>OY821521.1:205724468-206106968 GCA_963682025.1 Cordilura impudica
CAATTCAATTCAATTCAATTCAATTCAATTCAATTCAATTCAATTCAATTCAATTCAATTCAATTCAATTCAATTCAATTCAATTCAATTCAATTCAATTCAATTCAATTCAATTCAATTCAATTCAATTCAATTCAATTCAATTCAATTCAATTCAATTCAATTCAATTCAATTCAATTCAATTCAATTCAATTCAATTCTAAAAAGCCATATTTAAAAAAAAAACACTAGAGCTGCAATATATCTTATTTCAGTAATATATGGCATTCGGGCCAATTTTATTAAATTCAAAAATGATTTCTGTTTTAGAGGCTAAAGCACTATGCGAGTTAGAATGAAAGGAGTTTGAATATACATATTAAATAAATATATTTTACTAAAATTTAAGGAACTATAAAGAAAAAAAAAATTTAAATATGTGTGGCCAAATGCTGTGGTATTCTGCTATAACAATTTTTTACGTGACAGCCAAAAAATTATCAATTTGAAATTTGGTCTTGTTATGAAATATCAAAGTTTCTTTTCTTTTGAACCATTGAGCAAAACGAGTACACGTAATACAATAAATAAAAAAAATCTATATGGTGTTATATGATTGTGCATTTTAATTTATAACTAGTAGAGCTCAGCCCTCGAAATTCGTGTGCAAATTCTAGGAAATTTTATTTTTTAATTAAGTAGAGCCTAAAGGTATCGTAATCAATTTAAGCCAATGCACAAATCAACACAATTCAATACACACAGTATGTGTTTTATGTATGTGTTAGCAGTAACTTTTAATGAGCATTACTCCAAAATAATATTTCAGACGGTGCAAATCTGTAAATCTGGTGAACAGCTAAAAAAAAATTCTTTCAAATGAGGTATGCTTGGTCAAAATAGGTTATGAACTACAAAAAATCGCCTTGCCTATTAATATTATAGATTTGTTCTTCTAGATTAATAAAAGTTTATGAAAATATGGTTTCTGAAGTTTTGAATAATTTATCAAACTTAACAAAATGAATTAAAATATCTAGAAAATAATAATTTTATAGTTACAAGAAAAATTTAAAAGTTGAAATAAAGATTTTTTTTTTAATTATTTAAGTTTAAAATATTTTTAACTGAAATTTAACTTATGCCGTTTTCTTTTTTAACAAAAAATGTCGCATTTTATTTACACTTTTTTTTGAAAAGAGAATTCTTTAGTATATTCTGAATTAAGAGCAACCTTATATTATACATCAATCGAAAGGCCTCAAAGTGGAGCCCTCGTAAATCGGAAAAAATTGCAGCCATTGACTTCTTTTAGGTCGTAATGCGAGAATATTTCCCCATTGTTCCACTTTTTTGTATATTTTCACCTTATGACTTCAAAGAGGAAAAATTTGCATTTTATGAACACAGTACTTCGAGACCTTTCGATTAATGTATAATATAAGGTTGCTCTTAATTCAGATTATATAAAAAAATACTCTATTCAAAAAAAGTGCAAATAAAATGCGACATTTTTTTTCCAGAAAAGAGAATGGCTGAACTAGCTGAACCCGGTGTGCTTCGCTACCCCTCATCGTTATAAAATAAAATAAAATAAAAAAAAATATTTATACATTAACAAAATATTATTTATTTAATTTAGAATTAATTATTGCACTAACAACTTTATATAGTCAAGAGCTTAATACAAGTTATTATAGGTTTTAATTTTTCTAAAAAGGGAGTGGACCCGCCCAGTTTTCTTGTAGTACTATTTCTATTAATTTCAATACGATATATACCAAATATCATCGCCGTAGGTTAAAAAATGGCCGAGATATGACGATTTTAAATGGGTTATATGGGTGGGACCACGCCCCTTTGCCCACTCACAACTTTATATAGTTAAGGACTTATTATTTCGCAAAAATATCCTTTTGTGAAAGTTTCATGACGATCCTTCCAGTAGTTTATATGATATTACGATTTTTAATTTTGCTCAAAAGGGGCGTGGTCCCGCCCACTTTTCGTCTGGTATATATTTCTATTCAATACCACATGTACCAAATATGACCGCTGTAGATAAAAAAATTCCCGAGATATGACGATTTAAAATTTTGGGTTATATGGGCGTGGCACCGCCCCTTTGCCCAATCAAAAATTTATATAGCCCTATTATTCCTTCCAGAGTCACAGTAACACGCTGTGAAAATTTCAGAAAGATCGGTTCAGGGGTTTGGCCTCCTATAAAGCACAAACAAACACACATTCACAATTATATTTTAAGGTAATATGGGGCGAAAAAGGTGAATTTGGTAATAAAAAAATGTATGGCTACCTTACCTGTAGATAAAAAGTGTATAAAACTTTAGGTAAATACATATTACAAAAAAAGTATTTTGTATAGCAAACATTGTTAGTGGTATAAGTATCTGTATTAAAAAAAAGGGCAGTGATGTGGGCGTGGTTCATAGTTATATGGCGACGTTAACAGTATTAAGAGCAATATACTACCAAATAATAAAAAAATCCGTTGGAAGGAACAAATTTGTACAGAGAACACAAAGTTTAAAACTTTCAAACAAAATTTGGCGTGAAAAGGGGCGTGAAAGGGGGGCGTGGTGGAAGAAATGTTTATATCTACCTCGCCTGGAGTATAATGTGTATACAATTTGAAGTAAATCTGTTAAAAACTATATGGGAGCAATTACATAATTTTATAAAAGTAGGAGTAAAAGTGGGCATGGTCGAAAAAAGTACCCTATTAATCATGCCAGATTCCCAGTTAAATGCTTTGAAAATTTCAGGGAGATCGGTCCAGAGGTTTGGTCTCCTATAAGGTACAACCAAACAAACAAATAAACAAACACATATTCCATTTTATATATATGTATATGTAGATAGATTAAGTCAAAAGTTACAGTTATCAATTTGAAATAAAAATTATCAAAAAATCTTCTAGTCAGCTTGAATTTACTAAAAACTTGTAAGATTTGCTGAAAAATAAATTCCGAATGAAGTAATTTTTTAAATTTTTTATAAAACTAGGAAAAAATGTAGTCAATTATATTGAAAGTTACTCAATAAAATTTACTAACAGAGCCCAGCACCCGAAATTCGAGCGCAAATTCTATGAAATTTTATTTTGTCGTTAGATTTTTGAATTTTTGACTTAGACCACTTCAATAAACATGGGCACTTATTTTTAAAAATTTTCTCCTATTTTTTACAATATATTTTTTTTGTGCAATACATTTTCTAGCCAGTAAAAATTCTTAGTTGATGATTAAAAAATATATTTTAATTTTTTTTTATTGACAATAATATTTTGGTTAATCATAAATGTTAATGAGTTCAAGACATTGTTTGTTGTTGCTTTGTGAATTATATTGACAACTTTATTTATAAGTCCTTATATACAAAATTTTATTGGAGGTAAAAATTTAGCAAAAAGCTCTGTGATTTTTTTTTTATATATAAACAACTTTCCTAATACTTAACTATCTGCGATGATATGTTCGTAACCAGAATTTAAACATCTGATTTTAAAATTATCAATAAGTATAATATCGTTTTCTTTAACTAATACTGCGAGAATGTTAACACAAATGGAAAATTAATAATTAGCTTCACTTATTTATTTTGATATATTTGCAGCTTTGGTATTTGCCAGTTTTTTTTTTTTGTGTGAACCAAATAGGAGCTGCATAAAAAGTGACAGCATGGCAAATGGATTTTAGAACAAATTTGTTATTATTTCTATTTAGTGTAGAATTTCGATATATTATTCACGCTAGTAAATTTACCTTATATGTGATATAACTGATATATTCTTTGAATTTCATTTTGGAGTCAATTATGACACCGAAATATTAAACTGTTTGTTCCCACTGGAATCAATTAATATCAAATATTATACTTTCTTCTGGTAAAAAACAATTTTGCGTGTTCTTGAAAAATATATTGCCTGGGTTTTATTAGAGTTTAACATTATTTCCAGTTTGTTAAATTAAAAATTTATTTTCTAAGATACTTTAAAATAAAAACCAATCTATAATATTAATAGGCTAGGCGATTTCTTGCGACTGATGTTTTGTTCCACCGTTTTATCCCAATTTTGACCAAAAGTTTATTATTTGAAAGGTATTTCCTTTTAGCAGTTTTGCAAATTTACAGATTTTTAAATTTTTTCCTTTGTTTTGAGCAAATTGCATTTAAAGTTGCTACTAACACATACATAAAATTATACATATGCTATGTGTGTGTTTATTAAATTTGTGAATTGGCTATAAGTGATTAGCATACTTTTAGGGTCTTTATTTAATGAAAAATTGAATTTCCTAGAATTTGCGCTCGAATTTCGAGGGCTGGAATTTGCTAGTTATAATAATAATTATAATTATATAAAATATTATTAGGCTAGGCGATCTTTTGTTACCGATGTTTTGTTCTACCGTTTTATCCCGATTTTGACCAAACATATATTATTTGAAAGGTATTTCTTTTTAGTTGTTCACCAGATTTACAGATTTTTAAATTATTTCCTTTATTTTGAGTACATTGCATTTAAACTTACTAACACTTACATAAAATCATACATATGCTATGTATGTGTTTATTAAATTTGTTAATGAGTCTGTTATCATTATTCACAATAATAAACCAAAAACATTCTGTGATACTAGTTGTTAGGTTAAACTGTGATTTATTTAAACTGTAATTATTTATTAAATTTATTAAAATTTTGTGTCGTGATGTCCAGTTTTTTATACAAATTTAATACTGGACAATGTAATAAAATAAAATCAAATCAATAAAGTTCACACTCCAGAAGAAGTTGAAATAGCGTCAACGAAACGTCGAGTGAAAAGGGTGAAATAGTTTGAATTTTTATTTTTATTATCATCTTAATATTTTATTGACCATAATTAGCCCGAAAAATAAAAGCTCATAAGTAATAATATTGGTCACAAAATAAATCCTAGCAAAAAAGTGTTGGTTTGTGAATTGGCTAAGTTGAAAAATAAAATTGCGTAGAAATTGCCCTCGTATTTCGAGCGCTGGAATCTGCTAGTAATATTAAAATTAACTTAAAAATTTAATAGGCATAAGTAATTGTATTTATGTTTGTTTTCTGTGTATTAGTTAATATATAAGGTACATGAAATAAGTTTTTTCTCTAGTACATGTCAATTTTTTTTAAACTATATAGTTTAATTGAAATTCTTTTATATATTTTCATAACTTCTATGAATTACGTTATAAGAAAAAAACAAATATTTCTACGACATTTTTATAATTCCTCATAATGCAATTTATGACATGGAAGTTTTTTTTCCAGCTATTTGGTTCTTATGCTGCACAACAAAATGTTAAATTATACTTAGCCAAACAGACATACAGTATATGTGATATATTTCAAAGAAACTAAAACTTGAGAGTTTTTGCAGTAATGATGTTTCTTACAAGTCAAGATGATTAAGTTGTGGGAGCAAACAAAAGTACAAAATGCTTGAAAATAAAAACTCATAAAATGACTTAAATATGATAATGAACATATATTTAGATGCTCGTAGGTTTAGAAAAACGTTTTTTTTTTGTTCTGTTTTGTTTCGATGGTTTTTGAAAACCGCCTCAATATACCAGCACTTACAGCAGTTAAATAATTTGCAGCCAAGCAGACTCTTATCAAGTAAATAAGTGTAAGTAAGAACCTAACACAACAACATAACGTTAAACATTTTATGTAAAAATATGGTCATAAATTTTCAGTAATATAAAACATAAACATTTATATAACAAAGTATGTACTCGAAAGTAAGGAATCATTTTGTTTTATTTTCTTTTATACTTTAGTTGAAGTTTTATATTTTAACGCACAAAATATTACATTGACCTATTTAATCTTCAGTCACATAATTGCTGAATGTTAACGTTGGTGTTGTTACTTTTTTTATTTATTATTATTATTACTTTTTTTTTATACCGACAAATAGCTTAAATTCATGGCTGTAATTAACTATATTACTACTATGGAATTTTTAAAAAATGTTTGAATTTGCTGGTTGTTTTAAAATATTCATTTTATGCTGCTACTGACCCAATTTATTAAACCTGTGTTTTACAAGTATATCCTGTTTAATCTTTATATATGGCCACCATCAGACGTTTGTTTCAACTAATGAAATTAAAAAAATAAAAAAATTATGCAAATATTTTCACTAATAATACAGGTACATAAATCAGATTTTCAATATAAAACTCAGAAGATTTAAAATATGTTTCTATTTGACTAGCTTATGGATTATAGGCTTTTCATATATGCCCACAAAGGACAAGTTGTGATAAAATAACTGTCACAGTACATATTTGTCTTAGGATTTGTAACAATGTTGCCCACAGTGTTGATACCAATGATGGCCAAGACATAAAACATTATTTGCCTCAGTATTGATTTGGTGTTTCATTTTCGGACTATACTGATTGACCGCGAAAATTGCACTGTTATGATTTTATGGTAGTTTGAAAAACACATAAACTCATATTGCCTTAAACCTCACATCCATTTATACTACTGCTCGTCATAGTCGTCATATTTGTATTGGATTATTATTTAGTATGCCTGTCATATTGTTGATAAAATTAAGTTTAATAAAGCCACCAACTAACTTCAGTCATACTGTTAATATAAGAGTAAATAAATTACATCGACAAATTCCATAGTTTGGTATGAAGTGTGAATTTTATAAATATTCTGCGTCATATACTAATCATCCATTTATTTGAAGTACACATTTTGTTGTATGTGTAAAAGTGAAAAAAAGAAGCCCACAGACATTTTTTAAGGGGGGAAAAAGGCATATTTTCATAATTTTTTTTTTAAGATATGAATAACGCTGGATTATCTATTTCATGTACACGTTATAGCATAACATTTTAAGAATTCTTGAAAAAATTTTCAATTAAATATTTTAATAAATAAGTCCGTGACAGCAAATCTCCGGAGGCATTGTTGTTTTGCGGTGAACATCATAACTCGTTACCGGATCATGTGAAATAAAATAATAATCGAAATGCGTTTAAAAGCTGATATGTTTCCCGAGGTAATCACGAATAGTTTTTTTTTTAGTTTTTTATTTTTGGCCGGAATTTTGAGTGAAAAACACGATTTTTGCTATAAAATTTCAATGAATTTGTTGTTAAAAAATAGGGAAGAAAATGAAAAATAAAACAAGTAAGAAAATTATAGTCGGTCTAGACCGACTATACGATACCCTATACCATGCGTTTAGAGAACCTATCTCTTAGGCCCAACTAACTGGATATAGAAAATAAGCAAAAACCAAATTTGAGTGGGATTTTTATTAATTTTTTTGGCTGCAGATATGAAAAAGTTAATATCGGATGCTATATCTATATAGGGACTTGGTCCAAAAATGGACCGATCCTGATCATGTTTGGTAAGGTCTCTTGTATTTTGCAAAAATATATACAAACAAAATTTGAGAAGAATCAGTGCAATATTTTTGTTTTTTAATAGATTTAAGTGAAGATCGGGAAGCAGCTCTATATGGGGTCAAAGGGATCATTTTTGGACTACTCATTAATGGATGTAATGAACGCATAGAAACCCAATTTGAGTAAGATTTATGTCGATTTCATATGGGTAATTTGTATGGGGGCTAGGTGTGAACATGGACCGATTCTCACCAATTTCAATAGCGTTCATCCCATGGCCGATAAAAGCTTATGTACCAAATTTCATCAAAATATATTCATATTTGCGACCTGCAGTTTGATTACAAGCTTTACATGGACACACAGACGGACGCACGGACGGACGGACATTGTTAAATCAACTCAGAAAGTGATTCTGATTCGATCGGTATAATTAAAGATGGGTCTAGGTCAAATATTTTTGGTTGTTACAAACAGCAGCACAAAGTCATTATACCCAAACCACATAGTGGTATAGGGTATAAAAACTTCTCCGTGATTATCTGGTGATTTATACATACATATGTAGAATTAGTGTGTAAAATTTCAAAAGAATTGGATGATGTTTACGGGCTTCAAACATGTTATTTGCGAGAAAATCGATTTAAAGTTTTTTGAAAATTGATTCATATACGATATACTGTATGAGGCCGCTCGCTGGAAACGCTGTATCTTCTTTAGTTTTGCTCCGATTTACTTGAAATTTTTACAGAACACTCCCGACATATTCTATATATTTAGAAAAAGAAATGAAAAAAAAAGGTTTTGAAAACACTTTTAAAAAATAAAAATGTTCAATGTGTTTGTTGTTTTTCTTAAGCTATGTTTATGTTGTAATTCTTCTTATTATTGTAGTCATTGTAGTTGTAGTCATTGTCGTTTAAAAAGTACCCTTTTTTGTAAAAAAGTACCGTTTTTGAAAATTACCCTTTTTATAAAAAAGTACCCTTTTAAAAGAAATAACCTTTGTTGAATTAACATTTTTTTAAATACTCATTTTTTTAGGGTACCTTTTTTAAAAATTATCCTTTTTTTTTTACAGTACCTTTTTTAAAAATTACCCTATTTTAAAGAAGTAAAATTTTTAAAAAAAAATTAGCATTTGAAAGTGCTTTTTTTTAAGTGCCGTCGTTTAAAAATTACCATTTTTTTAAAATTCTGCCGTTTTTTGAAAAAGGACTATTTTTACAAATTACCCTTTTTGTAAAAAGTACACTTTTTTTGAAAAAGTACCCTGTTTTAAAAAAGAACCGATTTTACGAAAAAATACCCTTATATAAGTACTCTTTTTTTGAATAATTACCTTTTAATAATTAATAATTACCGTTTTAAAAAAGACTTTTTTAAATTTACTTTTTTTAAGAACGCTTTTTAAAGGGTGCCATTTTTGAAGATTAAAATTTTTTTTTAAAAAGTACCCGTGTCTAAAAAAAAGTGCCTTGTTTTAAAAATTACCCAATTTTAAATAAGTACCATTTTTTAAAAAAGTACCGTTTTTAGCAAAAAGTTACCTTCTTAAATAAGTACACTTTTTTTTAATAAATACCCTTTTTTTATGAAAGTACCCTTTTTCAAGAAGTACCCTTATCTTAAAAACGGTAACCTGATGATCGATCCAATTGTTTGACCTTGTCCCTGTATAAAAATAAAATAACATATGTATGTGCACGGCACAAATTAATAAAAATAGCACTTATATATGAATTAAGCTTATTTTCCATATCCAGTTATTGCCTCAGCAAAGTTGAATTCAATATCCTCTATCTAAACGAATGGTGTAGGATTTTATACTAGTTTTTAAATAACCTAATTTTGTGCATTTTGCAGTTACCTTTGAAAATATTTGCAAATTTATTCATTTGCGCCATCAGATCAAATACTGTTAGCGATATCTTAACAAAAAATAAATTGTATATCTTCAAGTAGCCAGAAATTGATTAAAAAATAATAAATTTTTATAAAATTTGTAATTTTAGAAATAATTACTATTAAAAAAATATTCAGTAGCTGTGGCGACTGTTAAGAGGAACTCTGATTAGCTTGAGATATCACTTATAGTATTTGTATATCTCCTACAGAACCGAAGTTAAAATTGACAGAAAAAAATTGTCATATAATTCACTCACCCCCCAGTGTGCAAGTTTTGATTTCCTTCACATTTTTCATTTATGCACTAAAATCACCTTGAATTTTGACACTTTAATCAAGAAAAATTAATGTAATTTTTTTTTGCTAAATTTCCTTCTACCGATTAATAAAAGATTCTTAACAGATTTTTTGATAAAAACAATTTAATGACGACAAAGATTAAAAATCTTTTCTTTATCATTTTAAAAACTTCATTATGAGAGCAATTTATAAATTGCAAAGTAGGTTAAAAGGTTAAGATATTAATAATTTTGCTTTTGCTCACCACTTTCATTTAAATCCACTGGTCATTTCGTAGCAATTATATGTTTCATTTGTGTTTAAATACTTTTTCGTATTTTCCCATTAAAGTGTTTGATATTATCATTTCAATGACAGTGCCCTTTTCCTATACATCCTCTCATACTCACTTACTTGTGGTGGTTTGTATTTTGTAAACAATGAATGACCAACTAACAGCTTTACTGTGTCAAAACATATAAACTCCATTTTGTATATAATAATTTTGCACAAACAAAACCCAATCGTGTTCTCTAAGCGGTCACACTTAACAGTTATAGATTATTTGTTTGGCACAAATATCATCATAGACATGTTAATATTGTTGATTCATCCATTTCCACATCAAAAACGGGAAAATTTGTTCCGGCATACAAACGAATAATAACCACTCATCATTCTCAACAATAGTTTTTGTTTGAGTATGAGGCAATATTGTGTGAAAGTGTGTGTTTGAAGTGTATTAGTGAATTGATTTCTTTGTAAGGGAACTTGAGAGGATTTAATATATTTATTTGTTTGTTGAGAAGAAACATGGCATTGTTAAGTATTATTTGAAACATTTAGTTAAGGTAGCATCACTATCCGTTAAGTTTCGTTGTTCATCAACACTTAGCTCAGACTCATTGCAGAAGGGCCATTTCGTTTCATAGTTTCAGAATTTTCGAAGGACATTAAAAATCATTTTTTAATATTAATTAATTTAATTTAGTTCTGAAGTTTGCCTCAATATTTGCATAAATATGTTAAACTTTTCGTTCCATTTTTTTTTTACAAGGTGGATGGAAACGACTAATACAAATTGATCGTTTATTTTGTAACATTTTTCTTTCTTAAAAATATATTATTAATAATTAAATCAATTAATAATAATTCCTTTTTTTAAATTATTTTTAATGATAACAATTACATTTTTAAAATAGCTCGTTGAAAAACTTTGCAACCCATACACTGAAAATTGTTGAAATTTTGTTTAGGAAAAGTTTTGTCAATAAATAAACATTTTTTGATATGTATAAATCTCAGAAAAAGACATGTGAGAATGAGTTCTTCAGATTCATTAGAAAAGAAAACAAATGTACATAAAAAATCCCAAATCCTTAATACGTACAAAGGAAATAGTGGTAGAAAATATGTGGCATCATATTCAATAATTGAAAAAAATTTTAGAATATATGATATTAGTCCTTTTATAATGTAGATCATTCACAAAATCCTTATATCTCTGTTCTCTCAATATGTAACATTAATCTGCTAAATTAATATTGGTCAGTTAGATCGCTATATAATCTGTTTTATAAGTTGTATAGGTTAGGTAAGAAATGGCTGCTAGTTTTAACCATTAGAACACTTAGACTTTGGGGTTCGTTGTTATATCAGGAGAAGGGTACTTAGTTGTGTCTGCTCAGACCCCACTGTGAAATGAATTTGCGATTTGATATTTTAACATGTGAGAGATCGGAAAGAGCAGAGTAGCAACGAGACCAATGTGCTAAGTCTAATTCTATAGAGTACCAGATAACAGCAAGGAAAATGTTTGATACTTTCCACATCTTCTGCATCGATGCAGCTTCGACAGAAATAATTGATGAAATTTGTCTTGTAGACCTTCTTAATCCTTGTCAATCCTTTAGCTCATCTATGATATCTTGTAGTTAAGTTACATTACTCTAATGAAATATGGCGATCTTCTAATGACCTTATAGTTTTTTTTACTGGAAAAATATATATAGTAAAGTGACTTATGCCACTTTAAAAACAAATAGATCATAAATCTGTGGTTTTCTAGAATAACCGCGTGTCATAAAATCAAAATGTTCAGGGGAGTTAAAAAACGTTATATTTGAAGTTATGGGCTCGATATAATGTTTTAAGAGCTTTATATTTAACAGTCCTGTAGATATGGGCAATAAACACTTTATATAAAATTTTGAGTCAAAAATCTTCAGAGGAATATATCCTAGAGAAGGACGAAAAAACAATATGTGAGTAACACTTAAAGTGTGTGCAGATAAAACAACTTATGTCGACAAACGTCGTTTTCTTTGAAAAAGAAAAATACCAATGCAACCACCCATGTAGACATAAGTTGTTGTTGCTTGAAAAATGGATTTTTTTTATTGGTCAACAAAAAGTTAACGGGACTTAGGATGAGAATATAACAACGTATCAAGAATAATAGTGACAAAAAATAACAGAAATAAACACACAAGTGGTTATAAACTGAAAAATAATCCAAAATTATTTTGAATTTTTTTTTTCATTAATAACAACGTATGTCACTATGTGTCGTTTTCTGAGAAAACAATTTGTCAATACGTCTATAGTGCTGCAAATTAATCCAATAAACATTTAAGTTACGTCGTTATTTAAAGAAAAAACTCAGAAATTGTCAATATTTTTTTTTTAATTTAACACATCTAAAGAGCGTTCAAAATTAATATATTTGGCATCGTAACTCAAAACTGACAAAAATGGACATACATCTAACGTTTTTTTTCAACTAGTGCTTATTTCGTGAATAGTAACACCTAGCACATGTCTGATTTGACAGATAATTAGTTTTATCCTTCCGCTGAACGAATATAGTTGTGTATAAGCTTGAACAACGCTGGGAAATATTGTGACATTACTTTGGATTTTGGAAGAAAAGAAGCACCGTCAGCTCCGTATGTTCGTTATCTTGTGAAAAAAGTGAAGAAACTGGCATCCTCATCGATAAACCAAAGCGTGAAAAGCCAAAAACAGTGCGTACACCCGAGAATATTGCTGCTGTGGCAGAAAGTGTGCGTGAAGCGCCATCAACATCAATTCACCGTCGTTCTCAAGAATTGAACATTTCGGATGCATCATTGAGACGAATTTTGCATAAAGACCTTGGTGTGACGCCATACAAAGTCCAATTGGTTCAAGAGTTGAAGCCAACTGACCATCCAATGCGTTTTCGCTTCGCTAAGTGGGCCTGCGATCGACTTACAGAAGATGCCGATTTTGCCAAAAAAAAATCATCTTTTCAGATGAAGCTCATTTTGATCTTGGCGGGTATGTAAACAAGCAAAATTGTCGCATTTGGGGCACAGAAAACCCGCACGCATACATTGAAAAGCCGATACACCCAAAACGGGCTACTGTTTGGTGCGGATTTTGGTCCAGAGGCATAATTGGGCCATTTTTCTTCGAAAATGAGCAAGGAGTGGCCGTTACAGTCAATGGCGATCGTTATCGGGCCATGTTGAACGAATTTTTGTTCACAAAAATTAAAGAGGATCATATTGGCAACATTGGGTTTCAACAACACGGCGCTACGTGCCACACAGCCGAAGCTACACTCTATGTTTTGCGCCCTGTTTTTGAAGATCGCTTTATCAGCCACAGAGCTGATGTCGTTTGGCCAACTCGGAGCTACGATTTGACACCGTTGGACTATTATTTGTGGGGTGCCCTCAAAGATAAATGTTACGCCAACAAGCTAGAAAAAATTGACGCTATAAAGGACAATATTCGTGAAGCCATTGGTGAAATACAGCTGCATACAATCGATAATGTGCTTAAAAATTGGACCGATAGAGTAGGCTACTGCATGGCCAGCCGAGGCAGCCATTTGAATGAAATTATTTTCCATTATTAACCGGAAGGATTGTACTTTCAAATAAAATAAGAAATTTGAGATAATATTCAGTAGTTTTTTCTTATAGCATTTTCAAAAAAAAAAAAGTTATTTGGCGGACCCTTTGTATGCATAATATTATAAAAATATCATCAATTAGATAAAAAGATAGATGGATAATTTATTGAATTATATAATATAACAATTTAGTATTACAGTATTTGTTTTAATATAAAATAAAGATATTTACGGCTTGGTTTCTTAACCGTCAGCCCGAAGTTTGTCCTTAAGTTTGTTGTTAAAATTACTTTTTTTTTTTTCAAAAATTGAATTCATGTATTAAAAATTTTCTATAAGTTAATGCATTCTTTACAAAAAGATAAAATGAATTCCAGTTTTCCTCTCTTCCCCCATTTAGGAGATCATAAATTTCATAATCTGGAAATCCCGAGCACACCACAAATTTAGTTCGTATACCTGCAAGTACGGGGCACCTTCCCATAAGGTGCCAAATTGTTTCTTCTTTATTCATATTACACAAGGAACATAGAGTCGATTGGTTGGTGATATATTTGTTTGAGTTTAGCATTAAAAGGTCTCCGCGAGTTTTCATTAGTAGGGATATTTGGAATTGGTTATAATTTTCATTACAATGGGTAAGGTTTTTTGAATGATCCAAAAAGTTATAATTTCGTTGTTGACTTTTTAGTGCAGTGTTATGGTGGTTTTGATAAGATCTAGATTTTATATTCTCAACGAACATCTTGCCCGTGTTATTCCATATGGTGTTAGATTGGTGTATATTATTAGAATCCAAATCGAAGTTATTCAAACGATCAAAGTACTTTTGTATCAGAAAATATTTTTGATATAATTTTTAATGAAAGTCTGTGGGGTAATTTATGATTTTCATACTCGAAAAGCGTTTTAGAAATATATTGAAGGTGTAGCCTGTAGTTATAGAGGTATGCATTTTTTTGAGCGGTTTCTAAACAAGTACATAGTTTGGGCTAATTTCTGGTATTTTTAACATGCGTTTAGTGAAAATCCTTTGCAATTTATCAACAATGTCAAACCAAGCCAGTCCCCATATCTGAGCACCATATTCTTGTATAGATCTACAAATAGCTTGAAATAACTTCCACTTTGTCTTGAGCGACACATCCATTTTTGTAACAAAATTTTTCCAAGTGATATTTACACAAACTTTTGCAGCATAATTTTTTCTAAATATATGTTTCGTGTAAGACGGAGGCAATATTATACCTAAATACTTGCATTGAGACACAGTTTTTACCTGTTCTCTGTTAAACGTTCACTTTTCATTTGGGGAAACACGACCAACTTTCCTAAAAACCACTATCTAGGATTTTGTTAGGTTATTTTTTCATTCCCCACGTTTTAAAATATATTTCCAAATTATTTATCATTTTTTGAAGGACGCTTGTAATCTCGGCAAGAATGATAGTATCATTTGCATACATAAAGGTTCCTATGTTCAGATCATCTATGAATAGGGCAGTCTATTAGTTGCTTATGGAGATAATTTAAATACAAGGAAAACAAAAAAGGCGACAAAAATGTCCCTGCTTGACACCAGAGTGCTTGCACAAAAATACTCTGAAATTTCATCTCTAATCCACATCGCACAAATATTCTAAAAAGTTGACTATTTTTGTGGATAATCCCTTTTCGCCTATTTTATACATAAAAAGTTGTCTAGGCATACGAGTCCACAAACAACGCGTAAACTCTTTTTTGTTCCTGAAACTTTACGCTAACAATTGCCGTTAAATTACACTGTACAACAAAATCAAATTTTTTCCATCTATAAATTTTGATGGAGGACCCAAAAAGAAGACACGTGTATCGGCGTTTTGAAAGTTTACATCTGTATTTTATTTGAGGGCGGTTAAAGTTTCCCAGCTCTGGAAACAGCAAAAAACACCATTAAAACTGGGATTTAAGAGGTTAAAATGTTCCGCAAAAATATTCGCTGTGAAATTTTACTATAAGTCCCTGAATACACCTAAACGGAAAATTCAACCAGAAAGTCAGAAATAAGACACAACAAAAGAGAGCTTAGGGTTAATTTCGCATTTATTAAGAATTTTATTTAAAGTACCCCAAAATAAATTTAAATAAAATTCTTAATAATTGCGAAATATTTTAGCCCCTTAAATTCCTGTTTTAATGGTGTTTTTTGCTCTCTTAAGAATGTGCCAGAGCCGGGAAACTTTAACCCCCCTCAAATAAAATTCAGATGTAAACTTTCAAAACTCCGATACATGTGTCTTTTTTTTGTCTCCTCTATCAACATTTATAGGCCGGACTTTGTAATTTTTTTTGTGTTGTATAGTGTTATAGATGTTATCTATTGTCGAATAGTCTTTGCGAAAGCCTGCCTGGAGCTCTTAAAGTTTCATAGTTTGTGGCCCATTTTAGGAAAGCTTTATCTAGGTCTGTATTCATGACTAAATTAGCTACATACTCAATTTCCAGAGCTCTACTTCCCGGGTTTAACATCATTTTAAAGTATTATTTAAAGTTTTCTGCACTTATATTAATTCCAAGAAATCGTTTTTCTTGCTACCATTTTCTGCTGCCTGTAAACGAATTTAACTTTTGTTCTAATTGTTTATAATAATTTTTTTTTTTTTTTCATTTTGCACATCGTTTGATATTTGTTGTTCTTCTTAGTGTGCTTTTCTTTATCATTCTCATCTTGAGAGTTTCGAAACTTTTGTAAAGCTTCAAGGTATGCTTTTCTAGCATTATTGCATTGAATATGAAACCACTTATTTTGAAATTGTATGTGTTAACTATTTATTTCTGGTATTTTATACGACTCTGCAATTAATTTCGTCATATCGCTTAGGCTTAAATTGGCTTTAAGTTTTTGAATTTCATTTAAATTCGAGTTAAGTTTGATACAATAATTATCTTTGTTTTAGTGGTTCAATTTTAGTTTTGACAAAAGTTTCATTTTCCTTTTGTCATATTGTGTTGTTGTAAAACTTATATTAAGTGTCATTGTTAAATGATCAGATCATATTTGGTTCATATCAAGTGCCACTGTGCAAATATCATTTACTCAATTTCCTGAATTACCAACATATGTAAGTGTAACAACCTTCTTCATCGTCTAAAGTTCTTCCATTTAACATCAGCAGCCTATAATTATTAAAAAACTCGATAAATTTTTTCCCAGTTGGTTTTACAGCTTTATCCATTGACTTTATATGACTAACACCCGCCTTGAAAGAATTTTCGAAACTTTCATCCAAATATTGTTGCTCTTCGCCAATTCTGATGTTAAGATCACACATTATAATAGGGTTTATTACTTCATTTTCATATTAAGCATTAGCTAAGTTTTCAAACTCATTTCGAAAATGTGCATCACGAAAATAAGCTGGAATTATCGTGAAATCAGTTGCATTTATTCTAACTACCATAGTTGCCCTTATTGTAAACTTCGGTCCAAAATTAATTATATTTTTACTAATACCAAAAACATAGCCACCAATACCTCTTCCTTCTATTACGTGTATCTGACTTCCATTTAATAATAAAGTTTTTAAATTTGGCATTAAAGTTTTCAATATGGGTTTTTCGACATGTGTCTCCAACAATATAAAGATATCTTATTCCCCTAAATACTCAAATATATCCAGATTATGAAATTTATTATTTAAACCGTGAACATTATAACAAATTATTTGAAGTGCACAATTTTTGTTTTCATCACATAAATTCTTATCAAATAAATTTTGGTTAACGTCTTTTCTTTTATTACCTCCGGCTATACTTAGTTTTTTTGACTTAGCAATGACATATGTATAACATAAATTTATGGAATCAATTTTATCATAAAAAATCGTTTTTTTAAATCATTTACCATTTTGACTATCACACATTAGCAATTTATCTTTATTCCAATGCAGCCATTTGTTATCAAAAATTTCAATTATTAATTCTTAGTCTGTATCATTTATAAACGCGCAAATATTTTTGCAGAAAAAAAATGTAAAGATAAAAATTTTCAAGTTTTATCCAAAAACGTTTAATAATAATGTGAATGATAAAACAGGTCATCGCACTTAAACAGAAAATTATATTACCTAAGTTATCATATAATATTTTAAAATATTTCAAAATTGTGAAAAAAAACTTGGACGATCAATTCTTTTTAGTCTACATTAAAAGGTATATTTTACAAAAGGAAATTATAACTAATATTAACTCGAACTGACGATATATTTATGAATCATTGACATTGTCGCTTGAGGGTGTATCAAAGCAAAAAAGTAAATATATTTAAAAAAAATGTAATTTTTAGAAACCAAAATAAAATTATGTCAAAACATTTAAAGCCCATCTACTTTCTGACTAACTTGAGTTAAATTTAGTGCGAAATGACCCATATAAAGTTGTGTTAGTAAGCCAAAAATATACAAAACACGAATGAATAATTGTAAAATATTGCTGCATGCGTGATGTGTTCCCATACATTCGCCTATAATAATAATAATAATAATAATAAGCAAACATAGATTAAATTAAATGCGGTCAATTTTATAAACAAATACCGGAATTATGTGCATATGTATTTGTGTGAGAGCAAATATGTTTAATTAAATCTAAATAATATCTGCGTACTGGAGCATGTGTGGGTGAGTGCGACTTTGTGTAATAGTATTTGTTTTGGCTAGCAGGCATTAAATTAGATTGTTTGACCTGTAGATTGTTTTTATATTTTTTTTTGTTATTGTTGTTGTTGTTCTGGTTTATAAATAACATGATTTTTGTATGAGAGGATTTGTACAATCAAGCTCGGTTAATTTGACTTCAAATGTGGTGATTTCATCAATTAATCTTCTGTTGTCCTTTTTACAGGATATGTTCTGTACATACATATATTATGGTTAAATATTTGGGTTAATTAATCGTCAGTTTTTTTTTGTGCTGATGTTTCTGCATTTGGAGGGGGTAAACTTATACTTTGTTGTTATGAAACAATAACAGCCCAACTCTAACTAAGTGTACGCACAACCTTTTTCATTATTGTTTGTAGCCCATAATATTTCATTCATAATTGATAAGCATATCGTGCAAAAATAATATTTAATCTGTCAATATTAACATAATAATTTTAATTAACATTTTCTTCATTTATAAGAATGATTGATTGCGAATTTTCAGGATATGAAATATTTTTTATTCTTCAAACAATTTTGTAATTATGAAAACCAACTAAAGGTTTTCGTCCTTCGTATGAGAAAATACAAAAAAAAAAAAAAAAAACAGAAAGAAATATGGGATTTATTTTTTGAATCCTTTTGCTTTGTCTCTGCATGTCTGAATTTGCTTTTGTTATTAGGTTTTGTGTTTTTTTTTTCTCTTTTACTAACCACAACCAGAAATCGAAGGATTATTTTGAAAATGCATTGAAATACATATAAACTTGTGAGAGCAAAAACATTTTAAGCAATCTTTTTAAAAAGGTAATAGAAGCAATATGTACTTCCATTACACATCCATCAATATGAACATTTTGCTATGACTTATCGCGACTTATTGACATGTATGCTTTCAGAATCAATTTTTCCTATGAAGTTTGTGTTGTGCAATTAAAATATAAGTTTATTTATTTTATATTTTTTTTATTTCATATTTTTTTCATTCGGTGCAAAATTTTCACATTTTTCGGCGTTCCTACTCTGGAGAAAGCTACTTATAGTTGTACATGAGAAGAACATTGATATTCCAAATTAAATCCAGCATCATTTGTTAATATTTTTTTTTTTTAGCGATTTTCAATTTTGACGATTTTTGATTTTACCGATTTTTGATTCTGCCAATTTTTTTGCGCGATTTTTGCTTTTGGTGATTTTTGTTAATTTTTGATTTTGAGGATTTTTGCTTTAGGCGATTTTCGATTTGCGATTTTTGATTTTGGCGATTTTTGATTTTGCCTAATTTCGATTTTGGCGATTCCGCCCACATTTTTCACATCTACTCACATTGGGTATTAATGTACTTGTCAAAAGTTTCAAGAGTGCATATTTTTTGTATATTAGGTGGAATCCTGTTCCGCCTATTTTTTTCTGACTATCATATTATTATTTTTTAGATTGCGGCGATTTTTGATTTTGCCGATTTTTGTTTTTCATAATTTTTGATTATGAGGATTTTTGATTTCGAGGATTTCTGATTTGCGATTTTTGATTTTGTCGATTTTACTTATGGCGATTTTTGATTTTGGCTAATTTTGATTTTGGCAATTCCGCCCATATTTGCCACGTCTACTCACATTTGATATTAATGTGCTTGTCAAAAGTTTCTAGACTGTCGCTTTCATAGTACTGCATATTTTTTGTATAGTAGGTGGAATCCTGTTCCGCCTATTTATTTTTGTCTACTCACAATATTATCTTTTAGATTATGGTGAATTTTAATTTTGAGCGCTTTTTGCTTCTGGTGATTTTTGGTGTTGGTGATTTTTGATTTTGCAAATTTTGGATTTTGCCGATTTTTGTTTTTCATAATTTTTGATTTTGCCGATTTTTCATTTGCCGATTTTCGTTTTTGGCGATTTTTGATTTTGGCTAATTTTGATTTTGGCGATTCCGCACATATTTTTCACGTCAACTTACATTGGGTATTTATGTACTTGTCAAAAGTTTCAAGACTGTCACTTTCATAGTACTGCATATTTTGTGTATAGTTGGTGGAATCCTGTTCCGCCTATTTTTTTCTGACTACTCACATTATTATTTTTTAGATTGTGGCGATTTTTGATTTTGGCGATTTTTTTTGCGTGATTTTTGATTTGGCTATTTTTAATGTTGGCGGTTTTTGATTTTGCAGATTTTGGATTTTGCCGATTTTTGTTTGTCGCGATAATTGCTTTTGGCGATTTTTGAATTTGGCGATTCCGCCCATATTTTCCACGTCCACTCACATTGGGTATTAATGTGCAGTTTCAAGACTGCCGCTTTCATAGCACTGCATATTGTTTACATAGTAGGTGGAATCCTGTTCCGTCTATTTTTTATTTGACTACTTATATTAATATCTGATGGACTAGTACTAGTAACGCTTTTTCTTTTGTAGTAGCTCAGTTATATGATATTATATATTTGCTTTGCTTATAGTACTCCAGATATATGGAGTACTGTGTATGAGGGTGCCACGCCCATTGGTCCGATCCCATCCATTTTTTATCCGACTAATCACATTCATGAAAGTTTACCTCTGCCAAATTTGCAAAGCTGTCTTTGTCATAATACTCGAGATACATTTATGATATTGAATAATTACTTTGTAAGGGAGGTGCCATGCGCTTTTATCAGATTCCGCCCATTTTTGACATTGCTACTAATATTAATAATAGGTGACCTCACACAAATTTGCAAAGCTCTCCTGTCATGGTACTCAATTTATATGATATTAAATATTCACTTTGTATGGGAGGTGCAACGCCGACTAGAAATATCAAAACAATTTCAGCCTATAGATACATGGTAAGACTTTCAGGAAGATCGGGACGATGGTTAAGCCTGCTATATGCTACAAACAAATAAACGTAAATACTTTCGCTTTTACATATCGAGGGTTTATATTCAAAAAATGCTATCTGCAATTTATTTGATTTTAAACTATTCTCTAACATAACTGTAATCTATAATAATGATTTTAATTTACAACACCAATAGTAGGATTATTTCGTATAGATATTGTACTAAACCGATGAATACTTTTAGAATCTAATTAATAAATTGGTGCTCCTCGCTCTTCTTAAAAATTTTGTTAAAGAAGATAGCACTTTTTGAATATAAACCCTTGATATACAGATTTCTGGTATTACTTATTTTATTAAAGGTATTTTAAAGATATTTTACGATCGGCTCTAAAGGATTCAACACGTTTTTCATCATAATCTAAAAAGCACGACCAACATATCACAAGATCAAATATTTTATTGATTTTTTACTGTTAAACTTCAGACAGACTACTCGAACACCTCCACTACCTCAATCAGCTTCACATCAGTGCATCGGCAGTAACCTGTCTTCTGGAACACTTAAACCCTTAACGTTTTGTTGCACACCCCCTGGTGTTACGAAAAGTTCTATAAAGCGATGTTGTTGTTTTTTTTTTTTTTTTTGGGTAGATGTATTGTTTGTTTGCTTGAGTATAACTTTGTTATTGTTTGACACATGACCTCAAAGTTTATCGATTTATATTGTGGCAAATAGGCAGTTAAGATGATAGAAATCAAACAAGGCACAGCGCCTACAGTTTAGAGCCTTGTACTTTAATTCAAGTTTTCTATAAAAAGAAAGTTTTGTATTTCTTTAATCACATCTTTGTAAAGTAAAGTTTTTATATAAATTTTTTTTAAAATAAATTCACCAATCTCTAAAGCGCACATAATGTGCTCTAGATTTATTTTCTGTAAACTTTTAGGTTCGTTATACGCCATTTACCTTATTATGACTTTAAATTTACTTATACATTTGTTTAACATAAACCTAAAGTAGTGACTAAAAAGCTGATAAAAACATTAACATTTTTTGTGGAATTTTTTTAAACACAGTGATAATAAATAAGGAGAAAATGGCACATAAACAATATATTGTTATAAGCAATAAAAACCAAATGTTTGTTTAAATTTTTTTTAAATATTTTTTTTTTATTTCTTTAATTCTAGATCGATTAATTTGGTACATTTCTGCTTTGGTCTACTTTATAAATTATTTCAAAATAAAACAAAGTAATGGATGCTTCAACAGATCACACAGGAGGTCGTGAACTCATGCCTTTGAATGGTTCAAAGCATCATATATCACAGGAACAACAGCAGCCACAAAATATTGTACAAGATTTAACTTTAACAAATGATGGCAAATCACGTACATGTCAATATGAGCCCCGAGAACGTTATATCATTACAAAAAATGTTATCATCATTGGCCTGGCATTTATGATACACTTCACCGCCTTCCATGGCACCTCAAATTTACAAAGTTCTGTCAATTCAGATAAAGCCTTAGGCACAACGACTTTAGCGGTCATTTATGGATCATTAATATTATCGAATATTTTCCTACCCATGACAGTGATAAGGTAAATGTCAAACTATGATTCTGTGTGTGTTGTCGGTTTCTGTATTTATGCATGTATGCATTTGTGCGGATGTTTGTGGCTTACTTTCAATATTAGCTTTATTAATGGTCAGCTATAAATTTGTTTTAAAAAAAGATAGGCCTGTAACATTCATAAATTTGACAACCTCTAAGACAAAGATAACCTTGTCATATTGATTGACAGACACTATTAAATAACAAATTAAAAAACTAACATAAATTTGTTGTTCAAACCTCAAGAAAGGGCAATAGCTTGTCATTAGCAGCCTTAAAGTATGCTATAACTTTTTGTCATTATTAAAGCAGTACTTTAACCTTTTCTGTTATTTACC
The DNA here is from genome assembly GCA_963682025.1 of Cordilura impudica. Lineage (NCBI taxonomy): Eukaryota > Metazoa > Arthropoda > Insecta > Diptera > Scathophagidae > Cordilura > Cordilura impudica. The sequence continues at coordinate 205,747,446 of OY821521.1, forward strand.
TTTTTTCTTGTTTATTTTCTTATTTTTGCAAAACCACTATAAATTTAGTTTTGTTAATAAATTTTTGTTTATTTTCAATTGTTATTTTGTTTGTGCTTGATTTAAGGTGCTTAAATCGAATTGAAATCATTTTAACAAAAACAATTTATTTTAATATAAATTAAGTTTTTCAAATATATATTAAAAGCTTTACGTTCAATTTATGCATCTAGCACACAAAATTTATTTGTTTTATTTTAAATGAAGGGATTGAAAAACAGACTTATCTTTAATTGGATTTTAAACCAAAACAATTAACAAATTTAAATAAGCTGCAAATGGATTTTGTTCGACATTTTAAGGTCATGGACGAAGCTAAATTAAAATAGACAAAAGCGTATTTACCGTGTCAAAGAATGTGTCAAAAATAAAAATTTGCCTACTTCTGGGTGTTGTTAAGCTTTAATACATAATGATATTTTTTTATCAACAAATTATTCATTTCATTTACAAAGCCAAACAAAAATGTCCTATAATCAAAAAGGTTTTGTAATACAATTACATAGAAAAGCCACAATCAACTTTAAGTTCGTTTTCCTTAATGTGCGTTAAAGAATTTCCACATTGTATCCTGAAATATTTAATGCCATAATTAACGTTTATTTATATTTGTATTGCCAAAAGTCATCATTATGAATATTTGCTAAAAATATTGTAGAATAATGGGAAAGTTCCATTTTAACATTATGACCTTAAAATATTCTTGCTCAATTAACAAATATTGTTTCCTAAACCTTTTGTTGTACTAAGCAAATTCAAGTGGTTAGATTTATTGTTAAATATTTCAAAGCATAAACTTAATAACTTTCTCTTATAAAATTCTTTGCCTTATTATGCTGTTAAAATTGTTTGAGCTCATAAGGGTTAATAAAAATATTTTCATGTTTTTTTGGCCTTAAGACTGTGAACTTTTTTATAATTTGTCCTAAAGAGCTCTTTGTTTGAAAACCTACTTAATAACGAAATGATATTATTATTTCTTTACTGACGTCTTCAAAGTAAGCAAAAACTGTGTAAATGTTTATTCAAAGAGTAAAATACCGTAAGGACAATACTGATGTCTATGCTGAAAAGGTTATATATTGTAAACAAAAAAATTTATGTGCATATTTTAAGGCTGTAAAAAGCAGGAAAAAGATCTAAACTAATATTTATTACAGTCACTATACGCATAAAATGAATATTTAGCAGGTAAAATATTAAATATACACCTAATACTTAACACTTGACTACATGAGGGTGAATATTTGGTAACGGCTAAACAAAAGCATACTTTAAGGCTAACTTTAATTATACAGTGTAACCTCGGTATACACCACTACACAGTAGATATCGAGGCTAAAAATCTTTCTAACCAACAGTACTGGGTTTTAGTAAATATACGTATTCATTAGGGCGGGTCGATTTGTAGGGAGGCAAAAAAAAATCGGTCAAGTAACAAGGAAAATTATATTCTAGGGATCAAAATAAGAAACTTTGCCCAAGGAACCATACCTCTAAAACGAATTCTGATGTTCCAACTTTTGACCTGTCTGTCTGTCTGCCATGGGGCAACCCCATTCCCCCACATGCAATTGATCTGAAACTTGGCCCATATTCTTGTTGTGACTACAGATTAATTTTGGGGTAGTCACGCAGAGTCGCGCATAGTAATGCATAGTCACGGAGTGATCTAAAAGTTATTTACCCTCATCCGATCGATCTTTTTGAATAACATAACATAGTCAAGGCTTATGATTATTATTTATTAGCAGTGTAGAAGATACGTAAACGTATGAGTGTTAATTTTAATATTAAATCAAACATAGTCAGCCCAATTTTAAACAAAAAAATTTTGATTTTTTGAAATGTTTGTATGGGGAACCCCCCAGGGGGATTACAGCGGCTGTGCCACTGGCATGGGTGGGTCGGCCCTCCAAAGTTAGTGGGGGTCGATCATACATTTGGACTCGATTGGGTCACTCTAAATGGGTTAAAGTGAAACAGACAGACAGACAGTTCAAAAGCCGGGACATAAGAATTCATTTTAGAGGTATGGTTCCTCGGGCAAAGTTTCTTATTTTGATCCCTAGAATACGATTTTCGTATTCTTAAATCGACCGATTTGTAAATCGACCCGCCCTAATATTCATATATATGTAAGGTCTGCTTAATGAAAATGATAAATAAATCCATGACTCTTTTAAGTAAATACTTTCTTTTAATTGTTTTCAGAGGCATATTTTGAGCGCTTTTGTAAACAAATTATTTTATCTTCAGTTGTAATTACTTTTATTTTTAGGAGTATGGTCCATTTCATTAGAATTGATAGAAACGGTGCCAATTTTTAAAACTATTAATAAAAAGGTCCCGCCTATATGTGAGTTTAGCAAAAACAAATTGTCTTCTTCAAGACAAATACGTTTTCTCTAGTATGCAATGTCTATTACACATATACAAACATATTTGTTTCAGAACTGTTTTCATACCCTACACCACTATGTGGTCAGGGCATAATGACTTTGTGCTGATGTTTGTCATTACAAAAAAAAAAAAATGTAATACCTAGACCCAGCTTTTATTACACCAATATACTCAGAATCACTATCTCGGAATCACTTTCTGAGTCAATTTAGCGATGTCCGTCCGTCCGTCTTTGTGTCCATGTAAACCTTGTAATCAAACACAAATGGATATATTTTAATAAAATTTGCTATATAAGCGTCCATCGGCCATAGAATGAACGCTATTCAGATTGGTGAAAACGGTTCATTTTCAGGCCTAGTACCCATAAAAATGACCCCTATGAGATCTACTTATATCAAAATTATCACATAGATCTCGGTCAAATTTTCTGTAATCCGAAAATAAATCAATTCTTGGTCATAGCCCCCATATGAAGCTTATTGCCGATATTCACTTAAATCTATCAAAAAACAGAAATATTGCATATTGCAGAAATATTCGTATAGGGTATCGTATGGTCCATCTAAACCAACTATAATTTTCTTACTGGTTATATTTTAGTTTGTTACATTGGTAAAGGTTCAAATAGTATAACTCTGTGCTTGGATTCTCATTAAGTTGTTTTCAAAAAGTTATATGAATTTATCTTTTTACCAAATAAACTATCGACCAGAAACAACTGCGTAACCTGTCGTGCAGAATATGCATCAACTTTTAAAAGATATATGTTAGTTTTTTTGCTTTATTTAAAGCAAAAACATTTGATTTTAAATCTGATTAATTTCTAACTATATCACTAAATTATAAAGATTGAATATATTTGTAAAAAAAAAAACCATTACCATTTTTAAATCCTCCCGACCACTGTTCCGGGGATAAAACTCAGTTTGTCATTCCATTTGTGACCCATCGAAAAATAATGTTCTGGCCCCTTAAATATATATATTTAATATTGAACATTATAACGACATAGCGATATTCGTCTGTCTGTCTGTGTGTCTGTTAAAATCATGGTCATTCACAAATAAAAACAAGTAAGAAAATTATAGTCGGCCTAGCCCGACTATACGATACCCTATACCATGATTAAGAAACCCTATCTCTTCGGTCCAACTAATTGGATATAGCAAATAAGCATAAACCAAATTTGAGTGGCATTTTTATACCCTATACCACTATGTGGTTTGGGTATATTGACTTTGTGCTGCTGTTTGTAACAACCAAAAATATTCGTCCTAGACCCATCTTTAATTATACCGATCGACTCAGAATCACTTTTTAAGTCGAAAAAGCCATGTCCGTATTCATATTTGCGACCCGTAGTTTGATTACAAGCTTTACATGGACACACAGACGGACGGACGGACATGGCTATTTCGACTTAGAAAGTGATTCTGAGTCTATCGGTATAATTAAAGATGGGTCTAGGACGAATATTTTTGGTTGTTACAAACAGCAGCACAAAGTCATTATACCCAAACCACATAGTGGTATAGGGTATAACAACCTTTACTTTGATAAACTTAAAATAATATTAGTTGCTATTTTATCGAGTAGGTTAATGTATAAAATGGGGTAAATCATGATTCATTATGCCAAGATGTGGCCTAAAATATGGAGACACCTCTAAAAAGTGCTGAAAATTCAGTGTGTTTCTTGTAATTACTTTGTATTCAGTTTATTAAATTGTTCAGTTTTTCAAATATTTTGTTTACATTTGTTATAAATGGTGCACTAAGTCCAGATATTAATGTAAACGAAGATCCAGGTAAGGGTATCAAAGATTCGGCATAGGCGAATTTAACACTCTCGCTTGGCTTTAAATTGATTGCCCTAATGCATATAAAATTGCAATACCAATGAAAAATCAAAATTTTTTTCTTCAAAATAACTCGTGGCCCAATTTATGGAACAAGCAGATCCAAGGCCACGACATTCGAGTTCAAATTCTAGGAAATTTAATATTTTTTATTTAATAAAGACCCTAAAGGTATGCTAATCAATTTAAGCCAATTCACAATTAAAAACTTTTCAACATTTATTGGTTCATGTCCAAAATATTTTTTAATTCAACACAATTATTATTGTGAATGAAGAAAACAAACTCACAAACACATTAACAAATTTTAAACACATACATAGCATGATATAATTTTATGTATGTGTTAGTAGCAACTTTAAATGCATTTTACTCCACAAAAAGTAAAAATTTGAAAATTTGTAGATCTGGTGGATAGGTAAAAAGAAATACCTTTAAAATAAGACACGTTTGGTCAAATGCGGGAGAAAACTGTGGAACAAATCATCGGTCACAAGAAATCAGTGTACCTATTAATATTACAAATTTTGGTATGGCAACTACGCACGTGTGTAATCATGCATTGTCTTGTTAAAAAATTAGTTTTTTTTTTGACATAATGGGGTCCTTTTTATAAATCTTCTTTTAAGTGGTCAAAAAAAATTGGCGTAACATTTATCGTTTATTGTTTCTCCTTCTCCATCGCAAAAAGTGTTGACATGACCTTGTTGGCCTTCATCGGTGCCGGTCCGATGTGAGGAAACTTTTGTTAAGACCAACATCATAAAACGAACCAAAAACTCATCCGTATTACGGTTGAACATCACAAAACACTCCATTAAAGTTGTTACACGATTGCAGTTATGATCAATTGTGAACAAGCGCGGCACCCACCTTTCTTGCGGACAACCATAAGATATCTTCACTATACGATCGGCCAAAACCATATCGTTTATTTTTTGTTGAAAGTTTTATTTTTTGTTGAAAATTTGGCCGTCCAGAACATTCGATGTCACTAGGAATTATGCGACCACAATGAAACTCAGTAAGCCACAGGTGAATTTGATGGTACAGGACTTATAGGATTTATAGGAATTATCAATGTTTTCTTTGGTTTGAGTAATGGTTTTTTTTTTCATAAAAAAACTAAACTGCACTTTTTCACTTTTTCAAAAATTTGAACTAAATGACGAAGGTTGCTATAAATTGAATAAAAGTAGATGGGAACAGGAAAGATTTTTAGTTCAAAATGTTACAATGCTTATGAAAAAAAATATTTATTTTTTTAAATCAGTTTCCATAACCTGTGTTTAGGTTTACCGAGGTCACACTGTATTTGCTCTCTTATAGTTTCTATGTTTTAATTCATATTTATGGTCTACTTTAACAACCTCTTGTTTGCTGAACATAAATGTTCATACGTAAAAATATTTTATAAAATAAATTTTATATGAAAATCCTTTTTGAAAATATATTTTTAGTGATTTTTCTTTTTTCGTGCAGCATAAAAGCTGCCAATTTAGACAGAAATTTTTGGCTCTTGCATAGTTAAGATTTTGGTATGAATTTTTATTAGTGGGAAATTATCAAAACGTTCGTTTGGTTTCTTTTTACTATCAATTACATTGGAGTCATTCGATAACAAAATGTTTATGCTCAACGATAAGACTTTACTGGTTATATTTTGGTAGAACGCGTCTTGCAAAACAGTATAATACACTATTAAACTATTTACGGCCATAGAAGACTAAGGTTAATCTAAAAGAGCTTTATTAATTTATTAGAATCCTAGGCTTTGTTACGAAGAGCAAGAAAATTATAAGAAAAAGCCATGATGATGGCATGTGATTAAACAGATTCCAGTATTTATTTTAGTTGGTTTGAAATCGATATATTATTTGAACTAGAGAAAAAAATAATTAGTGCTTCGCTTTGTATAGCCATTTATATGTGAAAGAAATTAGATTGGAAGTTGTTATATCAGTCACCAAAGTTGGTCCTTTGTGATAAAACAGTGAAAACTTACCATTCTTAATAACATATTTTTAAAATTTTTATAGCCTACTTTTAGGCCTAATAAACAATTTATGCCATCATAAAAACCTATCTTTACTAGTTTGTTGTGGCGTTATAATTATTTTATAGCATAGTTTTAGGCAACGCAGTATATAATAAAACAAAAACTTTATAGGCTCATCTAGAATTAGTAACATATTTGAATGTATTCCATAAAAGCGAAATAAAATAAAATTCTGTTACCCACAGCAGTATTTCACACAAAACCATAACAGCGCAGAAAGATCTTGAGTACCAACTGGATTTTCATAAGACTTGTTTGTAAGCAAAGTTTTTTATAAGGAGTTTGCAGGTACTGAAATAATCCTTAAATTAATTGTAAGAAATAAAACAAGTTGAGCTCTTAAAGAAGCAACAAAAGAATTAATGAAATATAAACAGAAATTATAAGTTTATGAAACGATGGCTAGCAAATTGTTTTTAATGCACTTACGACTTTTAAGAAAGTCCTTAGGTATTAATAATTTAATTAATAAATTTTTTATACGAAAATTAAAAATACTTCTCTAGTTCTGGATACTTTAATTAGGTATTTCTCCTCTATATTTTCAGATGGTTGGGTGTGAAGTTAACGATGGCCGTAGCCTTCTTTGCCTACATGCCTTATATAGCGGCACAATTTTATCCTCGTTTTGGAACTTTGCTGCCAGCCGGTTTAATGGTGGGATTCGGTGGTGGCCCCTTATGGTGTGCCAAATGTACTTACCTTTCGACGGCAGCCGAAGCTCTGACGCAAGTTCGAGGACAAAAATCCGAAAAATCACAGAAAGATGTTAATACTGTTAAATATTTCGGTCTCTTCTTTATATTCTATCAAATGGCTCAAGTATGGGGGAATTTGATTTCGTCCTCCATACTTTCCATAGCTTCCATTGGCAATGAAATATCTAGTAATAATACAGAGGCCTCCCAATTAGTTGCGGAATTATGCGGTGCTCGTTTTTGCCCAAATATCAAAGCAGAAGTTAATCCTAATCTAACACCGCCTGAACCAAGTAAAATACAATTGTTAAATTCGATTTTTCTAGTGTGTATGGCCATGGCTGTGGTTTTAATATTAATGGGAGTAGATTCACTGAAAAGGTTGGCCTAAATAGAAATTTGAATTACAAATTAAATTTTTTGTTTTAATTACTTCACATTATTTCAGATATGGCGCCAAAAAAAAAGATGTTGGTGGAGAAGACATGAGCGGTTTAAAACTTTTAACAGCCACCATTAATATGCTAAAGAAGAAACGTCAACTCTTAATTCTGCCCATAACTATGTTTATTGGCTTGGAAGAAGCTTTTCTGGCTGTAGATTTTACAAAGGTATTTTTTATTCACACCACAAAATTCCCATAGAAAATAAAATCTATTTAATTATCTTTTAGTCTTTTGTAGCTTGTGGCTGGGGCATTTCTAATATTGGGTTTGCCATGATATGTTTTGGCGTTGCCAATGCCATAGCTGCCGGGTTTTCTGGTGGTTTGGCTGAAAAGTTAGGACGTGTAAAGTTGGCTGTACTGTGTGCTTGGCTAAATCTTTCTCTGTTTGCCTACATGTATTTCTATGAAGCCAAACAGGGCGACTATGTAATGTATTGTGCTTTTGCCGCCATCTGGGGTATATGTGACGGTGTGTGGTTGGTTATTATCAACGGTAAGACAAAAACGAATAAAGGATAGCTTTCGTTGAGCTTAAAACTATCATTGTGCTTACAAATGTTTTATAACGGAACATTGAAAAGCAAATAAGCTTTTGTAACAGAAACTATGAACAGTTTGAAAATGTTAATATGAATGATTCTGTTAATAGTCCGTCTATAAAAATAAAAGCTTTTTCTTTTTAAGTACATTATAGGCAAGTATATGTAAGAACGGTAACAGCATATGCATTTGCTATAATGAAAAACTTTTTATTTTTGAACAGAAACTTTCAGCAATTTGAAAAATGTTGTACGAGTGATTCCGTTAAAAGTTTCTATAGCAAAAACGCTTTATAAAGCTTTACAATACATTTTTGCACAAACGTGTGTCTATAGACTTTTATATTACAATACAACCTTATAATTTATGTTTAATCATTTATATCTTTTAAGCTTTCTATGGCATTTTATTCCCTAAAAATCTCATTGCTGGCTATAGCAATTTCCGATTATGGGAATCTACCGGTTCTGTTATTGGTTATATTATAAGCTCTCAATTTTGTACGTCTGTTAAGTTATTCATATTAATGACTGTTTTATTAGTGGGATTTGCTGGGTATGTATGCTAAGTAATACAATTTTTGTTAAACACATTTGTAAATTAATTTTTATTTTTGTTTATATTTATCAGTTACAGTATTGTTGAATATCGTGTTTGGAAGAAACAGAAAGAATTCGAACTTGTGCCAAGTGAAAAGATATGAAAATGAGGATGATGTTAAAGTTTTTCCTTTAAGAATAAGATGAACATTTAAGTTTTTTTTATAAATAATTTTAGTAATAAAGATATATTTTGTATTACATTTTCTAAAATTAAAATTTTTCATAAAAAAAAACTTTTAAATAGAATTACGGTAAGTTAAAAAAAAATATATGTAAAAAAAATTTTGTAAGAAAAATATATTTATATATGTACATATATTTATATTTATATAAAACGAAACGAAATTCAGACAAACAATAGGTAGACGAACGGTAGCTAAAAATGAGCAAAACGAAATATAATGTCAATATATAATATAGAAAAAAAAAAATTGAACCTTATTCCATACAATAATTTGAAATTTGGGACCGTCTTGTCTAATGGTCTTACATAAACGGGAGTTATATTTATGTATCACGACTGAATGCCATTCTGAAATAGTGAATTGAAATTTTTTTTATTAACGACAAAAACTTGCGATCGTTGTAGATTTACATTTTGAAAATTTTTTGTTCCACTATAGAAGTCGAGCCCTTTTATAGGTGTTAGTGAAAAAATACTTTTCTAAATGTTTGGAAGTTCTAATTTATATTCATACAGTTCCTTTATGAGTGCAGATTAAGGATATGCTGGATTAAGGATATGATTGGAATTACGAAAAAAAAACTTCGGCTCGTTACTTATGTAAAAGCTCATTTCATTTTATAAACCAAAACTAACGAAGTGTATAACTTTGATATGAAAACATTTTAAAATATCTCAAAGCTTTTTAATTTTTCATACAAATAGTAAGCGATTCATTTTATAAAAGGAATCCTTAAGTTTTATTTTTAATAACCACTAAAAGTACATGGAGACTTTCATGAAGAAAAGTAAGCAAGTGTTGCCAGAACTTGTTGAGAAAAAATGGCGAAGTTTCTAAAGAAAATTGTCTAAAAAAAAGATCTGAAAGTTTACGAAACAAACAATTTATTATTTTTAATAACAAAATCAAGCTATGTCTCCTATAATAATAATATTAATAGTTGAGGAGATTTATTGTGACCGATGTTTCATTTCACAGTTTTCTCCCGATTTTGATCAAACGTACCTCATTTGAAAGGTATTTCAATTTAGCTGTCCATCAGATTTAAAGATTTTTAAATTTTTAGATTTTTTGGAGTAAAATTTATTTAAAATTGCTAATAGCACATACATAAAATTATACAATGTGTTATGAGTGTTTTGTTAATGTGCTTGCAAAAAAAAAAAATGAGTGTTTTCTTCATTTACAATAATACAATACTAATTGTGTTGAATGGAAAATAAATTTTGGACACAAACCAATAACATTGAAAAATAATTTTGAACATAAACCAATAACCAATAAAAGTGTCGAATTGTGTATTGGCTAAAATTGATTTGCATACCTTTAGGGTATTAAAAAATAATTTATTAAATTAAAAAATTTAATTTCCTAGAATTTGCACTAGAATTTCGGGGGCTACAATCAGCCAGTATATATATATAAATTGACCTATGTTCGTCATTTTATAGCTCGAGGACCACTCAACCGATTTACAAAACAATACACAGGTAAAACTCATTAAAAATTTCAAAGTACATGTAAAAGTGAGGTTTTTAATGAGTTTTACCTTTGTACCGACAATATGTCGTCGCTAGTTCTCATTTGCATATTTATTTACATCATATAATTGGCTCGGAAAATGTTATACGTAAAAAATATAAGTATATATTTGTTATTAATTTCGTAACTAAATTAAATTTGTTTCTGATGTTTGTTTTCGTACGATTAATTTTAATTTGACTAAGGACTTAATAGTTTTGGGACGATTTCGGAGGCTTTTTTAGTTATTGCGTATACGAATACTGTTCTCGAATAATAACTATTTTTAGGCTCTTATTTCTGTGTGTTCAACAAATATTTACAATGACTCAAATTTAATGAACTAAATAGATCAAAAATACATAGAAAGAAATAAATTGAATGAAAAAATAAAATTTCCTAAAATTCGCACTCGAATTTCAAAGATTGGGCTCTGCTAATAGATTTATATGTATTTTCAACCGAAAAATAACACTGTGCAAAAAAAAAAAATATAACATGGACAACCGATATATACTTTTGAAGTGTAACGGTCGAAAAAAAAATTTATATGTATCATAACAGGAGAACAGTTTGACCAATTTTGTTATATGGAACATTCAAAAATTTTAATTTGAATTGCCACTAAGTTGTGCTAATATAATTATTTTAAATGGAGAAATGTCAAAAAAAAAAAATATATATAAATAGCTAGAAAAGTGGTCAATAGCCAAATACCAAATTTTGTGGCTAAAAGTATTCAAAAATGTCTAAACCTAGCCAAACCTTTTATCAAGCTGAGAAATATTTTAAATTTAGGTCTTTTATTTTACTTGAAAAATATCATATCGAAAAGGAAAAAAGTAAAAATTGTTCATTTACAATTCCATTAAAATCGATTACAAAATAAATTTTGAAAATCTTTAAATTTTCATTGAGCAAAATTTAAGTTGCCAAATGTTAAAGGTCATTATTAATCTCAATAAGAGTTATCTCAGCAACACACTTGATATACCATGACATTAAATTAAAAAATTCTCAACACTATATTTTTACATATTCCTTTATTTCATTTTGTTTTGTTATTACAATCACTTTAAATAATATTTATAGACGTAATTACGTTTTAAATGCTATATATCTGCATATAATATTAATTTAGTCGTAGTTTTTTTTTTTGTTATACATATTTTATGCGAATTTATATTTTTTTTCATACTTAATCAAATGATGATAAAATTTTACATAATTTATTCTTACCAACATACATACATATGTAATCGTACTTTACGCTAGAAAGGTTACAATACTAATTAATAAATTGTTCGTTTCTTTTTTTTCAAAAGGGACCTGTTTGTATTCTATGATTATAAGAAGAAACATATAATTTTTACAAGATGTTCAAAAAGAAAAATGTCTGTAAAATATTTTGCTCTTTTGCTTATGGGAATGGCACATTTATTTATGTCTGTTTAATATTGTATCTTTAATAATAATTGTGCTGTTTTTTATTTTTTTTTGTATTTATATAAATTTTGTATACTATAAAAACTATTTTGCCAGTTTATTTTTAATACTAGATCTATAGTAATTTAATTTATTATTATAATGACTTATAGTTAATAAATGATAAATGCTATGACACACCTTTACATATGGCCTACAATTCTATAGAATCTATAACTTAATTGTTACCCTCCGATTGAGGGGATTATTTTGTATAATTTGTTTTGTATTTTTGTTTTTAGAATGCTTTAATAATTATTTCCTATAATTAATTATGTCATACACTTAATCACATAGTAATTTGGATAATAGTTGAGTTTTTTTTCTATTGGAAAAATTTGGGTGGAGAAGTTCAAAAAATAATACATTGTTTTTGGAATAACTATTTTTTGTTTTTAAATAAGAAATAATTTAATTTACCTCTTTAACAATAGTATTTTTTTGCAGATTTAAATTTCTATTTAAATGTATGAGTTAAACTGAAATGGTATTTACATATTAAAAAAAACTACAAGCTTTAAGCTTAAGTTTTAGCTTTGTTGTTGGTTTGAATCTGTGCTCTTTATTCAAAAGCTTTAATTCGTTTGCGCCTCTTGTTGGTAAAAGCTTATAGCTTTTCTGCTGCATATGGCTACCACGTGAAGTTCAGTGGACTCTAAACCATTCCTTTCGACATCATCCGCACTGTATTTTTTAAAGCTTGTCGTTTGTTGCAGAACCAAATTCGTATGACTTCCCGCTCGTAGCCTAATTGATGAGCCAAACCAGTAATTTCGGTGCCTAGAAAATTAATTTATAAAAAATTTCGATTATTATAAGAATTTTAGCTAAAGGTATTAACTAATTAAAATAAGCAAGAGGTCAACGAAATTTCACTCGAAATTCGAGTGTAATGTCTAGGCAGCTTTATTTTTCAACTTAGCCAATTCACAAACCAACACTTTTATGGTTTATTATTATTGTCAATGAAGATAACAAACTCATTAACAAATTTAATAAAACACACATGGCATATTATAATTTTATGTATATGTTAGTAGCAACTTTAAATGCAATTTACTCAAAATAAAGGAAAAAATTTAAAAATCTGTAAATCTGCAAAACGGCTAAAAGGAAATACCATTGAAATAATATACGTTTGATCAAAATCGGGATAAAACGGTAGAATAAAACATCGGTCACAAGAAATCGCCTAGCCTATTAATATTATAGATTTATATATTTTCAATTAATGGTGCTTAATTGAAGTTTTTTCATTCTCTAAAGATTAAATTGTCAGCTCGGGACTAGGATAACTATAGACATGCAGATACTAAGAACAGATAATATTAAAAAGTTGTCTGGCCGAACATGTCGCTCAGAGAGTTTATGTATTCGGAATACTTTTGAAAGGACCACCGCGTACTAGTTATGTTGTCAAAATCCTCTAATATAGCGCTTTAAATTTCGTTACGTTTTTTAAATAAAATTTTTCAACAATTTTGGATTCACTGTTGTAGAAAGGAGTTTCCTTACGGGCTAATAATGGTTAAATTTGGTGTAAATAAATAGATCAATTTACTTTGGATTCATTTTTTTTATATCTTTAATATTGAGGCTAAGGCGAGTAGGGTAATAAATCTAATGGAAATAAATCAATTATGAATTAAATTTATGAATTAAATTTTTGACTTCAGGGTATAATGTGTTTGTGCTGACATTTGTGACTACCAAAAATATGTAACCTACAATCGTTTTAGAATAACTTTCTGAGTCGATTTAGCGATGTCTGTCCGTTCGTCTGTTTGTCCGCCTGTGTGTCCATGTAAACCTTGTAATCAAACTACAGATCGGCCATAGGACGAACTCTATTGAAATTGGTAAAAATCGGAGCATGTTCAGACTTAGCACCTAGACCTATAAAGCTGCTTCCCGATCTTCACTAAAACCTATCAAAAACAAAAATATTGCCGAGATTTTTCTCAAATCTGGTTTGTATGTGTTCTTGTAAAATATATATGACTTTACCATATATAGTCAGGATCGTTCCATTTTCTGACTTAGTCCCCATATAAATATAGCATTCGATATGAAATTTTTAAGATCTGGAGCCAAAGAATTAAGAAAAATTGCAAAAAAAATTGCTATCATATTCTACTAACAATGCTTTATTTACGTGAAATCCCCATTTCTCTAAAACTGTTTTTTAAAATGTTATTAATAAAAATATACTGACCTAAGTCGTAACGAAGCTCCATTACATTTATATAAAAGCGATTTTTCTCGAAAGCATAATATTCGACTTAGGGAGTTAATGCTTGTGACCACAGATTTATAGATATAACCCACTTCGACATATTTTAACAACACTAAACTACTGATCTAAGATTAATTCTCAAAATAAGTTTAAAATTGTGAAACTTTCTTAACTAAGTTTAAAGATAGCAATAACATTAAAAAAACAAGTAAGAAAATTATAGTCGGTCTAGACCATGCGTTTAGAGACTCTATCTCTTAGGCCCAACTAGCTGGATATAGAAAATAAGCATAAACCAAATTTGAGTCGAATTTTTATTAATTTTTTTGGTTACAGATATGAAAAAGTGAATATCGGATGGTATACCGATCCTAGCCATGTTTGGTAAAGTCTCCTGTATTTTGCAAACATATATACAAACAAAATTTGAGAAGAAACAGTGCAAGATTTTTGTTTTTTGGGAGATTTAAGTGAAGATCGGGAACCAGCTCTATATGGGACCTATGACTAAGAGTTGTCCCGTAGGTATTATTTTTGTACTACTCATTAATGGATGTAATAAACGCATATAAACCCAATTTGACTGAGATCTATATGACAGTTTGGATTTTATGGCAATATATGACGATTTCATAGGGGTCATTTGAATAGGGGCTAGGTCTGAACATTGACCGATTCTCACCAGTTTCAACAAAGTTCATCCTATGGCCGTAAGAAGCTTACGTACCAAATTTCGTCAAAATATATTCATATTTGCGACCTGCAGTTTGATTTAAAAAGTTTACATGGACACACAGACGAACGGACGGACGGACGGACATCGTTAAATCGAATCAGATAGTGATTCTTATTCGATCGGTATACTAAAAGATGGGTCTAGGTCAAATATTTTGGGTAGTTACAAACAGCAGCACAAAGTCATTATACCCAAACCACATAGTGGTATAGGGTATAAAAACGTTGTTGTTTTTTAATTTTGGTCCACTTTTTCCATAAAAATATAACTAGCACAAATTAATATTATTGTTAAAAGAGAAAATTGAAATTACCACTCACCCGATGGATGGGTATTACGCTCAAAATGAGCATTTAAAAGCTCTAACGCTTGTGGTGTAAATGAAGTACGCCGCTTCCGCTTTTTCGAAGGCTCCACACCAATATAATCGGTTAAATGATTTTGGCCCGACTTAAAACGATTCCAGTGACTATAAACAGAGAATATCAAAGTTAGCAAATCCTTAGAAATTAGACAAAAGTAAACGTTGTAGGAACTTAATCCATACTCTCACCTCTCTTCTGCCTCTTTCATCCAGCGCTCTAAGACTGGCTTTATTTTTTGAGCACTCTTTGGTGTTATATCTAGTTTTTCGAACCTGCGAGATAGAAACGAAATTTAATTAGATATTTCTTTTCTATTTTTTCTATTTAAATTTTAGTATGCGCTTATTAAAATTTAAAAGTGCCAGGACATTGTATTTTTTATTTATTTTATAAATAAAGCCAAACATAATTTGTTGAAAAGAAATAAAATCATAAATTTATCATTTTCAAGTTTTTGGTTAAACAAAGGCCAAACGTTTATTTATATTAATTTATGATACTTAAGACAATGATACTGAGATTATAAGGCAATGCCCTGGCCAATAATATATTGATGTAGAAAAGATAAAACAGCTTTAAACATTAGCGCATACTAAAAAGAAAGAAAATATAATTTTAAATGAAATTAACGCTTTTGCAAAAAGATTTTTATAAAAAGAAAAATTTAAAGACTAGATAAAGATCGAAAATAAGATTTTTGTTTTTTTATATTTTAAAAATTAAAAGCAACAAATTTAGTTAAAATTACATTATTTTTTTATTTAAGTTTTTTTTTTCTAACTCTTTATTTTTATAAGAACCTCTTTGTAAGCGTTAAATGCTAATAAGCTTTCATGGTTTTTTTTTCTCTAAAAAAAACTTTTAAAATTTTATAAGCAAAGCATATATTTTTTTATAATTTTTTATACTTAGTTACATAAACAAAAATATATATTTATTTTCAACATACATGTTTTGTTGTTGTGTTGATAGTTGAGCAGCATACATTTGAGCAGCTAATGCACTATTTTTATTTGATTTTGTTTTTGTTTTCAATTCAATTGCAAGTTATATACACAGTTAGATTTAAAAGCACATTTTTGTTTTTGATTGTAAATAAAAAGAATAAAATAAAAAAAATATATTAATTGTAGTTTTTTTAATTACATGTATAAAGCAATTAGCGTTTTTAATTATATTTTGAAATAAATGTCCTGGCACTATAAATAATAATTTTTTTTGGAGGAAGAAAAAATTATAAGTTTTTGATTTGGAGGTGTAACATAAAGTGAATAATAATATTATCAGAATTTCTGTATGTTTTCAGTTTAAACATGATCTAAACGATAAGGACAAAGTTTAAAAGCTTAGCTTTCAAAAAATTGTTGAGTATATAAAAAAAAATTTTTTTAATGCTCAATTATGCTTGTCGCTTTATAGAAATAATGAAATTTTTAAGCAATTTGGTAATATTGTTTATAATCAAATCTCAATTTTCTACTTTATGGTAAAAATCGATAAAATTAAAATTTTTTATATATATTTTTTTTTTAATTTCCTAAAGTTTTTACATTGTCTAACAAAGGGTTTGCTTCAAGTAAACAATGAGATATTTAAAAAAAAAATTTCATTTAAAGTATTCTCTGTTTTCGAACACCTTATGTCTCATTTAAATAATAAATAACATGATGTAAACAATAAAAAACAAGTAAGAAAATTATAGTCGGTCTAGACCGACTATACGATACCCTATACCATGCGTTTAGAAACCCTATCTCTTAGGCCCAACTAACTGGACATTGAAAATAAACAAAAACCAAATATGAGTGGGATTTTTATTAATTTTTTTGGCTGCAGATATGAAAAAGTTAATGTCGGATGCTATATCTATAAAGGGACTAGCTCCAAAAATGGACCGATCCTGATCATGTTTGGTAAAGTCTCTTGTATTTTGCAAAAATATGTACAAACAAAATTTGAGAAGAATCAGTGCAATATTTTTGTTTTTTAATAGTTTTAAGTGAAGATCGGGAAGCAGCTTTATATGGGGTCAAAGGGATCATTTTTGGACTACTCATTAGCGCATGTAATGAACGCATACAAACCCAATTTGAGTAAGATCTATATGACAATTTGGATCTTATGGCAATTTATGTCGATATGGGTAATTTGTATGGGGGCTAGGTCTGAACATGGACCGATTCTCACCAATTTCAATAGCGTTCATCCCATGGCCGATAAAAGCTTATATGCCAAATTTCATCAAAATATATTCATATTTGCGACCTGCAGTTTGATTACAAGCTTTACATGGACACACAGACGGACGGACGGACGGACGGACATTGTTAAATCAACTCAGAAAGTGATTCTGATTCGATCGGTATAATTAAAGCTTGGTCTAGGTCAAATATTTTTGGTTGTTACAAACAGCAGCACAAAGTCATTATACCCAAACCACATAGTGGTATAGGGTATAAATAGTAACTTAATAAGGCTCCACCATAAAACATGTGATGTAAACAATGTAAAAAATATCGTATTACATTGCTGAAATTATCTTAACCATTAATATAGTTTGTAACATAATGTGAGCAATAGACTTTAAGTGATTTATTATGAGATTGTCAAAAAAAATTAGACTTCTACTTTTTACTTTAGCAACGCAAAAACGGATGAAACGCAGGTTTGATTGTGCTTATACCAAATCGTATTCACTTTGCTCAAACACAGAAAAATGCACTTCTAAAAAATATTTTTGTTGTATATGTCAAACATTCTCTGAAATGTTTAAAGCCTTTGTAAACGCACACTACTATACCAATACGTTTGTAATGCATCCAAAAAATTATTTGCGACCCCAACACGTATATATACTTATTCTTGATTCTTATAAAAACTTGATCCGAAATAGCCAGATCCGTCTGTCATTCACAAAAAAACCTGGCCAAAATTATGATTTTGTTGTTTGCCATTATTTTGAGGAGCTTGGTATTGAATTTGGAGTCTATAGGCCCAATAGCCGAGGAATTATATAAAAAAATTTAAAGATACTTCGACAAAATTTCATATAAAAAACTAAGTGAGCCCAATCACAGGACTAATTAAAGATTTTTTTCAATTTAAAGGTATTATACATTTAACCTAGTTTAATTAACTGATATACTTCTATAATGTTATATTTGCGATTGTGATATACTTTTTGGTTGTTGAATTAGTTTATATTGTGAAATTTTTAACGTTGTTATACTTGAGGGTTGTTGAATTAGCTGCAGTAGTGTTTACACCAATACCCTCATACCTCACTCCGTTTTTGTCTTACTCTGTTTTTGTGATTGTATTGCGAAATTGATTTTTACCCCCTGAGCATATAGATGTTTACACATCAAAACTGAAAACATGTGCCAATAAAAATTTATCAGCGATGCGTACACATGTTTGTTTGCTTTGTTGCTTTTTTTTGTACATGTGAACGAATGGTTTGTCGATGAGAGTAAGATAATATCAAGGTTATGCTTTTACTCTCTTTAAACAAACAGAAATGTCATTGAATATATTTACTTTCACGCTGGTTACCTTTTGTAATTGCTTTCAATTAATAGAACCGTTATTCTAAAAAATATTTTACTATCTTTGATACTAGTGTTCTAAATAGAATATTATTACCACGGGTCTCAAATATTCGGCACAGCCTTGTTTGCATATGTATTGTTTTTTATTGAGATTTTTAAACATGTTGCAGCCAATTTTCGCATATATGTTTATAAGCAAAAACAACAACAACAGAATCCGGCTTCTTTCTGAGTTCGAAGTTTGTAAAAAACAAAAGCTCTTCTTATTATACACTCTTTTTTACATACACTCTTGCTAACTCTCTCTTAAATTTTCCCATATATTCACTGAAATTTGTGTGAAGAAATATATTATGTAAAGCAAAAGTGTATGTTATAATAATTTTTCGTAAAAAATTAGCAAAAACAAGTTAGTTATCAAAAAATACTTTTAAATTTAATTTAAAATTTTTTCTTTTATATTTCTTTTATAAAACTTCTTCTTCGACAAAATTCCTAAAACAAAGAACAACTTCTGTGGCAAAAATTAATTTTTTTTTTGTAAAATTAGAGAAAGGGTGATGGTATGTCAATTTTGTATAAAAAAAGACTTCGCAACGCACAGGTTGTGTTTATACTCTCAACATTGAAATATCAAATAATTAAAAAAAAAATAAATAACGAAAACTAAATAAAGGTAATACAAATTTTACTTTCGCCTTTAAAAAAAATAATTTATTCTGTGTAATTTTAAGGACATTTTTTCTCTAAAACGAAAACGTTATTTCAATCTTACCTGCATATGGCACTTTGACTATAGGCGGGACCTTCAGTAACCGACAATGCTTGACCCACTTGCGTTTGAGTCAAGCCCAGTGAAAGACGTCTCAATTTAAAGGCTTTGGCAAATTCTTTTATCTCATCCAAATCAATGCCATCAACCATATTTGTAGTAACTTGATTAATGGTGGGTTCATCTAAAAATTAAAAGAAAATAAAAACATAGAAATTTGTATTCAAAGCTTCCAAATGCAAACCAAAATTTCTATTCTTATAACTAACTTATTATGAAAGTCTAGTCTACATTTGTAAAGTCATAGAAAAGAGGTGTGAAAGTTTAATTTAACTTTATTTTAAGTAGTTAAGAATTTCAACACCATTTATAAATATATATCAAGTATGGTCATAATTTTTTTATTATAAAATATATTAAAATAAAAAAAAAATATATAAAATTTTGATTTAGAATTTTAATTTTTCTTTTATACTTCGGAAAGAAAATAAAAAATTAGAGGTATACACGGGGGTACATTAAGACAATTTTCCAAATATCTTTATTTTATTTTCATATGTTTGAATTACTTTTGAAAATGGTGTATTGTATATTCTACGTTTACTTGTTGAAATATTAATGTCTTTACTAATTGAGTTCTAAGATAATGTTTTGGAGGCTGCTGCAAAATGATGCACTTACGTAATAACAGGTAATTGTGGTAATTAGGTAAATATCATTAACTTCTTTAAAATAACTGCTACGAGTTTCATGACGTTGTCTCTCATGAATTTCACAAGGAATGCTTAATGTTAATTATAACTTATTAGATAATATAAGAAGACTTTTGAAACTTTAGAAATGTGATTAATTTCAACACTCATAGAATTGGAGAAGAACATATTTTGAATTTAATTGATTCATTTTGTTCCACATTTAATTATAAAATTTTTTTAATAGTCGTTATTGTATAAATTAAGGTTAAATGTTTAAGGTTAAATGTTTTAATATGAAGTATATAATCAATTTTTAGTTATTAAAATATTGTTTGAAAACCTTAATTAAATCAAGAGTGTTAAATTCGGCTGCGTCGAATCTCTGATGCGCTTTAAACTCCATATTATTACTAATGCTAAATTTTAAGTAATTCGCTTTTCTTTTTGGCCACTTTCTATTATAATTTATTCTAATAAAAGACAAGGATTGTGTCTTCTATAGAATGCAATTATATTCATTATTTAACGCAGTTGGAGTTTAATACCCAAAGTTTGATCCGAGATCTGAGAAGGAATACGATAATTCAAAATAATATCAAATGATTCTTCGCTTACAATGCCAAAATTTTCAAATAATTTTATCATTTAATAGAAAAAAAAATTAGGTAATAAACTAAAGTCAACCTATACAGATTTTAAAATATACCTGATAAAAGCTTATACACCAAATTTCATTTAAATATATATTTGTATTATTGCGACCTTTATGTACCAGGTTTACGTGTACTATTAGGCGGCCGAGCAAACATTGTTAAATCGACTAAAGATTGATTTAGAGTTGATCGGTATAAGATCGGTATGTTTATTAAATCAATTTTTATTATCAAATTTTTTTAATAAAAATTTTCTACTCAACACGCTAAGATGGATAATATATCATTAAAAAATTTCTTTAACTCACCTATTTTATCAAAAAAGAAAAAAAGACATGAATTTTTAACAAATAAGTATCAAAACAATTAAAGGAAACAGTGGTGTATATAAAATTGAAACAAACCGGGTGTTCGATTATTTTCAAAATTAAAAGTTACAAAGGAAAAAATAATTTTTTAATAAAATTTCCTTTTTTGAAAAGATATCACCTTTTTCAAAAAGGTATTTTTCTAAGAAAGGCATTTTTTAAGAGAAGGTACGTTTCGAAATAAGTACCTCTTACGAATAAGTGATTTCTTAAAATATTTTTTAGAAAATGGGTACTTGTTTAAAAAGTGTACTTTAAAAAGATGTTGTTCTTTTTAAATGGTACATTTTCCAAAAGGGGTACTGTTTCAAAAAAAGGTACTTTTTAAAGGTACTTTTAAAAAAGCGTATTTTTTTAATTAAAAAAAAAGATATTTTTACAGAGTGTACTTTTGAAAGTGTACTTTTAAAGGGGTACTTTTTTAAACAAGGGTTCATTTTGAAAAAAAGGGTACTTTTTTAAACAAGGGTACATTTTGAAAAAAGGGTACTTTTTTAAGAAGTGTGCTTATTTTAAGGGGTTCCTTTTTCAAAAAGGGGTATTTTTTAAAAAAGGTACTTTTAGAAATAAAGGTTAATTTTTAAAAAATGTACTTAAAAACGGTATTTAAAAAAGCGTAGTTTTTAAGAAAGTTATTTTTTAATAAAAGGTTTCTTTTTAAGGAAAATCACTTTTTAGTAAAGTGTACGTTTGGACGGACAAGGTACTTTTTAGAGAAAGGCACTTCTCAAATATGTTTACTTTTTAGGGATTGTATATTTCTTCAACATTGGTGATGAGAAATATGTGGCAATACTTGCTTAGGCTAATGTAACACATGCAGTATAATCAGAAACCCACCCTCATGTATCAAATGCAAAAACTACAATGACTGCAACAATAAGAATTATAAAATATACATACATATCTTAAGACAAACAACAAACACATTGAACATTTTTATTTTTTCTAGAGTTTTTTCACATTTTCATTCATATCTCGTGACTCTTTGAACCAATTTTGATGATTTTTGACAGAACTCCTTCGGGCTGTTAGTAAACAATTCTATGTAGAACCAAAGAGTCGAGCTTAGTTATTGAGGTACAGACGGTCATCGCTAAGTCAGCTTCCGTTGTTATTATGATCAATAATATATATGGTTTTCGGGTCTCCGGAATATATTTCGATGTCCTATAGATGGGAAGACAAACCTATATATATCATCTGCACAGTGGTGAGTAGGGTATAAAAACATGAAACAATTTTCAAATTCTGAAAATTTTTTCACTTAATGCTGAGCTAGTAAAAAAATTTATATTACAAATTGAAATCAATTATTACAGTTCTGGATTTAATTCACAATATCGAATTAACGAGTTACCAAAATATAAAAATATATCTAAGAAAATTATAACCGGTCTAGTCTGACTATGCGATGCTCCATATCACAAATTTGCTAGCAGCGATTAAGAGCGTCAGATTTTAGTTAAATATTGACTTTGATAATGCCGATTTTTTTTGTTGAAATTTTCCAGAATCGTTTAAGGAAAAACCTTAAAAAAATATTTTTTGTTACGTCCATTTGACAATTGCAAATATGCAAATATTAAAATAATTATTTCATCAAAAAGTACTGAAAGTACTGAAGAATTAAAAAATTAATGACTTGTTTTTCATTTTGATAAAATTAAAATTATATAATAATTTTTCACAACTCTCTTTTAATTTTAACTTTTATATGTTTACTGCATAATCATTCCACCCATATAAAAATTTAGAAAAATTGCAATTGTATTCCTACAAATTTTCTTAAGATATCCTGTAAATAGAAAATAGATTTATATATAGTAGCGCTGTGTACAAAAAAAAAAAAAAAAAAAAATTAATCCAGATATTGTAAGAATATTTATTGGGAATATAACAAATGTATGTCTAATTTTGGACTGTATATTGCGTAAAGCAGTTAGAAAGTCAATTCTTTTTAAGCTCTGCTTAAAACAAACACTGATTAATTTATCAATGCCTTTGGAAAGTTTTGTTATTGAAATATTAAATATTCCCTCTGGTTGGTGGTAACCGCATAAAAAACAAGAAACTTTTTAACTTTATCTGCTTAATTTGTTTTCAAAATTTGCCTGAAATGTAAACATGTTCCAAATAAGTTACACTTATATTCGGTAATAATGTTATCATTTGAAACAACTTTTACATCGACTTCAAAAACTACTGCCATTACCACCAAAAAGGCAAAAATGCATTTTAAAGTAGAATCTTAATATCTTGTGATTTATTTAAATATTAATGATATGCA
Organism: Cordilura impudica; assembly: GCA_963682025.1. Classification (NCBI taxonomy): domain Eukaryota; kingdom Metazoa; phylum Arthropoda; class Insecta; order Diptera; family Scathophagidae; genus Cordilura; species Cordilura impudica. The sequence goes on from OY821521.1 coordinate 205,770,953, forward strand.
AAAACAACAGTAAGAGCTACAAAACATCACAACAACTAAAACATTATTTACATCAACAAGACGTTATAGAAATTGCCAACATCAACAACATCATCAGCATCATTGTCATCTGCTGCATTATAGAATCGAAAGTAGCTGCTATTTCAACAGCCACTTGTTACAACTTGATATTGTTTAGTTAAGTAGCAGCATCATCAAGAGCAGCTAAAAAATAACTTTTGTTTGGTAATTAAACAACAACAGCTATCTACGAATTTCCCTTATGCCAACAATAACATAAGCAAATTTTATGTTTATTGAATTGTGTATTTCTTTAAGCCACCAAAAAACTGAAACCTCTTCTGAAGTTTCTTAAAGTGTTAAAATAAAAGACAGCTTAATGTTTATTAGATGCTACAACAACTTTATTAAGATGTGGATGTGAGTAGAAGTTTGTTTCATTTTAAGCAAATTTTCTGTAAGTTGATCCATTTTCTTCTTTCCCAGTAAAACAGAAAAACATGTCATTAAATTGTATGATTCTTCTTCTTTTCCTAAGTTTATAGTCAAATATGCACATAAGCACTCGTAAGACGTGAAAAACATAAGTTTTATAAGCGTCAATTAGTAGTAATTAAGCACAATATTGTTACTGACATATATATGTATGCACCAATAGACAATAAGATACATGGCATTACATACTGGGCCTGGTATTGGAAATTTTTTGTAAACTTTATAATAAAATATGTCTCTATCAAAACAATAAATAAATAAATAAATAAATAAAAAATGAATGAAAAATTTGTTAGCATAATTTTTTTACTTCTGTCCCATGGTGCAGTTTTTCTTAAACTGGCTATATGTTGTTATATTCTATTAAGAAAAGATGTTACGTCGTCATTTCCTGCATGTTAATCCTTTTATTTGGTAGTAATAATTTATGTACACAATTTGTTAAGTAATTACTTGATATGGAAAATATACATTTACTAAGATAGTGTTGCAATTCTAGTGCTATTTATTACACGAGATAAATTTAGGGAAAATTTTAAAAATTAACCCTCATGGTACGGAAAAAACAAAACATTTGATAAAGGTAGCTGAAAAAAGCTTTATTTTACCTTACGGTACTTAAAATTTGACCTGGAAAATAAAAGTTACGCTTGCTTTTTATTGAAGACAATTTGGTTAAAGTTGCTTAATCAATTATATATTAAATATTTTGTTAGTGGTTAGAAGGGTGCCTAAGTCGTACTTTTTTCAGAAAAAGATATGTTTCTGAGAAACGATTTTTTTTTTTAAGAAAAGGTACTTTTTAAAACAAGTTTATTACTCTTTCCTAAGGTAGGGTACTTTTCAGGAAAAGTTACTTTTTTATAAAAGGTACTTAAAAAAAATACATTAAAAAAATTCTCCTTTGAATTTGGAACTTTTTAATAAAAGGCACTTTAAAAAAAAAAGGAATTTTTATAAGTCACTTTTTAAGAAGCTTACTTATAGTAAATGAGGAATATATAATTTTTTACGAATAGGTACTTTTTTAATGTAATTTTTTAATTAGGTACTTTCCTTTATAAAATGTAATTTATTAAAAAAGGCACTGTTCCAGAATAGATATATTTCAAGAAAAGGTAAGTTTTTGAGAAAATGTATCATAATTTTAAAGAAAAGATACTTTTTATGGAAAACTTCCTTTTTTTAAAGAAAATTTAGTTTGTTAAGAAAATGTACATTTTTAAGGAAAGATAAAAATGTGCTTTCTAAAGAAGATGTACTTTTTATGGAAGAAGTACATTTTTAAGATAGGATGATTTTTAAAGAAAATTTTATTTTTTAGAGAAAAGAAAGATTTTTTTAAAGAACATGTAATTTATTAAGAATAGGTACTTTTTTTTTAAAGAAAAGGTACTCTTCTTAACAAAAGTTACCTTTTAAAGAAAATGTACTTTTCAAAAATATTTACGTTTTAAGAAAATATGGTTTTTACAGAACACGAACATTTTTAGAAATCGTACTTTCGAAAGAAAATTTACTTTTTAAAGAAAATGAACTTTGAAAAGAATAGGTACTTTGTTAAGAAAAGGTATTTTTTTAACCCTGGACGGTTACTGTTCGTCGAATCGACGAAGCTGATTTACTTTTATCATATAAACCAAAAAAAGGGGCCATTTTCGAATCGAATTTTAAGACTGAAAAACAATTTTTATTTTTATATTTTATTTTTTTCTTTATTTTTTAATAAACTGTTTAACAAAAAATCGTTCAGCTAGAAATTTTTTAAAAAAATTGTTCGTCGATTCGACGAAGAGTAACTTTAATGTACTAAAATGAAGAGTAACCTTCCAGGGTTAAAAGGAAAATTACTTTAGAAGAAGGTAGTTAAAATATGTAATTTGTAAAGAAAACTTACTTTTATAAAAAAATGTACTTTCTTTAGAGAAGTCTACTTTTTTTTTGGAGAACGGTACATTTGTAAGAAAATTTACTTTTTTTACAAAAAATGATTTGTTAGGAAAGGTACTTTTCTGAGGAAAGTAGTTTTATAAGAAAATGTATTATTTTAAGAAAATTTACTTTTTTAAGAACAGGTGTTTTTTATCTGTTTTGTAAAAAAATGTACTACATATTTTGAGCAATTGTAAATATAATTTTTGTAATTAATTATTAATCATACGGTATTCCATGGCCAGTTTGTCAGTGATGAGTCAAAAAATTGTCACTTGCTTTATTCTGAAATATTAGAATTTAGAAATAAAGAAAAATCGTATCGCAAAGTGAAATAAATTTAGTCAGCTGTAGAACTATGCAGCAAGAAATGGATGCCTCATTTGCTAAATCGATTAACTTCATTTTCAATTGTATGAACATTTTTAATGCCACAGCGTTTGATTGACGGCTTACACCAATAACACCACTTTATTATTTCAGAAATCTGTATTGAATATAAACAAAACACGTTGCATTTGAGTTTGACTAAAATCTAATTTTTTTATTGGGCTTCAGCCCCATTTATATGAATTTTTATATTTCTATCTTATTTATTTTAGCTTATTCTAGCTAACTGCGATGAATCATTTATTTCATTCAATATCATATAGAATCGTATTGCGGATTTTAATACATTCAATCATATATGTATCGCTTAAATAATGTGTGGTCAACATAAACCAATCAACGGCTTTGGCATTAAATTTCACAAAATTGAAATTGGGGTTAATCGGTTTGGCAAGTGAGGCATACTAATAATAAATTTTTGGGTTTCGAATCAGTTTTTTGGCAGACTTTATTCGAAACAACCCACATTTTCCAAAGCACTTTTATATATTAATATTTGAAGTCATAGACAAAAATGTAACAAATATTTATTCCATAAACATCAACTACAGAACCCTTGAAAAATCTAACCATTTTACTAAATTCCATTAGCAAATTCCATTACGATTCATAAGTTATTTTGATGTTTTTGCAAGGAATCATGTCGGATTTTCTGTTTTTTTTATAGATCCCGATATACGGTGACATAAAAACTGAAAAAAATCATTCATATTTATAAACCGTACGCCTAAATAATTAAAATTATACTTTAAAAAAAGTTTACCAACAGCTCATTTATTATGGCAAATTAATTGCTATTATTGCCAAATGTCAATAGTCATAATCAAATCATCTTTAGTTTGAGAGATTATATTTCAAAAAGGAATATTATTAAAATTTAAAAATATATATATATATGGGTTGATGCTGATGGCCATTTTTGGTCCATGAATTTATGCTGGTTTCAGAGTTGAACTAAAAATTATAAATATTACTAAAAAAAATGAAAGTAAAATACTTCATTCAGATTTATTTTATATACAAAATTTAGCTAAATTTAATCGTTTATAATGAAATTGTTGGAGGTTTTTCAAACTTAATTTTTCACTGCATGGCTTTTATAGATTTTAGAAAAATGGTACTTTAAGTACAAATATTATAAATTTAAACTTTTAAAAATTCTATCACTTTTTTAGTTATAACGTTAAAATGTATATCATCGCACATCGAGTACAAATTCTAGGAAATTTAATTTTTTTGTTTAATAAAAATCCTAAAGGTATGCTAATCAATTTTAGCCAATTCGTAATTCAAAACTTTTGAAATATTATTACTTATTGGTTCATGTCCAATAAAGAATAAAGAAAACACAACTTCAGCGAACACACACAGTATTGTATAATTTTATATATGTGTTAGTAGCAACATTAGCTGCATTTTACTCCCAAAAAATTTAAAAATCTGTAAACCTGATGGCCAGCTGAAAAGAAATAGCTTTCAAATGGCGGATGTTTGGTCAAAATTGGATTGAAACTGACAAACTTACATCGGTCACAAGAAATAATATATTGTATTATAAATTTCAAATCTAATAAGTTTTTTTGTTCGATTCGAGATCAGTTATATATTTTCTAGCAAAAGAAAAGATAACTTGTTGTAATGTAAGAGAATTATGGAAAAAATTTAAAACAGCGAGGAATGGATTGGTTACTTTCGAAGAACAAGACTTGTTCATCGTTAGCATACTTCTTGAAATTTTTCTATACTTCTTTTACATTAAAAAAATATATCTCTTCTATTATTAGAAGATATATCTTCAACCGAACAAAAAGACTAATTATTTGTAAAACATAAAGACCAACAATACACAACCCTAACATACAGAATTTAAAAAAAATTTTTTAAGATATTGAGTCATAAAGTTATGACTATGTCATTTTGATACATGTAATTGGGACCTCAATTAGAATTATTGTTAAAACAATTTTAAAGATAAACGCAATTATTTTGAATCACTTGAGAGAGTTTTTTAAATTAATTCTTCATCAACTATCAAACTTAGGGTTCCAAAATTTTATATATTTCTTATCAAGATAATTTTCTTTGTTAATTTAAATTAAAAGTTCCATATAGTTTAATAAATTACTTTGGTGTTACTTTAAAATTTTGTTATTTCTTTCAAAAGTTATGGTGATCAAAATGAATTGCACTCGCTATGGATCATATGGTCCTAACCTAAGGTGTATAGCAATTCTAAGTGAACCGTTCTTTAGGTATTTTATTTTTAATGTCGTTATCCTATAACCAGTTGAATTGGCTAAAATTTCATCTACGGAATAAACAAATTTTTTTCCCCAAAAAATTTCTTATTCACAAAAAATTTCCACCACTTTATTGGTCACTAACCTTTCCTTCCTAACAATTCCCAATAAAACTCTATTTGTTTTTTTTACAAAATATATTTCCATACATTAATCCAATCAACAACAAACTAATGAAGCTTTTTCCAAAAAAAAGCAAAAATAAAAATGAACCATAAATATCATATGCATTTTAAAACCACCTTCTCCCACATCTTCTACGACAGGTACTCGAACAAAAAAAATATAATCAATAACCATAATGAGAATAACTAGCAAACCATAAAGAAGTACAGGTAAAAACATAACGTTGTAAACCAACCACATATGGTTGGTATAAAAGGGTCAATTGTGTAATCAAATACTTTTTTTCTATAGAAATAAATTGCAATTAAAATTTTTGGTAGATTTATAAAGAACATAGAAAAAAATAAAACAGCAAAACTAATCGAAATATCGTTGTTTGTAAAAACATTTACATTTACATTACATTTATTTAATTCTGTTTTCTAATAAAGTTTTTTTTTCACAATTATATTTACATAAGTTTTTAGCGTTAATTAAACTTAAAATACGGCAAAAATTTTCTGCCAAAATCCAAAAAGTTTTCCCTTTTAAAATAAACAAAGATGACAAGATGATGTTGGTAGAGTTAAACTTTACTTGAAAATTACGCGTTGATGTCGTTTACATATAATGCTACTGGCGGTTTTTATACCCTACCATGTGGTCTGGCTATAATGACTTTGTGCTGATGTTTACAACTACCATAATTATTTGATCTAGACCCATCTTTTATTATACTGATCTACTCAGCATCACTCTCTGAGTCGATTTAGCGATGCCCGTCCGTCCGTCCGTCCGTCTGTGTGTCCATATAAACCTCGTAATCAAAGTACAGGCCGCAAATATGAATATGTTTTGCTGAAGTTATAGTATATAGGCTTCTATCTGCCATAGGATTGAATGCTATTGAAATTGGTGAAAAGCGGTTCATGTGCAGACCTAGTCCTATTACAAATGACCCCAATGAGATCGACTTAAATTGCCTTAATATACAAATTATTATATAGATGTTACCCAAATTGGGTTTTATTACACAATTCTTAGTCTGATTCCCGATCTTCACTTAAATCTAGCAACAAACAGGATTTTTCTCAAATTTTGTTTGTATGTGTTTTAACAAAAAATAAGTAACCTTGCCAAATATAGTGAGGTTCTTTCCATTTTTCAACCTAGTGCCCATATAAATATATCATCCGATATGAGCTTTTTCATATTCAAAGAAAAAAATTAATAACAATGCCACTCAAATTTGATTTATGCTTATTTTCTATATCTAATTAAATAAAGAGATAAGGTCTGTAAATGCATGGTATAGGGTATCGTATAGTAAGTCTGAACCGACTATTATTTTCTTACTTGTTATCCTAAACATGTTCGTATGAAAATGAAAATGAAGATGATTCTGATTTTTGCTAAATAATATACCTTGTGTATAATGTGTTGAAAAGTTTAGAATATAATCTTTTGTAAAATTCTAAAGATAAATCTTTGTAAATTGCATTTTGTTGTTGCATACATTTGTATTGAAAGACTTAATGTCAGTCATATGTTAAAATGTGTTAGCGTTTGTATAGAGTTAAGATTAATTGGAAATTAGCAAAAAGGTAAAAAGTTTGACAAGTTTGTTGGTAAATTGTCAATATTGTTTAGTTTATAGATAAAGCAATTTAATAAAGTTTTTTATACGTCAATGGGTGAAATTTGAAATATTAGCCGAATTAGATATATTATCTCCTATTTATGTAATAGAGAACAGATGGTGTTATGCATATACTTATATTTGCTACAAGAAAAACTCAACTGACACTGATTGTAACATTTTTTACAAAAATAGGTAAAAAAATTGTAGTCGATCTAGGCCGACTATACAATATTCAATACCATGCGCTTCGAGAGAGAATATTGAATGAAACTTTGCTAAGGCGAAATTTAAGCACTGCTGCATTAAGTCGTGACGTGCAGATATGAAAAATTCAAGAAATGGACCGCTCGTGATCATATTTAGTAAAGCCACTTGATTTGTGCAAAAACATATATAAACCAAATTTTGAAAAAAATTTTGAAAATATTTTTGTTTTTGATAGATTTTAGTGAAAATTGGGAATAAGCCTTTTATAAGGAATATAACTGAAAATGGTCTTACTGTGTGTTTTTTTAATATTGTTGATTATAGGGTATAATAGAAACACATATATCAGATTTTTGCGATATATATATAATAAACTGGTTGTTACGACAATTTAACCCGGGGGTTATTGCTATACAGCTAGGTGTAAACATACACAAATTTTCACCAATTTCAACAGAGTTAGTTCTATGAGCTATAAAGACTTATATACAAAATTTAATTAAAATATTTAAAGTTTTGCGACACACAAACTGACAGACGGACAGACAGACAGACAGACAGAGGAACAGAGCCATGGATATCGCAAAGTCAATACAGAAAGTAATTTAGAGTCGATTCCTTTAATTATTGTTAATTGGGTTTAGGTTTAATATTTCTGGTAATTACAAACATTCGCACAAACGCATTATAACCACACCACATAGTGATATGGGGTATAACTATTCGCTAATACACCATTAACATTTGCTTCTTATCTCACCCAAAAACAAGGCTATTCTATTCTTCAAAAGATCTCGGGTCTAATCGCTACATTCGATATTGACGGACAAACATCAGATTTTTTTCAATTTTATTCTTATGTGGGGGCCATCGTTAAATAAGGACCCTAAAGTTATGCTAATCAATTACAGCGAATTCACAAATCAACACAAAAACCAAACTCATTATTATTACAAACATATTAACAAATTTAATAAACACACACATAGCATTGTATAATTTTATGTATGTGTTAATAGCAACTTTAAATGCAATTTACTCAAAGTAAAGGAAAAACGTTCAAAATCTGTAAATCTGCACAACGGCTAAAAAGAAATACCTTTCAAATAATATATATTTGGTCAAAATCGGGATAAAACGGTGGAACAAAACATCACAAGAAATCGCCTAGCCTATTAGTGTTATAGGTTATTTTATTTTGGAAAATAAAAAATAATTTCGATCGACTACAACGATTAGTCCACTCATTAAAAATGGTTTATTGTTTTCTTTCTATATTTCAATCTATATTATATCAAATACAATTTTGTTCATCTGCTCTCATGAATCTTATTTACCCTTACTTAGACTTTAACTTAGAATGTAAACTCATCGGTATAATAATTTGAAAAATTTGTGAAAACGATCTTTACTCACTCGGGGAATCCATTAGTAAATCATGACCTCCCATTGAACCCTCGGTGCCATTAGGCGATAAGGGTTGTGGTGGGTGTTGTAGATCCTGCATACGCTCCCTTTCTCGTTCCCTTTCCAGTTGTTGATGTAGAACAGCATTACTTGTAGGACTTAATTTCATGGCATGCATAGAATGATGCGCGTTGTGATGATGTAACGATGAAGGATTTGCCATTGAATTGGTAATTGGTCCCGTATGTGAGGTGGGTGAAGCCGAAGTGGCTCTTGTAGCGGTGGCAGTTGGTAGGCCATGAGATTTTGTTATGGTCAGTTCACCATTTGATGAGGAGAGTCTAAAGTAAAACATTTAGCATTAATTAAAAAATTTTAATTTTTTAAATTTATTTTTGTTGGTAAGAATTACCTATTCATACTACTAAGTACATTGGCTGTTGTTGATGTAGCGGCAGATGATGATGAACACGAGATTAATCCATTTCCCAGGTAATCTCTTGGTGGTGACGAGTCTAGAATTTGGTGTGAGTGTGCAGGTTGTTGGTTTAACGAATGATGTGAATGGTGGGGGGAGTGAGTACGATACATTTGGCTGGCAGAAGTTGAACCCACCGGTGATGAAAAGCCTCTTTCATTGCAGTTTGATGTCAGCGATGAGTTTGAAGGATTTGAAGCCTCTTTAGCAAACGAGGCTGCCGCACTTCTGGCATTTAAGGTGGCAGGCGAAGCAGCTCTGATACGTTCCCGATCTCGATCTCGATCTCTAAGACACTCCCTGTCTCGGTCTTTTTCTCTATCTCTTTCTCGCTCTCTTTCCTTTTCTCTTTCACCACCTATTTGACTTAAATTCATACCACTACCCAAACTATTTGGACTCATTTTTAAAGAATGTTGTTCTCTGGATTCTCTTTCTCTTAACGTAATATTATTGGAAGCGCAGGTAGATGGACGTGGTGATGATGAAGAACCGCCTAAGCGATGATGTATACTAAATTGATGTCTGCCCATAGGAGGTGGAGAATTTGAAGCCGTATCTGTCGTGAGATGTATACTAGGTTTACATTCTAATTTGGGAGATGCCAAACCTTCAGCATGCCGCAGGGCTTGAGTATGATGATGTAAAGCTGCTGCCGCTGCGGCAGCATGATGATGGGGATGTAAGTGAGGTTGGGTCTCAGGTTTAATATGTAACTGAGATTGTATGTGGAAAGCTGCTGCAGCAGCTGCAGCGGCTGCCTTTGTACTATTGGTGGGAGAAGAAGGCGGGGATCTTTCATTCGATGATCTTAAGTGTATATCGTGGTGATGAACTGACATTTGTTGTTGTTGTTGTTGCTGATGCTGATGATGTTGTTGTTGTTGTTGATGCTGCTGCTGCTGATGGTGATGATTTGCCGCAGCTGCTGCAAACAATTCAGGATGCAAAGCAGCTAAAAGTTGTTGTACACCATTTGAAAATAAGTTGGGTTTTAGTAAATTCGTTGGTGTTTGATTTAGTTGAGGCAAGGTAGGAGACTGATGTAGTGCCGTCGCCAATGGTGATGGTAAATGAGCAGCACCTGATCCCATCATCTGATTTTGAGCAGGCTGCTGTTGAGGATAACCAGCAAAAGCTCCAAACCCGGATAAAAATTGTTCGTTGGTATTGATTTGCGGACTCACTGGTATAGTCAGTATAGTTTGTACAGCTATGCCTATAAAATGAAACAATTAAAGAATGTTGATTAAGTAAGCTAATGAAGAGATAGTAATACAAATAAATACAAAAACTTATTTACCCTGTGCTGTTGGTATTAAAAGTTGTGCTCCCTGTACCCCTTGAACCAATTGACCTGAGGCCAAGATTAGTTGAGGCATTTGTGTGCTAGCTGGTGACGGTTGTAGTTGTGGTGGTGGTGACGCCGTTGCAGCTGTTCCCTGAGCAGCAGCCGCTGCTGCAGCCGCATTGTTTAAAACATTTGCTAAAGTATTTTGGCTAGAAGCCGTTGATTGTCCTTGCCTTCCGGCTAAACTAGATGCGTTGCCATTCGGTGAGGAGGAACCAGGATTATTTTGGTTATCTCCACTATTGTTATTGTTGGCTGCATTGCCACTGGCACATTGTGTCATCACTTTATGAGAATTTAGTAAATCCGAAGCCATTTGTGGTAGACCATTGCTAGCAACACTTAAATTCAAAGGTGAATTCAAAGCTGCCGCAGCAGCATTAGCTGCCAAACCCTGCAGATTTGCTAAGGCTGCTGCTGTCGCGGCAGTATTTCCTATATTTTGTTCTTGTTGAAATGTTGATAGATTTTGTAATTTTTGTAAATTTAACATTTCTTGCACTACAATAGAAGGAGATGCAAACAGAAATTAGTGATATCCTGGACAACAATTTAAAACACTGTGCTGGTGAGAGTGTTTAGGGTAAATGATGTCTATTTGATTTCAAAGGTTTCTTTTAGGAATTTTTAAATATAAGCATAATTAAAATTTAGATGTTGAATGTTGGCTCTAAGAGGAGGATGCGCTGAAAGCTTTACATGGTTTAAGGAAGTTTTAATGTTAGTGCAGAGAAAATATATAAAAATTACAGAAATCGATTGATTTGATTGAATTTACGATTAGAAATTGTTTGTATACGTTTTTATGAGTATTAGTATGAGTATGAGTATAAGTATGTGTTTTTGTTTTCTTTTTTATATATAAAATTGGATTTCGATATGTACTCACTAGTTCCATTTAGATGAGCTTGTGCTGCCGCCGCTGCAGCTGCTAATGCCGAAGCTTTGGCTTGATCGCTCGGTTGTTGAGCCATTTCGTCATCATTATTATCAATCATATTATGATGATTGTCATCTGTTCTTTTGTGATTAACATCATTATCATTGCCATCGTTATGATTTATCAGATGTATATCGGTATCAATTTGCATGGGTTGTGGTGAGGAATTAAGTGTAAATTGTGTATCGTTGGGTGATGACAAATGTTTTGAATGATGATGATGAGGTGAGGGAGTTTTGTCATTATTATTAATATTATTATTGTTGCTATTATTATTATTATTATTATTATTATTGTTGTTGTTGTTGTTGTTATTGTTGTTATTTTGTGATACCAGCGACGCAGCCTTAGCTAAACTTTTATAAAATTCTAATTCCTTTATATGATCTTTCTCATCGTCTGAATAAAGCATTGATATATCATTGATATTGTTGCCTACAGGTGAATGAATCTTATGTGGAGGAATTTCTTTATCATAGTCCTGAAAGGAAGAACAAAAAGAAAACATATATTATAATTAATGTTATATTGATATTAAAACTCTAAATTCATATTTATATACTCATAAATTTAACATTCAACAAGTTTTTATTCTCTGCATACTGTCTTTAAATCAATAGTAAGATTATATATTTGTATTTTACAAACACCATTGAAATAATTCAATATTTACATTAACACCATTAAACTACAGTACATGTATACGTACAATTGTTCCCAAAATTAATCGCACACTTTCATAATTGCGAGAGAAACATAAATATTTTTCTGAAGCATTTGTTGTTGGAAATTATTTCTTCTCTCTGGCTTACGCACAAAAAATAATATTTTTCACAAATTTTCAATACAAAACAATAAATAAAATTTTACTTAGATCGATTTGTTATTTAATTACTAAAATTACTTTTTTTTGACAAAAATAATACTGTTTAATACCTAAAAATGAGTAGTATAGAGGCAAGGATACTTTGGGCAATGACACTTGTTCTGCTACATCGTGATTGTTTTTATTGGCATAAAAATTTTAAAAATTAAAAATAAAATAATTAAAAATGCATATAGAAAATATTCTGCAGGTACATTCATATCTGATGCTATATATATTTATACGGGGACTAGGTTGAAAAATAGACTGAGCCTGACCATATTTGGTAAAGCAACTTATTTTTTGCAATAACACATACAAAACAAATTCGAGAAAAATCTGTGGAATATTTTTTTTTTTATAGATTTAAGTGAAGATTGGAAAGCAGCTTTGGGGGCTGTGACTAAGAATTTTCCTACAGGGTTTATTTTTGGATTACTGGGTTTGATAAATACACAAACCAAATTCGACCGATATGAAATAAATCATTTGTATGGGAACTAAGTCTGCATATACACCGATTTTCTCCAGTTTCAATAGCGTTTGTCCTGTCTTAACCCATTTACGGCCGCCGTGCCAATTTGGGAACACTTAGTTATCGAGGGTGTATAGAAAAAGTATTGATATTTATTAAAAAATGTATGCATTAATAATTACTAGGAAGAGCTATGGTTATAAAAAATTTAGAACGAATAAATTTGATTGAATTTTAGTGTCATAATAGTCTAACTAATTTGGTCAATAATATAGATGGGAATAAGGTTTTGGTTAACAATAATTAAAATTTCTGTGTACAGTTTAAAGTCATAAATTGTTTTATTTGATCAAATTCAATACATAAGGAATCACACAAAATGACTTTTAGTTTGATATTTTATTTATATCTGATTTTATAACATATAAAATCGTGCTGCGTCAATTTGGGTACAATTGCTACAAGTATACGCAAACACACGAATGAGTAAACGACTCGAAAGGGTCAGATGCGTTGTTTTGCGGACTATGTAGTCTTAGTTGTTAAAATGGTGGCAGCTCTTTATAGTGAAACAAAGTTATCAATTTATGCCCATAAACAGGGAAATCCCCTAGGAAAATTTAAGTGTATTTTATTGCATGTATTACATTCAAATGACGTTCCTGAAGAAGTCGAGGTTTTTGTTCGCAATATTTGCACTCTTTTGGATGCTGAAGATTCCAGCGATTTAAAGTTCCATTTTGGCGAAGATCAGCTCCGAATTATGCGAAGATTTGTGGGGAAACTGGCGACCGGCTGCTAAATGAAAGACACAGTAAAGGAATTGACACCAGTTCAAATATTTAAAATGTTTTTCAGCGAAGAAGTTTTTGGAATGATCGCTAATCTTAGCCAGATGTACGCGACTCAAAACAATCGACACAACTTTACGGTCACCTTGCAGAGCTAAAGAATTTCTTTGGAATACTTATTCTATCTGGATACCACAAACTTCCAAAGGAAAATATGTATTGGTGTTTAGATGAAGATACAGGACTAGAAGTTGTATCATGTTCTATGTCCGGGAATAGGTTTAAAGAAATAAAGAGAAATTGGCACCTTGTCGATAACAATGAAGCTTCAATCACCACTGACAAAATGTTCAAGTTACGCAAACTTTCAGATGTTCTTATCAAAAATTTCAAATAATTTGGCATTTTCCATGAAAATATTTCTATCGATGAGTCTATGGTTAAATATTATGGTCGTCATTCAGCAAAGCAGTTTATTAGAGGAAAACCAGTTTGGTTTGGCTATACAATTTGGGTCGCAGCAAGTTCCTCTGGATACTTCTACTCTCTTGACATTTACTATGGTAGATCAAATAACTCCGTTTCTTAGCCATTGGGTACTAGAGTTGTCAAAATACTGCTTGATAAATTATCGACGAACGTCGCAAATCACAAAGTCTATTTTGATAACTTCTTTACAAATTGTGGGTTGGTAAATGATTTATGTAATTAGGTTATTGTGCTGCAGGAACAATAAGATATAATTGCACTAAGAAATGTCGCCTGACAAATGTAAAGAAGATGATGAAAAAACCAAGAGCAGAGTTTGATTATAGGTATAATAAAAACAACGAGATATTATTGGTCCGCTGGAAGGACAATGGCTACTAATCATTATTCTTATGAACCACCAGAATGTGTTAAAAGATGGTGTTCCCAAAAAAAGCAAAAAACTGATATGCGGATCCCGTACATGTTTCAAAATTACAATAAGGGCATGGGCGGAGTTGATGAAATGGATCAATCCGTATCATTATACAGAATCGCCATTCATGGCAAAAAATGGTGGTGGGGTTTATTTACTTACACACAGAAAAAAAGTTCGCCAACCGAATTGTTCTAACGATAAATGACTGAATTTTCGATTGTATCAACAGAAATTTTATAATAACAAACCATAATTTATTTTGATAAAATTTTTACTGTTAAGACAATAGAATTGTAATTGCAATCAATTCAAAATTCGATTATTATCTTAATCAAAATTCGGTTGGCAATAAATTTGGTAGCCACAACGAATTTGTTTTCTGTGTGTACATGATAGATATGGTTATGTCAAATGCTTGGCGCTTGCATGTATGAAGTAAAGAAAACAGCATGGACCAGTTACTATTTCGATGAACTATAGCTAGATTTTACATAAAGCAATCAGCAAAAAACGCGCTACTACTCGTCCTTCGTCATCAAGTATTGAAGGATTACAGCTAGACGGTGCCGATCACGTTCCCGAAAAGCTTCCAAATCGTGTACGGTGTGTCATCTGTCATAAAAGAAGCTGTTGGAATTGCAAAAAATGCAAGAAAACACTGTGCCAATTTGGGTACACCCCTTTTTTGTCCTGCAAAAACAAAAATTTGTAACTTTTTTTTGTTTTCCTGTTTTTTTATACTCCAAATTTTATATAAATAAAGAATTTTTCGAAGTTTTCCTTGTCGTTTTAGTTTGGCTTTAAATGGGTTAAACCCTCATAAATAAAAAAAAGATCATGTGAGTCCGATCACAGGGCAGATGTGGAAACATCTAGTAATTAAAGATTTTTTTATGTCACTTTTTTAAAATCAAACAGAAAGCGTCATCTATATATGACTTATAGCAAACAACTGCAGGGACTCTGGTTATAATTGTGGGGTTGTTGAACTATGTATGTGTAATACGTTTATAGTGTGAAATTTTTGTCGTTTTACAGCAAAGGGTTGTTGAATTAGCTGAAACAATTTCATATCATCAGTTTTTCACCAATACAATCATAAGTCACACCGATTTGTATTAGGGCTCACTGCGTAATATGTGAGCTCACATGTTACGCTGTTTTTGTGATGGTATTGTGGAATAGAAATTACCACCCTGCGCGTAAAAAAAGTAAGAATTTTAAATTCGGCTATGCCGAATCTTTGATACCCTCCCCTGTGTTTTATGTTTACGTTAATGTCTGGAGTTATGTTACTATTTATAAAAAACGTAAACAATTTGATAAACTTCATATTAAGTTATTACAGTAAACACACTGAATTTATAACATTTTTTGGAGGTGTCCCCATATTTAGGTCATATCTCGTCGCAATGATGCTCGATTTACCCCCATTTTAAATAACAACCGGCTCGAAATATTGGTTACCAATATTAAGCTAAGTTTACTCAGGCAAATGTTTTATTTTGTGAATAAACGTAATTTTAACTGACAGATAGATGGACAGATATATAGACGGACAGCGCTATATTGTATCGAGTTGTATTATAAGGATCAATACTTTATTTACATTATAGAGTCACAAATTTATTTTTCGATGCATTACAAACGTGGTGTGTCATGTGGTGTGACGAAAAATTAAAAAATTTAAAAATATATAAAAAAAACTTAAAAAAAAAAAAATAAAAATTATAAAAAAAAATAATTTCAAAAAAAATGTAAGTGAGAAAGTTTACAGTTAAATAAGCTAAAAAAAAGTTAAAAAATGGGAATAGCATTTTATTTAAAATGTAAATAAAATAAAATAATTTCTCCTGGCCCCATTTATCTATAGGTACTAATATAATAAAGAGGTAACGTGTGTTTGTTTGTTTGTTAGTAGGAGGTAATCTCCGTAACTGCTCATCTGATCTTCCTGAAATTTTTACAAAGTCTTACTGTAGAAATGTGATGTCTATAGGCTATAATTTTTTAAATTTTTTTAGTGGGCGTGGCACCTCGAGTACTATGACAGAGAAAGCTTTGTAAATTTGTCTTAGGTCATCTGTTATTAACGTGAATAGTCAAATAAAAAATGGGCGGGATCGGAACAAGGGGCGGGGCACCCCCATATAAAGTAATTATATAAAAATGTTCTTCTGAGATTAGCGAACTTATTTCAAGTGCCCGAGTTTCGGTTCACTCTACCCGCTTCTCCAGTATATCACATCCGTTTATAGTCTATTGTCCAGTTGACCGCACAATGCATTACAGAGAGAATTCGTTTATCAGTCGAATAAACTCCCCGCAGAGGTCTTTCCTGGCTGTTATAATCTAATAAAATTTAAGTCAAATATCCACAAACACTATTCCCTTTCTCCTCCTTCCCATAACCTATTTTCCTGAAATTAACGCAATGCACTGCATTTGTAGGTGGTATCCCCTGAGTGTTGGTTAATTAAAAAAAAATGTATATATTTATCTGGAGTGCTGTAATGTCATATATCTGGAGTACTATAATAGTGAGAGCCTTGGGACTTTGCGTGAACCCTTTCATTTCGAAGCGGTGGGGGGAAGAGTAGCGAAGCACTCCGTGTTACATCTAGTAAAATATAAAACAAAATACGTAGAGCAAAAACAATTGACGACAATCGCAATGTTTTTATCCATAATATTAATAGGCTAGGCTATTTCTTGTGACTGATGTATTGTTTTACCGTTTTATCCCGATTTTGACCAAACATATATTATTTGAAAGGTATTTCTTTTTGGCCGTTTTACAGATTTACAGATTTTTAAATTTTTTCTTTTATTTTGAGTAAATTGCATTTAAAGTTGCTACTAACACATACATAAAATTATACAAAACTATGTGTTTGGTTATTAAATTTGTAAATGTGTTTGTAATAAAAATTAGTTTGTTTTTTCTATTGATTTGTGAATTGGCTATAATTGATTAGCAGAGTTTTAGGGTCCTTATTTAATGAGAAAATAAAATTTCCTAGAATTTGCGCTCGAATTTTTAGGGCTGATATCTGCTAGTTTAAATAAATGTGTTTAATTCTTGAGCCATATAACAAATTTAATTTATAATTTAATTTTAATTTTTTATAAATATAAATTTAATATTTTAATTGACAAAATTTATTAAACTATTTTTCCATAGAAAAATTAAATTATATACAAATTATATTTTTAATCAAGGAATATTCAACATAGGAATGGATAATGGAACAAGTTATTATTTAAAATAGAGAATTCCATAATAAATGAAATATTTAAGCTCATCACTGACTCACTGACTGACTGTGTAATGCTTTAAAATGGCATACATTTTCAATGCACATAAATAAAATGTTTGCTACATTCATCATTTTTAAACCAGAGCCTCGGAATAAGTTTGTAATTCTTTTTATGCGGTCGTCTTCAAATTACTATTTAAACAAAATATATATAGAAAATAGAATAAGTTAAGTGCAAGTTAATGGAAATTTTTTAACCACTAAAGACATACAAAATAAAATTTAGTTTGTGTAAATAATGTATATTGGAAGAATTTCAGTTTTTCGGAAAATTTCTTAAACTCTTAAATTACATTATATAATATTTTAGGGTCATTTTCTGCGGAGGTGGAAATTCCAAATCAGGGCGAAAGTCCTTGGCCAGTATAGGAAACTTCCAAAC
Source organism: Cordilura impudica (assembly GCA_963682025.1). NCBI lineage: Eukaryota > Metazoa > Arthropoda > Insecta > Diptera > Scathophagidae > Cordilura > Cordilura impudica. The sequence continues at coordinate 205,788,940 of OY821521.1, forward strand.
AGTTTGGATTTCTTAGACCATGAGTGATAATTATGACAATAATAATAATTAATTATGATTATTATTATAATGTCTAAATATTAATATTAATAAGTATTGAATTAATTATATTAACTAGCAGATTCCAGCCCTCGAAATTCGAGTGCAAATTCCCGGAAATTTTATTATTTAATTTTACAAAGACTCTAAAGTTGTGCTAATCAATTGTAGGTAATTCTCAATTCAACACTTTTCAAATATTATTATTTAATGGTTTATGTCCAAGATTATTTTTCAATTCAACACAATTATTATTGTGAATGAAGGAAACAAATTCCTTTTATCAAGCACATTAACAAATGTAAGAAACACACACATAGTATTGTATAATTTTATGTATATATATGTATGTATGTATGTATTCTTTATTTAATTAATTAATCATATTAAGTAACAGAAATAAAGATAGGTAATTAATAACAATGACATAAAGTCGTCTGTTATATATATATATATATATATATATTAACAAATTGTGTAAATTTTGAGGTTAATTCATAAAAATTCTTCTAATATAAATTTTGTGTAATTTAAAGCAGTGTGTACGTAGTTATATAATTTTCTCCATCCGTGTGGTCCTTCACCGTTTAAAATATTTATTAATTCATTTTCGCTAAGATAGTTTTTTCCTAAATACCTTCTTCTGAATTCCCTGAGTATGGGACATTTTGCCATAAAGTGGATCAAATTTTCATCTTCTCTCGTGTTGCAAAGGCTGCATGTTCTATTTTCCGAACTATCAAATTTATTTCCGTTTAGAGGTAGGATATCACACCTGGTTTTAAAAATTGTTGAGATTTGTGTTAAATTGTTTTCACTATTTATATAATTGACACCTTTACTAAGGTTTAAATATTTGTAGAATCGTGATCTGCTGTTTAAAGCTTTTTCGTGCATTTGTAAATTACTGTTCGTTTTCAGTTGTTGTAGCAATGAGGTACCTCGGCTAAGCCATTCTTCTTCCGAAACGTTATTTTCGAATCGTATGTCGAAATCGGTTCCAAGATCATTCATCCGTTCTGCCCAAAAAATGTTATGTCTTAGCGTGATTAAAGATAATTTGTGTGGCAGTCTGTCTGTTTTGGTTATATCGATAAATATTTTTAAATATGTAATTCATATGTAGGTTTAGAGTGTAGAAATAACTAACTTCAGCATTTGTTTCCAGTATTAGGGCATAATTTGGTGTAAAATCAGGTAGTTTCAAGATTCTTTTTAAAAAATACCTCTGCAGGGCATCTACTTCATCAAAAAACCAGCAACCCCAAATCTGGGCCGCATACAATTGTATAGATCGACAAACTGATCGAAAAAGTTTCCATTTTGTTTCTAGCGTAATATCTTTTTTACTGAGAAAACTACTCCAAGTGGCACTGATGCTATTTTTTGCAGAATTGTTTCTCTTTTCGATGTGTTTTCCGAAAATCATTCTGGGGGTAAGGATTACCCCTAAGTAGTTATACTCATTTACTATATCAATATATTGGTCTTTATATTTTATTCTTTCGTGTCTAGAAAGCTGGCCACCCTTTCTAAAGATCATCATCTGGGACTTCATCATATTGATTTCCATATTCCACTGGTCACAGTATACTTCTAAATTTTTTACCATACTTTGCATAATACGTATGTCATCTGCCAACAGCACAATGTCATCTGCATATAATAGCAGGCGCACATTTAAATCATCTATGGTTAAGCCACCGCCTAAATTCTCATGAAAGTCATTCAGATACAGAGTAAACAACAGTGGAGATAGCAGACAACCTTGCTTAACACCGGTGTAAGTTTCGAAATATTCCGATAATTCGCTACCAGTCCAAACTGCAGATTTGGTGTTTCTATATACATTCTTAATCAAATTGACCATTTTTGTAGAAATCCCTAGTGCTTGCAGCTTGCATATTATTGGAATTGGAATATTATTGCATATTGGAACTCTATCAAATGCAGCTTTGAAGTCTACAAAGAAGGCATATGTTTTTTTCTTTTCCTTAAAATTCCAATGAACTATAGACGCTAGATTAAATATGTTGTCGACTGTAGAATACTGTGGTCTGAATCCAGCTTGAAATTCATTTAGAATATTATATTTTTCAACCCATTTAATTAATCTTGAATGCAATGTTCCCATTAACACCTTTGCTGCACAATTCATAAAAGAAATACCCCTGTAGTTACATGGATTGTTTAAATCTCATTTTTTATGTATTGGAAATATTATGCTTTCCGCAAACTCTTCTCCAACATTACCTGTTTCGAAAATAACGTTATAACTCTTCACCAGCTCGTCTAGAAATTCTACAGATGCATTTTTAAACAATTCATAAGGCACTCTATCAGCCCCCGGTGCTTTGTTGGGTTTGGTTAGTTGCATAACTTTTCTAATTTCTTCTACTGTTATATCTCTGTCTAAATCATCATCTATGCACCACATTGTAGCATACTGTATATCCTCAGTAATTTGTTGTTGATTTAAAAGATTTTGAAAATATTGTTTAAGCTCTGTTGCTGATATATTTGTGCCCACTTTAAAGCAGTCTCCTCTATTTCCTTCGCAATCTTCCACCAATTTTTTGAATCATTTACATTATTAATTTTGTTGTTTAGCTGTATGTAATATTTTATGTATGTGTTAGTAGCAACTTTAAATGCAATGTACTGCAAAAAAATTTTACATTTAAAATTATGTAAATTTGGCGGACAGCTAAAAGGAAATAATTTTAAAATAAGATACGTTTGGTCAAAATCGGGATAAAACTGTTTAACAAAACATCGGTCACAAGAAATCGCATTACCTATTAATGTTATAGCTTATATTAATAATTAATTATATTAATTGATTAATAAGTATCTGTATACAATTTTGCTGAAGGTTGAAATTAAATATGATTAATGGTTCTTGAGTTATAGTTGAAAAAATTAGCAAACGAACATGAAGATAAGAAAACTTATAAAAGGTTTTACTATAATGGACTACTGTTTTGACCATTACTTACAATTTCCCATCCCTGCCCCTCCCCTCCACAATGGCTGCTACACTGTGCTATTTCTCTGAATTCCACTAATTGTTTTAAATATTTTATAAATTTTTTATTTAATCTGTTTGACAATTTAAAGTCGTAGTTGTAAATTATATTATAATAATCACTGTACCTATTCATAGATAAATGCATCATAGAAGTATATTAAAAGTTACTGTCACATTATTACATGTGATTATTATTAAATAATTGTCAGAAATATATTAAAACAATATGCTCGTACAAACAACAGCATATCACTGAAGCAAACTTGGCCTGTTCATTTTGTAAATATAAATGTAAATACATAAACAAATAAATGAATGCTTATTGTTCTTTATGTTTAAATATGTGAGATTTTTCATACGAGTAGAACATTTATAGCAAAACATGGGTGACACGATGCAATAAGGCTACTTAAGCCGTTATACGACAACTGTAAAAAATTAACGAAATTAAATTAAAAATTACAAAAGTATTTAACAATACAAGCAGACATACCATTCATATATTTTTACTTATGTGAAAGTGTAGTTGTTAAGTATGAGAATGTACGTGTTAAGTTGGTAATAGTAGTGTCCTCCATCATAATCATTATAACCCAACACCCACATTGGTATAATATAAATTTCAAAAGGGACAAAATTACTGTAAACATTTGATGTGTTGATTGCAATTCATTTATATTAAGTTGTATTTTTATTCAAACAATCGCTGCTTGCTATTCATTGTAATTATACAAATAAATGAGAATATAATTTAATCAACTCATTTTAAATTTATGTTTATGTCAAAAAAAAAAAAAATAAAAATAAAAAAATAATATAAAACATGCTAGCTATTGTGTGAGCATTTATTCATTACAATAACATCATTTAAAACAAAGTTAGAAATTTGAAAATAGTATTAAATAGAGGCTTAATTTGGATGTTTAGGTTTAGGCCAAATAATAACTCATATAAGGTTTATTAGATATTTCATTTAGTTGGAACGTTAATTTTTTATATAGTATACTAAATTTGGCTTAAAAATGTTTTATAACATTAATGGTAGGTTAACGTATGATAAGATAAACTACTTAAATAACTAAAGATATCACCCAGCTTATATTTGTAAAAAATTACCCATCAACTACTTTGATTTATGTTAACTTGATTATAAACATGTTTATAGAAATGTCCGTGTTTGTAATATTTTATGACAGCCATATGACGGTATACAATATCAACCAGCTAGCGTTCAGTGTATAGACAACCGGAAATCAACTGCATTATCGACCAAATCACCACTACTATTGTACCAGCACAACTATTGAACAACAACATTATTATTAATAAAAAACAAAAAACGTACACATAATACCATGGCTATGTAAGCCAACGAACCTAAGAATGTCCACAGTATCGTGGACATACATACAAAGCCACGACCATATGCATTTGAGCACTAGTAAATATGTTAAAAAGTTAATTCATTACACATCATTGCATAAGACTGCCATGTGTATGAGAAATAAATTCTTTCTTTCTTTCTTTTTTTCTTTTCTTTTTTTGCTACTGGTTCGTTATTTTATGTGGTGTAAAACATGGTTGGGTTGGTTTTTTCTTTACACCTACAACTATGCAGTGCTATTGAGTGGTTAGTGCAAGGTTCATAATGCAAAGCAGGACATTCACTTCATAGAAAAAAGAACACTTTTAGAGAAATAAAAAAAATAAAATGCTGCCAGTCATAAATTAAGTTTCGATTTACCATGTTTAGTGTTTTTTTTTATATATTCCGTAATGTGGTCGGGTTGGTAAGTAATGGAAGAAAAAAAAACTACTTAAAAACACTTCAAACAAGTGTTTAATTATGTGTTAAAAATTGAAGCATACTTTAAGGTAACTAAATTATATTACAAAATAGAGCATACTGTAAGGAGTTCGATTTGTGGGGGATGCATTTTTGATTAGAAAAATATTTTTATTTTTAAACATACGGGTTTGAGATAAAATAAAACTTACAAAAAATAGAGCATATGTTTGGGAGTTGCACTTAAAAAAACATTTGACTAGCTGTTTGTATGTATATATGTCATATATTATCTATATGACTATTCATATGTTCTGAAAAAAAAAAAACGTATTTCTTACTCTTCTTAAGAGCCCTCTTCGTTCCGATAAGTATGTATTCAATATTTTCCAAGACAAAGAAAGAAAAAGTGGAGTTTCTTATAAAAATTAATAATATAAAAAAAATAAATTCAGATTGGACTAATTTAAGACACCGAAATGTTTTACCGTTATTCACAAAAAAAATGTAAAACATGGACTGATTATCTATAAGTTAAAGCATAATTAAAGCCATCGAAACTGCTATAATTCTTTCAACTGGCTTTAAGAATTTCCAATAATATTTTTAAACTCGATTTTAAGTTTGAAAAGTGCAGCAATATTTAATTTAGTAATGGGCAAATATAAAAATTAGTTTGTGCTTAAAAAACCAATATAATTATTGGCAATTAATACCTTGGCCATAGCTACAATTACCATTTGCTAGTATTTGCATATTTTGCTACGAAATAAAAAGATGAAAATTATAGCAACTTATACCATTTGTGTTGGTGTTAAGGTGTGGTCTAGTTTGAAAGACTTAAACCAATGAATAAATGTACAATAAATAAATAGCAAATAGTAATATAAAAAAAAAATATAATACTACCAACACTTCAATTAAATGTTATTTGCATTGGAAATTAACATAATTGCTGATAAATACCTGAAGGTATCATAAGCTTGGCTAGCAATAGCAAATAAAATACAACAAGATATACAAATTAGCAGCAAAAACACCGGTAAAGGAAAGTTAAGGAAATTGTATTAATTACGAAGTGATAAAAAAAGATGGTTAGAAAAAAACCACCTAGTAGCAACAAGATGGAATGATAAAGAGAAGCAGATTATGTTGTCACATTAAATGGCAAATTTAAATAATACTTTGAAAACTTTCGCATACTTAAAAATTTAAAAATGGTTCACATCAAATGGTGACTTTAATAGTTGTTACAATTAAAAGTGTGGCATACTTAAAGGAGCATCTTGGTCTAAGAATTCGAGGTATAATTTAAAGCGTTTTTAGTCTATTATACATTTAAACATTTACGAAATATATCTTGAACATTTACATTCACCATAATTCGGAATTTTTTCTTAGCATCAGAACAACTAATTCAAATGTCAAACAACTTCCTAACCATATAGTGGTAATTATTATTATTATCATTACACTGTGGAAGAAATTCAGGTTAACAAAAGTTAGGTCGATTCTGAGAGTGAGGGGTGAAAATAGAGGCTAAATTAGAAGACTTAGTTTTGTGGTAAATAGTTTCAAAAAGCATGAAAAAAAATAATTTTTTCCAACATTTTGCTTCATAAGCACCACAAAAATTTTCTAAATCAATTTTTTAAAAATTTTAATTATTACAAGGTCTCTAGCAATAATTTGGCTTTTACAGATTGAAAAACTATCAATTAGTTGACGAGTTATAGCCAAAAAACCATATAACCAATATGCCGAAAATCGGCATTTGACTGCAAAGTTCGAAGGTAGATTAAAAAAAAATTCGAACTAACATATACAAACGCCGCGATACGGGTCTTCTAATTTAGCCTCTATTTTCACCCTCAGAATCGACCTAACTTTTGCTAACCTGAATTTGTTCCACAGTGTTATGGAACAAATTCTTAAAAATAAAACTAAATAAAAAAGAGGAAAAAATTATATATTTTAATAATTATTTTTTTTTTACGTTCGTAATATGCCTTTTTAAACACATTAAAAATGAAGCATCAATAAAAAAAATTAGAAAGCAAAAAAACAAAACTTTTACCCGGTTGTTGAAGCACCATAACTGTGTTTCAAAAATTCGTTTTTCAACTCTATAATAAGCTGCAAAATCTATAAAATCGCACTTGAAAAAAATAAATATTTCTGAGGTATTATTAGTGATAATGCATTTTTTATTAGTTTATTAAAAATCAGTGGCATTGATAAAAGTAATGGTAAAATCTAAAAATTGAAATCGTCATTAATTAATCCAACTAATGAATAAGTCCCATGTATGAAATAAATATGACGAAATAAGATGATTTTAAGAAATTATATCACCCCCAGCAAAAATGTTTTCACGGAGATTTAATGAAGTTGATGTATTTGAAAAAAAAAAGTCACACATGAAATTCTGTTTGTAACAAATCGATGTTAAATAAAGATTAAATATTTTCAAATAAATCCGTTTATTGCTTTGAACGATACGGCCATCAATAATGTTTTTGATTTTTACGCTTCATTTTTTTATATTCTTTTTTTTTTAACAATTGTCAACCCTTACAAAAAATCGTTTGACCGTAACACATTTTTATATCGGGGAACAAACCCTCGCATATATGAATGTTCATAAGAACTTTTTTTCTTTAAAAATCCATCCCTGTTGTTATGTTTGATTATTTTTCTTTTCGCAATTTTTGATAACGCCAAATAGTATGCATTGTTAATAGCAAAATGCATTTTTGTGACACACCCTTCGCAGCTGCCTGTTAAAAGTGTCGTTGTGTAGCTTCCCATCTTCAAAAATAAAAAAAAAATTAAAATTATATCATACAATTTTTTCTGAAAATAAAAGTAGACAAGTTAAGCAAATAATGTTTTAAGCCACTTTTTGTTTTTATTTCTTCTACAATTTTTTTTATAAATTTTTTTCGGCGTTTTTGAACGAAATTCCCCCTTTTGATACGTGTTTTCATTACAATTCCGCAGCAATGAAGAGAAAATAAAAATAAAAGTAAAAGTTAAACATGTTATAAATTTTATAAAAATAAAATAAAAGATGTTCAAACATATAAGTACATGCACGATGTACATAAATTGCGATAAAAAACGTGCATGTTCATAAGTGCCACTGCAACATAAGGCACTATGTGTTGGACATGGATGTGGCAAACGGTGAGGGAAAATTATTTTTTGGAATCTACATGTTAATTATGTTAAATCTTTCATTTGTTTTTTGTTATTTCGCTCTTTATATACTTTTTATTGATTTATTTATTTATTATTGTTTTTTTTTTTTTTTTTTGAACACAAAAAATTTAATTTTCGCGCCAAAGAAAGATAAAATAAAACATTGACAGTTGCACCAGAATGAAACAAAAAAATAAAAATTGGTATTAGTCTTATGACAACCAATGTTGGTTGCAGGAGTAAAAGCAAGAATTATATTTAAATAGTTTATTGAAAATACTGAAATGATTCCCAGCTTAATGCTGCATAGTCTATCAAAAGTGTAGAACATTTTGGGGTGGAATAAAATTTAATTAAATAATCATAAAGAAGTCTATTGATGAAGGAAAACTTATTATATTTATTATTTTTTCATTCTCAATTTAAGATGTCTTTCCTGTACGAAAATTAAAACAAAAAAAAAAAAAAAACAAAATTCAATAATTAAATAAAAATCCTGCAGATCTTTAAATCGGTAAATGTGCTCATCAAAAACGCCAGCATCAAAATATTTTGTAAAAAATTTAAAGGCAGCTTTTTCCGCGATATGAACAAAGTTCACAAAATATGACCTTCGAACTTAAAAAGAAATCAGATGGTGTATCATTTTAATTTGGATAAAAATTAAATTTATTAAAGTGCCATATTTGCGGATCCAGGGAGACAAAAAACAAATTGTATGTACTTTTATGATTCAATGCTGCCAAATTTTATCAAATTCGGAGAGGGTGAAGAAAATTATTCAGTTGGTTTCACTTGGATCATTTCTGAAGTGTCAATAAAACCAAATACATACATATGTGAGAATAAGTTATTAGGACGATTTCGTTGAATTTTAATTGTTGGCAATTAAGATTTTAGGTTTTACCATTATTTTAAGAAACGATTATAAGAAATGAATATATTTTGATGAAATTTGGTATATAAGCTTCCACTGGCCATAGCATGAACGCTATTGAGATTGGTGAAAATCAGTTCATGTTTAGACCTAGTCCTCATACAAATGATCCCTATGAAATCGACTTAAATTTCCATAAGATCAAAAATATCATATAGAGCTCGGTCAAATTGGGTTTGTGTGTGTTTTTATTCTATCCAATAATCTGTAGCCAAAAACAAACCCTATAGGACAATACTTAAGCATAGTTCCCATATAAAGCTGCCTCCCAATCTTCATTTGAATCTACCAAAAAACAAAATTATCACACAGATTTTTCTCAAATTTGGTTTATAATGTTTTTGCAAAAAATAAGTGACCTTACCAAACATGGTCAGGATAGGTCAATTTTTCGACTTAGTCCCCATATAAATATAGCATCCGATATAAACTTTTTCACATTCAAATCAAAAAATTGATTGTTGCACCTAGGAGATAGGGTCTTTAAACCCATATAGGGGCTATGGGTGATATTTTTGTACAATTCAAATTTGATTGATATCTATATGATAATTGGATCTTATGGCAATTTAAGTGGATCTCATCGGTGTCCTTTGTATGGGGACTAGGTCTGAATATAGACCGATTTTCACCAATTTTAATAGCGCTCGTCGTATGGTCGATAAAAGATTAAAACCAAATTTTGTCAAAATATATTCAGCAGGTTGCTTACACGGTTTACATGGATAAACAGGCAGTCATCGCTAATTAGATTCAGAAAATGATTCGGAGTCGATCGGTCAAATATTTTTGTAGCTACAAACATTAGCACATAGTGGTAAACGACATAAAAATGTTTGTATACAAATAATTTTTCCCTCAAAATTATTTTTTTTAGGAATTTTTTTCCATTTCCATTCAAATGGTTGAAGTAATGCAGAATTTAATCAAAAATAATTACATACGGTATGACAAATTCTAATAAAATTACAATTAACAATTCAGCTCACTGTGATCCAATCATAGCAATTCTAATAAATGTTGTTATCATATTATTTTAATTTTACCTATTTTTAGGCTGCTAAACTATTTTTTATAGCATTGCACCCTTCATATAAGATAGTATATAGATAAATTTTATAATAAATCTGTTATCCTGTAGTAGCAAATATTTTAAGTACAGCAAACATAAAAAACGGATCCAACACCAGCCAAAGAAAATAAAAATAAAAAATTACGCGAAACAATTGATAATAACATGCAGCAAATATAAACCAAAGACGGAGTAAGGAAAAGTGTAAATGTATTTTGTCGTACCCCCACAGCCAATGTCAACCACCTTGATACCCAACCATCAAATAAATGGCAAAAAAATAATCACGCATACAACATTACTCAACTCTGTGCCACCCAAGCAAAACCCACCCTCGTCCTTTTTCAAATATTCCCCAACAACAAGTCAAAAAAGAAATGTTCAAGTATTGACCAATGTTTTACTCATACTTATATTTTATGTTTTTCTTCCGTTGAAAATGTTTCCCAATTGTCCATTGCCTTGGAATTCTCGTAATTTTTTTTAATGGGGATTTAACAAAATTTTTTCTAGTTTTTTTCCTTGATGGTGTGGAAAGTTTTTTTTCGTAATTTTTTCTTTGCTTTTCTTTTTTATAATTTTTTATTGTTTGCCTTTGCGGCAGGGGAGGAGGTAAGAAGAAATGGAAAACTTTTTTTTATTCTTTTTTTTGTTGAAAAATATATATTTTACTTTTGCATTTTTTCCGTTTTTTTTTTTTCATCAAATACCAACTACGACTTTCTGACTGCCTAGTCAATGGTCAGCGGGTTTTTGTAATGAAAAGTTTTACAGACAATGGTCAAATACGTTGAAATTAAAATGGTCATTTGATTTTGGTTATCTAAAGTGGTAGGAGTGAAGTATTGGTTTGCTTATTTTTTTCTTTTTATCATTTTTTTTTTTTTAGCAATTGTACTTATGGAGTATGTTTCTTTTTTGACGAAAAGGGAGGAGGCTTTTTGTTCAGTGGTCATTTGAAACCATGACCTAAAAAACGAACAAAAATTATGAATGAATTTTTTTTATCAGCATTTTTTGTAAGAGCATGCACCACCTCCCTGTTAAGCTGCCTTACAATTTTTGTGTATTTATTTTCGTTTTTTTTTTTATATTTTTTTACTTATTTTTGGCCTATTTTTTGTTTGGTCTGTTAAAATAAAAGTAAAAGCTTGTGCCCTGTTCGTTCTTTCGTCTGTTTGTCCTTTTGTTGGTTGCTCCTGTTTTCCTTTTGTTGGGTGCTGCTGGACAGCCATGTTTGATGGTCAATTTTTATTTTTCAGCCAGTTGTTGCCTTTTTTTTGTGTGTCAGTTTCTGTGTGTTTTTCATTTTACATTATTTTTTTCATTTGGATTCGTCTGTGCTTTCAATTGTGACGTTAATAACAAAATTTATTGTTTTATCTCGTATTTCGTTACTGTGTTTATATCATCACTTTATATATTATAATTTTGAAAACAAAAATTTTGTATTACTCATAATACCATATTTTTTTTTTATTATTAATATAAATGAATGAGTTAAGGTAATTTGTTTTTTAAATAAAATTCAATAAATTTTATTATTTGACAATCGAGAATTATGCTAAATTTTAAGCAAACAGCCGGATTATGGACTGAAATGTGAAAAAATGACAGAATATTTTTATATTAAAAGGTTGCGATTGAAGGTATTTTCTACACACAGAAAACAGATTCATTGTGCCTACCGAATTTATTGCCAACCGAATTGCGATAATTGTTAGCAACCGATTTTCGGGTTCAGTATGACTAGAATTATATTGCCTTAACAGTAAATATTTTACCATAATAGAAAAGTTGCAGATACTATTAAATTTCTGTTGGTACAATCGAAAATACAGTTGTTACACTTAAGAACAATTCGGTTGGCGAAATTTTTTCTGTGTGTAGGGAAAACTTCGTTGATTTGTTTTTAGTTTGTAGTACAATGAAATGTTTTGGAAGTAGTATATACCGTCATTTTCAGTTAAATCCAAAGTCTTTCATTATTTTGCTGTCATATAGTCATCTATAAAAAGGTTAGAATTCTGTTTAGATAATCTTTGTTTTAAAATAGTCGCTTCAGTTTTTTTCCATGTGCAAGCATCACAATTTTTGATACATTTTGAAGAAAAAAAATTGTCGGTTGTGACTTTTGTTACAGAATAGTGAAATAATTTCAAAAGAATTGGTCCGAATAATAAACAGAGTATTAAAACTCATATAATCTACAATATTAATACGCAAGGCGATTTCTTGTGACCGATATAAGTTTCACAGTTTTACCCCGAATTTGACAAAAATGTTATCATATGAAAGTTTTTTCTTTTTAGCTGTTGCCCAGATTTACAGATTTTCATCGTCTGGAATATTTTTTTTTTAGTTATAATCGTTTAAACACATACATAAAATTATACAATGCAATGTGTGTGTTTATTAAATTTGTTATGTGTTTGTGTTAATGTGTTGAGTTTGTTTTCTTCATTTAAAATGAGTTGAATTGTGAAGCATACCTTTAGGGTCCTTTTTAAATGAAAAAATAAAATTTCCTAGAATTTGCAGTCGAATTTTGAGTCCTGGAATCTTAATGATTATTTCCTTAGAAAAGTAAAAACTTCTTAAATTAAAATTCTTTGGTAATTTCTTTAAGTAAGGTTAGGTTAGTATGGGTTGCCCGCTTGAAGGCGAGTATACTCGGAGGCCATATGACCCATTGTAATACCCTTCAGAAATCGTCGGAAGGTAGATATAGGAAAAAAGATTAAAGGTACAGATAGATAAAGTAAAAAAGAGTGAAAAAGAGCACTTTTTTCCGCTATGCGTCCGTCCTGAATCAGCCAGATTCCCTAAAGCAGTCCAAAAATTTATTTAGTTTTTATTTTGGTTTAATCATTTTAATTTAACCAACAATTATGCAGCATTCAGTGCCTATTTTTTGTAATTATTTAAAAAAAAAGTATTGTATTGCCATTTTTGCTATAACATTTTTTTTCTGTTACCAACTCCTTAATCCCCACCACCCCTTCAATTGGAAACTGCATTATTTATAATTTTTGTATCCATCGCTTTTATACTAAAATAAAATTAAACCAAATTTTGTTTTCATTTGATTATTTTGCAAGCAGCCTCCTATAAATAGGCTTTGTTTTTTTTTGTTGTAGTATTTTACTGTTTGTGTGTGTGTTGGTTTTGTGCTCGTCTCCACATATGCGCAGCTTTCATATATATTTTTGTATGTACGGATGGATGTGTTAATAAAAGAAAACGTAAAAGTATTTGTTGTACTTTATATGAACCATGGCTTACTTGTGCTTATGCTTCGCAGTTGCTGATTGGTAGCGTTCCTATTCGCTTTTTTTTAGAGAATATTCATGGTACATAAGTCTGTAGCGATGATATTTGCCACACACATGAGTATAACATGTGTTGTGATGTGCTTATGTGTTTCGTATTTTTTTTTTTTTAGTTTTTTAATATTGTTTTTTCGCCTTTTTCGAAGGATTGTAATGCAGATGGTTGTATTTTCTTTGCGTTTTTTTTTTTTTAGATCAGAGGTTACCAATCTTGAAATGAGGGGGACTTTCTTTTATTATAGGGAAAAATGTAGCACACTTAAAATTTGATAACTTGTCTGAAACCTGGGTGATGTTTTTGAGTAATATTTATTCATACATCAAACAGGTGAATGAATATCTTTGTTGTCTTAACGATATCTTAATCATACTTGCCTCATTTAAAAATATTTAAAATATTTCTATAATAATTCTAAATCCTTTAAAATAATATCTACAACGGATTGATGACACTCTGTCTAAGGCTTCTTTATTGACACAAAACAGAACAAGTATATTTTAGCTTTTCAAATCACTTTTGGACCATACTAAATTCAGAAAAATAATTAGAAAAATATCATGTATGACTCTTTTTTCTGAGAGCTTAGAAAATATTTTTTAAAGAAGTTTTCCCTAAGGATTTACTTAAATTTAATTGGTTATCAAATATAGTATTTAATAACACACATATAGGATATTAAAATTTTTTTTGTTTAGTTTTTGCTTCAAAATATCTAAATAAATTATACCATTAGTTTTGTTGCCATAACTAATTTATATTTACCACCAGACATGCCATGCCTAGTTTTATAATTATTTTCTCAAGAAAAACCTAAAAGTCTTACAATAATTTAACTGTGTATAATTTTACTACCACTACAACGAATGACTATTCATGAGCAACATTTAAACGGATATTTTACATTTATAAATTTTGTTGTTGTTGTTGCTTCATTATTAAAGGTACATAGAAATAAAAAAAAAAATAGCCAACAAGCCAATGTACAAATGTCATTATCGTTGACATAAATGAATAGTTGCATTTATTGTATTTGGCAGCCAGATTACGTACTCTACATGTAGAGTAGAGTAGAGTAGAGTACGAGTGGTGGTAATGGGGGAAAGTAATTATACGTATTGCCAAAGAAGACGTAGTCAAAGTATAGAAGAAGAAGAATACGTTAGAGGGTTGTATATTCTACAAAAACATGACTGCATTGCATAGAAAGTTTCTATTAATTATAACTAAAACAACAACAACATTAGCGAACATATTTACTCTTGCACAGCCTAAGTATAAGTTATATTTGCAACAAACTTGCAACTTATACTGTCTGCCATAAGGGTATGGTTAACACAATTATCATGTGTCAGAAATTCGAAAAACAACACAAACAACAAAATCTATTAAGTGCAAGAGAAAGCAAAAATAAAAAGAAATTGTTCTTGCACTTACATGTTGGCACTTATAGAATGACAGCAAATTATGATACCAGGAGTGTTGTATCATAGTTTGTATCCGCATTTAGCTAAGATGATCATGCTTTAGGTGCCACCCTAATGCACATTTTCTAATACGCCTTATTTTATGTTTGAGTATTGTGTGATTATTTTAAGTTAAATAATCATTTATTATTTTTTTCGCAATAAGTGAGTGTTCTAATTTCTAGTAGTTTTTTTCAATTATTTTCTTTTTCTTTTTAACAAAATACTTTATTATTTAAATGACACATGCATGCAATAGCATGTCATATATCTGTATGTCTTTGTCTTAATAAAAACTCATATACCAAATGAAATTTTAATTAATTTTTCATTGATTTTTATCGGAGAAACTATTTAAAAATTAAGAGAAAGAGTAGATAACATTTAAAATTTTTATTTCTCTTTAAATTTAAGTTACCTTAGACATATTGTTAATTAGATTGAAAGGATAATAGCTTGTCGCCCGTCAATCGTCTGGGTTATTTTTTGTTTTGGTTTAACAGTTGTAAATTTCACTGTGTTGCTGCTGGCAGGAACATTTGCAGGTTTTGAGAGTTGTTATTTTTTAATGAGGTTAATTGAATTTCCTTGTGTGTGTATGTGTGCTTATATGTACAGGCAGTTTCTGAAGACAGTACAATTGAAAAGTTGATAGTAGTTTATGTTCATGCTACTAAAACAGCTTTGAATTAAGGGAAAATTTTAAAATACAACTAATTTTAATTTATTTAGTAATGAAAGTGAGCAGCTCAAAGTAAATTGGAGGCAAAATAACTGAAGCGACTTTTAATTTTTTTACAAATCTAATGTTTTATTAATATTTATACACTATAACACTAAGTAGTCAAGGGTAAAATGGCAATTTTAACTTTATCTTATATTTCACAATTACTTGTCCAAGACCTTTTAATTTGCGAATCGACTCTGAATCAGTTTAGGAATCACTTTAATGATTTTTCTTCTTAAATCATTCTTTTGTGAAAACTATAGGTCGCAAGTGTTTATATATTTAGATGATATTCGGTATATTCAGTTTGATCGGTGCAGGTTTGATCGCTATTACAATTAGAGAATGTTTAGACCGGGGTCCTATAAAAAAACCTGCTGTTTATTAGATTAGCATATCTCCAAGTTCAGTATTATTATATATATGTATATACTTCTATATACTTCTCTTTTTCCAAATCCAATGGCGACTTTTGTTATTAAATGAAAAATCTTCACTTATTCCTCGAAATAAATTACTTTTCTATCAAAGTATTTCTCCTCCGATAAAGTACACAATCCTCGAAAGTCGATTTCTGGAATGGCAATGAAATCGCACAGTGATTCGGCTTTTATCACTCAAATCAAAAGCGTCGAATAGAGTCAAAAGAGTCGAATATTGTGTGCATTGTAACAATGTAAGACGGTATATTATCTCTAATTTAGGGATCTTTTTGTGAATATCTTCACGCAAGTGACACATAACACACAAATAAAATTCCCGGCGCACATTGGCTTGAAAAGGGTCAAAAGTGAGGATTAATTCAAAAATTGAAATGAGTATTTTGTAATAAATTTTTATACCGGGTAACAGAGTATAAAATGGGTCATCACCAACTGTCAAAATTATTGTACTAAGTTGTTTACTTTTCTTGCTATACTCTCTCAAAGTTCAACAATTTTTTTTAATTTTGCTCGAAGTGGTAAAAAGTGAAAAACGAGATATTTGAAGTTTAATTTTTTTTTCAATTTTTTTTTAAATTCTAACTTTTTTCAAATGGATGCTTCAACTTCAGGTATTTGACTGTATTATTAAAAAAAAAAAAAATTTTAGATAAATATTTTAGAAATATTTTTAATAATTTTTTGAAAATTGTCCTAAAAGGAGGGTATTTTTTAAAAAGAGATTGAGTTTCAACGTAATTCTGGATGAGGTCGGGGAAAATTATTTACATTGTACTAAAATATGGGATTTCGACTTGTGTATTCCGAAAAAACATTTTGCCAATACTTGCCAACGAATGTAATATTCAAGTTTTTATTAAAAGTCCCCAGTACAAAATTAAAAAAAAAAATGCTTGAAAACACAACAGAAAAAATCTGTAGACCTTTAAAAATACAATTTATAAAGGAAACAGCAACTACTGCAAAACTTGAAAAGGAACGGGCTGAAAATGAAATTGAACTTCTTTTGGATTCTGTAGTTTTATTAGGAGAAAAATCAATAAAAATAAATCACAAACTTATGTTAGTAATGATTGATGGAAAAGTTTGTAATGCTATTACGGATACAACATCCACACAAAAGTGCTACATTTGTGGTTCAAGAAGCAAGGATTTTAATCCAGTTGATAGAATGATTGGTAAAGAAGTAATTACACAAACTTTACAGTTTGGTTTATCTATACTTCATGGATGGATACGATTTTTGAAGGTCTTCTTCACTTATCATATAAAATTCCAATCAAAAAATGGCAGGCTAGGTCTGATGATGATAAAAAAAATGGTTTCAGTAACAAAATTACGGATTCAAAAAGACTTTAGAGAGAAAACTGGACTGATCGTGGACCAACCAAAGCCAGGTTTTGGAAACTCTAATGATGGCAACACTGCCAGATGGTTTTTTCAAAATGCAGATGTTTCTGCTCAAATCACAAAATTTGATGCAGAATTGATAGAAAGAATGCATGTGATCCTTATTGCTGTATCTTGCGGGCACAAGATTCACGTAGAAAAATTTAGAAAATATACTCAGAATACAGCCAGACATTTTGTTAAGCTCTATCCGTGGTATTATATGCCTCCAACTTTACATAAATTCCTTATTCACGGGACAGAAATAGTAAGATACGCATTGTTGCCAATAGGTCAACTATCTGAGGAAGCTCAAGAAGCTAGAAATAAGGATTTTAAAAATTACAGAGAACACTATTCTCGTAAATGCAGTCGGGAGAAGTCAAATGAAGATATATTCAATAGGTTACTTCTTAGTTCGGATCCTTTAATTACCACTAAAAGCAAAAATTATCCCAAAAAAATATATAATATACCACAGAGGGCACTATATTTATTAATTTTGCCCAAGATTTCTGATGAAGAAGAGATTAATGAAGATATTGATGATGATAATTATGAAGATGCTGATTATATTTATGAAGGTGATGATAATACGGAGGATCCTTGATTTTAATTGTATATATATATAACAATAACAATAAATGCATACAAGATTTTCAATTATAAATGTAGCAATATATTCAATATTAATTGAATTAATTTTTTAAAATTTTTTTTAATTTTTCTGAAATGGTTGTTTGTTTTGTGCTTATAACTATTCATCAATAAAAACATAATATTATTTTATAATGTAAATTTTTTGAGTTAAATTTGTGGAATTGTGGAATTTGGAAAATAAAATCGGATTTGAAAATTCAATTTTTATAATATAAATACGTATTAATTATTTATTCCTTTTTTATTTAAAAAAAAAATTATTTTTTCTAAAAGCACATTAACTAAGTTCTAACTTGCAATTTCATTTACTAATTTATCGCTTTTTATTCCAAAGTTACAGCGAAAATTGTAAGAAAAGATCATTTTTTCCAAAACACAAAAAAGCTCCCAACGGGTTAAAACATTTTTTTTTCCACTTTTTTTTTAAATGGTGGTTTTTTATGCATTAATGAATATCCATAAAAAAAATTAACAATATTTTGAAATTACGTCTTCCCTGAATTAATCCTCACTTTTCATGCTTTTCAACCCACTGTGTGGCGGATGAAATTCATAGCGCACCAGACCACGATAATCGAAGAAAACTTTTAGCATGACCTTGTGTTTTGACGAATTTGGCATTGTATTTCAGTCTTGCTTCATTTGCTTAATTAGTTAGTTATTTCGTGGTGATATGCATAGATCCAAGTCCTGTCACACGTCTTGATGCGTTCAATTTCGTTGTGGAAGTCATAAAGCATTATTTCAGAAATATTAATGCAATAATCGTTTTCTAAAAAGTATTTATGGCACCAGTATCGTTTAAAATATTTTTAATAGATCATCTTGAAATATCAACAATATTTGCAAGATATTGACGGTTTTTCCTTGACGTTTTAATTATCAGATGATATTTATCCTCGTCCGACATAGCATTTCATAGAAATTTCATTCTCAAAAAAAAAAAAATAAAATAAAAAATTTAGTGCAACTTCCTCTTTCAAAACAAGCGTCTCTATGGAACCAATTAAGATATCGATATGATATATGAAGCAGATGTCAACAGTAGTATTAATAACCTGAGAAAAAACATATTTGCCCAAATCTGCGAAGTATAAATTCAAAAGTCAACTTTTACAGTATTATATTGGCATTAACTCATCAATCCAAAAATAAATAGTGTTTTGTTTTATTTAGTTTTTACAAGGGACTAATTTATTAGGTGAACTAATTAATTAATAAAAACATTGACAGATTTTTGGGATTTATGATTATCGATAGTAATTAAAAAATATATTTTTTTTAAGTAACAGAATGAAAAACCAATTTGTTCAAAAGTTCTTTTAAATAAATTTCTTCGGTAATGGGTGACATTTGTTTTATGTTTAGAATGAACTGATCTCTAAAATACATATTTTAGATAATTACAACATACTAGCTGTAACCCGATGCCCTTCGCTACACCCATCGTAACGAAATAAAAACCTGGGAACACATTTTGTAGAAAACTTTTTTCAAATTATTTTGCGCAATTTTTTATTTTTTCGATTTTTGTTTTAGCGATTTTAGATTTTGGCGCTTTTTGTTTCTTGCCATTTTTGATTTCGGCGATTTTTGTTTCTTGTGATTTTTGGTTTTAGCGATTTTTGATTTTGGCCTTTTTTAGATTTCGCGATTTCGGTTTCGGCACTTTTTGATTTTGGCGTTATTTATTGCTCATGATTTTCGGTTTTGGCGATTTTTGACTTTGACATTTTTTGTTTATTTGCAACTGTTTATTTTGACGATCTTTGTTATATGCGATTTTTGATTTTGGCGATTTTTTATTTTAGCGATTTTTGGTTTTAACTATTTTTGTTTTTTTTTTTTTTGCAATTTTTGTTAATCGTGATTTCCGGTTTTGGCGATTTTTAAGTTTGACAGTTTTTAATTATTTGTGATATTATAATTTAGCGATTTTTGATTTTGGCGATAATTTGGTTGGTATGTATTGATTACAACCAGTAATTAGTACCCCGAAAATAAATCCTGTAGCACCATTTGTAGTGATAATACCCATATAAATTTGATTCCCGATCTTCACTTAAATATACATAAAAAAGGTAATACATTGTTTACATTGTTTTATTTTATTTTTTTTTGGTAAAATATACTATGAAAAGATATTTGCAAACAAATTATTGTTAGTTTTAAGGCATTTGTTCCAGTTCATTACAAGCAATTAAAAAAGCTTATCATTAAATATTAATGTCTAATGCTAATGCCATTAACAGATTCCTACGCTTGATTGACAATTAAATTTCTGGTTGCTCAACTAAATTTTATGAAAAATATTTTGTTTCATATTGATGTCCATAGGACTGATTATGAATGGACTGATATCATGCTTACAGACAACAAATAAATGACCGAATTATCGATTAAGGTATAATATAGTTGGCCAATACTTACTAAAAATTTCTTATTCATTTAACTAAGGCTAGGATTTTGTATAAGGATGTTGGAGGTGCAAAAGGAATTATTATTAAGTTAAAATTAAAATGAAAAAACAAACACAAGCTATAGAAACAATGCAACAACTATTTTGCCAAATTTTTTATTTATCAAATATATATGTAAAATGAAGAAAATATTTTCATATACTCAATTTTAAGGCAAAAGTCAGAGCAACACAATAAAATTGCAAAAACTAAAAATACACATATACATACATACAAACATACTGACATGCACTTAAGTCTATATATTATATAAAGCAAAATATTGTTGTTTATTCGCAATATAAAAAAGAAAATTGAACAATTATTTCATTTCATAAGGATGAAGGCCCATCTTGGAAGAGCCTACAAAAAGCTTTTGTTATTAGAAAATTTATTTTTCTCTGGATAAATACAAAAAATAATAATAATTATAAATAAATAAATTTAATATGTTTTAGAGATGCTAGAGACACTACATAAAATCAAAATTATTGAGCATTTTTCATAAATTTTAGTGGAATGTTTGAAAGTGGATGTTGGATTATAAATGGAAATGAATTTATTAGGTATGAGTGAGACCTACGGTATATCAAATCATTTTTATGTATAAGAATTTGATAATCATTTATATTTATTGCAATTAAAATAAATTTCGGATATGTACAAGTGTAGCAAAGCTGAAAATTTCGGATTTGCAAATGAAGCAAAAGTTAGGGCGAAACTAAATATTAGAAATATGTAAAAGTTATTAAAGTTCAAAATTATTACGTACATACATAAACATATTAAAAATTATTAGACTGCATTTTAATTAGAAAAGGCTAACTGATAAAATTATATTGATATTAAAAACTACTGGCTTCAGGCAGGTTAATGAATTTTTACTCGAGGCACCTAAGAAGGAATATTTTTAAAACAGCGTCTAATTTTATTAATATATGAAGAACATAGACATAGTAAGATCTTTATTGATTTAAAATTACTTTCTGATTAGAAATATTAATGACTAAGAAGAACAAGGAAAAATATATTAATTGGAGCATATAGGTTAAGGGAGAGGCCAACGAAAATATATAAGTCCATAGTGTGTACCCCAGTTTTAACGGAGAGACTTAAAAATGTGGATATATAGTATATAATACGAACAAATTTGAATTAGCACGCACTTAGAACTGACAATATATTTGAAAAATTATTTAGTAAAACAAAATAAAAATATTTAAAATAAAAGAAAAGAAATAAATCTGATCTAATCTATCAAATAAATTTTAATGGAGACGACTCCAATATAAGCCCTAAGGTATAAGCTGGTACAACAAAACCTAAACTTAAGACTAGACTTGCATTGCATAAATTGGACCAGAAAACAGCCTTAGTATCCCACTGTACTTTAACTGGACATAAACCGAACTTTGAAAATGTAAAAATATTAGTGGATGAGAACAATTGAGGCGCTCAGCGCCAAAACGGCCTAACCCCCATTTTCAAAAAAATCGAACTGACTATGCTGATCTAACCGGAACCTTTTGAAATAAATACTAAAAAAAACTCCCTATTGCATAGTATAACACTAGGTAATACTACCTGCTGAAAACTGTTTTTCCTCTATGCAAAGTTTAAAAAAATGTGGATGCCATAATGGCCTAAGCCGCTTAGGCCAAATCGAATCCTAGAAATATAAAATATGTGTGGGTTAGGCCAAAAACTCATGTTACGTTTTAGTCAACAGTATATTCGAAAAATAAATCAAGTTAGCCATGGTTGTTCAAATTTTTGAATTTTCCTGAAGCAAAACGATCGAGTAGGCCGAGAAATGTCTGTTGATTTTTAAAAATAAACTTTTTTTTTGTAAGTAAAAACTTTCTTTTTGTAAGTATCGGTATAGCTCGTTATATAGTTATTCTTGTTTAAATTATAAAAATCCACTAGTTTGTAAAAGGTTAGTTCATAAAATCTATTGAAGAGTGTTATCAGTTTTTTTAATTGAAAATGTATTAGCAAAAAAAAAATAGTACGTGAATAAACATGTCTGATGCTGACTCGATGAGTTTACAAGACTTCGAAAATTCTGGATCGGAATACGTCCCAACACCAAGTGGGTCATCAATTTCACCGCGCTCTTCCGAAGATACATTGCCTGGGCCATCGGGACTTGCGGTAACAGAATCCCAGATCGGAATAACAAAAAATGAAAGCAGGTCAGCTGAACCAGATATCGAAGTTGAAAGCAGCAACGAATTGAAAATATCTACTTGAAAACGGATTGCCAATAAATCTAACTGGAAACAAGTAAGAAAATTATAGTCGGTCTAGACTGACTATACGATACCCTATACCATGCGTTTAGAGACCCTATCTCTCAGGCCCAACTAACTGGATATAGAAAATAAGCATTAACCAAATTTGAGTGGGATTTTTATTAATTTTTTCGGCTGCAGATATGAAAAAATTCATATCGGATCCTATATCTATATGGGGACTAGGCCCAAAAATGGACCGATCCTGACCTAGTTTGGTAAAGTCTCTTGTATTTTGCAAAAATATATAGAAACAAAATTTGAAAAGAATCAGTGCAATATTTTTGTTTTTTGATAGATTTAAGTGCAGATCGGTAAGCAGCTCTATATGGGGCCTATGGGTAAGGGTTGTCCCATAGGGATAATTTTTGGACTACTCATTAATGGATGTAATAAATGCATACAAACCGAATTTGAGTAAGATCTATATGATAATTTGGATCTTATGGCAATTTATGTCGATTTCATAGGGGTCATTTGTATGGGGGCTAGGTCTGCACATTGACCGATTCTCACCAATTTCAACAGCGTTCATTCCATAAAAGCTTATATACCAATTTCCATCAAAATATATTCATATTTGCGACCTTCAGTTTGATTACAAGCTTTACATGGAAACACAGACGGACGGACGGACATCGCTAAATCGAATCAGATAGTGATTCGGATTCAATCGGTATAATAAATGATGGGCCTAGGTCAAATGTTTTTGGTAGTTACAAACAGCAGCACAAAGTCATTATACCCAAACCACATAGTGGTATAGGGTATAAAAACACGTAAGTAAAGTTCAGAGAAATTCCGGAAAATCTTATAAAACTGTGAAAGGAGTTATGAAGCCAGCTAAAACACTTAATTCACTTGAATGTCCATGTCCGTTAAAATGTCATCAGTATATCAGTGAGAATAATTTGCGAAGTATTTTTGAAAATTTTTATAAAATTGGTGATCATGATTTGCAAAATGCTCATTTATGTGGACAAATTGCACTAATTGAAACAAGAAGATCTTATACGAAGTCTCTTGGCGAAAGCCGATAATAAGACCAGCGTTGAAGCTACAGAAATCGTGAAAGAATTTATCAATAAATTTTCGAGGTATAGCTCGCACTATTCAAGAAATAAGAATATTCAAAGAGAATTTCTCACACCTACCTTAAACATATCGTTTATGTACTAGCTGTATCGTGGAACTGTAGAAATGGACAAAGTTGTATCTTAATTCGTTTTCACCAGAATCTTTTCAGAAAACTTTAATTTGCATTTTCGAGCTCCAATTTCCGACAGCTGCAAAAAATGTGATTCTTTTAAATTAAAAACCGAAGCCGCAGGTGATCCTTCTGAAAAGGAAAGGATTACGAGCGAAAGAGATTTACATCACCGAAAAGCTGAATCAAATAGAACTGGGATGCAATTGGACTTAAAACTTAACAAGGAAGAATATGCAGCTATAGCATTCGATCTTATGAAAACTCTGCCGACACCAGTCATTTCCACAGGGGTAGCTTACTACAGAGGGCAGCTATGGACCTACTGTCTTGGTATTCATGATCTTATCACGAACAAATCGTTCATGTATACCTGGAATGAGGGAATAGCTTCACGTGGCCCACAGGAAATATGGTCTTGCATTATGCATTGCGTGAAAGCCAATGTGGTGGCCAAAACCGGAACATAAGAATGAGCACTATTTGCACATACATGGTGAATAATTCGACCTTCCCAGTGGAACAGATAGACCACAAATTTTTAGTATCTGGCCACTCATTCCTACCATGCGATCAAGATTTTGGTCTCATTGAAAAGGAAAAAAAGATATTATAAGGACATTTTTACACCTTATGATTGGGATCGTGTAATCATCACGGCAAAAAAAGGGACGGCAGATGATATTAAAAGCATATCCTTAATCGAGAAACTAGTGACAAACAGAAAAATCTCCACAGACAAGACTTCAAAACTTGAATGGCTTAAGATTCAGTGGCTTCGATTCCAAAATGTGAAGTCATTTATAATTCAATACAAATATTCAAATAAAAAAATGTTTTATTTCAAGAAGTTGATATTTCAAAAAGGAACTCCAGCAAGTTCGTAGATTCATTGAAGCTGCAAAGTTTAAGGATTTACAGGAACTCAAAGAGTTCATATCTCCTATAAAGCATGCATTTAAAAACAAATTCGAGAGCCGAAGACGAAGATATTCAGGAAGAAGACGAATAATTATTATTATTAATTTGTATTATTTAAAACGCTAAAAATTATTTTTATTATTTATCTGAAGAAATTTTGTATGTTTTAATAAATGAAGCCAAAATGGCCTAAGCCACTTTAATTTTTGTATTAACTGTTTAAAACAGTCTTTATCTAAGTTAATTAAGAGCTAATGATTAACCTAAAACAAATATTTCAACTTATATTTATTTACGATTAATAAAAATAAATAAAAATATTTTAAAAACTTGTTTTCTTTTAACTTCGTTTTTCTCAGAACCATTTTTTTGGGCTTAGGCCCTTTTGGCGCTGAGTGCCTCAATTATAAGTAGAGATATACGTTAGATATGTTACATATTAATGTACATATGTACATATATCAAATATATATCAAAACAGAGCAGTACGTAACAATAGCTTGAAGTAAATCAAGAAAAATTTGGTTTTTCGCGGATCATTTGTTTTTTTTTTTGTGTAGATAAATTTATTTTTAATTTATACTTTAGTTGTTTTAGCGTTAAAAATATTTTTGAAATAAAAAACAAGTAAGAAAACTATAGTCGGTCTAGACCGACTATATGATACCCTATACAATGCGCTTAGAAACCCTATCGTTTAGGGCCAAATAATTAGATTTAGAAAATAAGTATATAACGAATTGTTATTTATTGTTTTGCCTTCGGATAATAAAAAGTTCACATCGGATGATATATCGATATGGGGACTAGGTCAAAAAATGTTCCGATCCAGACCATATTTGGTAAGGTCACTTATTTTTTGCAAAAACATATACAAACCAAATTTGAGAAAAATCTGTGCAATATTTTTGTTTTTTGATAGATTTAAGTGAAGATCGGGAAGCAGCTTCATATGGGCGCTATGACTAAGAATTGTACTATAGGGTTTATTTCTGGTCTACGGATAAAATCAATTTGACTGAGATCTATATGATAACTTGGATATTTTGGCAATTTAAGTTGATCTCATAAGGGTCCTTTTTATGGGGACTATATCTGAACATGAACCAATATTCACCAATTTCAATAACGTGAATCGTATGGCCGATATAAGCTAATATAATAATTTTCATCAAAATATTTGATTAGAAATTTACGTGGACACACAGACAGACGGACGGACGGACATCGCTAAATCGACTCGGTATATGATTCTGTTTTCTGACTCAGAAAATGATTCGATCGGTATAATAAAGGATGGGTTTAAGTCAAATATTTTTGAACAACAGCATAAAGTCATTATACCCTGACCACATTGTGGTGTAGGGTACAAAAAATTTGTTGTTGTCACTTATCGTTATGTTTATTTAACAACAGATTCCTTGATGCTGATCGAAGAATTTGGTCGAAATATTGGATCGAATAATAAAAATTATTATTAAATATTAAACATTAGAAACACTTTTTTTGTTTATTTCATTAAAACAAATTTATGATCTCATGCTGAAAAACTCGAATTAATTGATTATTTGTAATATTTTTTTAAAATATAATTATTATACAATTATAATAAATAAGTATGGAAAGGCTAAATTTTATTTGTGTTCAATCTCTTTAAAATTTCCATGCTGGAGTCCAATCCAATAAATTTTTCTAATTGTGATAATTTTGACTTTTATTGGTTAAAGTGTTACTTACTTTCTTCCTCGATTATGTCTTCTAACAAACTACATTGATTATTTTAAGGCTAAATTTTAAGAAGCACACAATTATTCTACAACAATCTCAACACAGATGTTGCAATTTCTTCATACCTCATTGACTGAAGTGTTTCGAAATGAACATGATTTCATATTAAGTAGGAATAGCAGTATTCAATTTTTAACAAAAGCTCAAACCTTAAGATTTATAATTTAAAATTCCCCTTTAGTCTATATCTTTGTTGTAGTACTTTCCCCTGTGCTCCAACTGTTCAATTTGGTCAAACACAAACTAATAAGAGGCCTCATCAGCAGGTAGACATTGCTGAGTAAGTACTGGTATGTATGGGTAGGTAACGTAGAGAAATGACTTTTAATTTATGCAACAAATCAGAGTTAAACGTAAGGCTAAATATAAAATACTCACACACACAATTTTACAAACACTATCGTAAAACAATGTCTACTTGCATAATATGTATAGATCTCAAAAGAAGTATTTGCAAGTTTTGTTGTTTTGTTATTTTGGAATAATAGTAAAGCATGTAGAAATAAAGGTGGTATTCAAAATGTTTGCATACGACTAAATGTAGAAAATTTGTGGTGTTCAAAAATATATATAACTACACATACATACATAAGACAAACATGCAAATATACAAACATACAAATCCACATAATGTTCATTGTTCGTTCTTACTACTACTCATTTATTTTCAACATTAAAAGACAAGGACATGGTTAAGGTACGTTGCATTTATATATCTACATACACTTTCACACACACACACACACTTATATATATAAATGCTACATATGTATAGACGTGTATAGACATGTCGTATAGTTGTCATCATCAAAGTGAATCTCATTTACATTTGAATTAGGATTGAAGAGGAAATCCTGAAACTATTTTTTTTTTCGTTCGGCTTTAGTTTGGTAGTAGAATCTGGTCAAATATTAGACTAAAAAGGTATATTTCCTTAAACTTCTCACATTTGATTTTTCATGTGTATGTACGAGAATAGAGCAAGTGTTAAACTCCCTAAATAATCCCTTATGGAAATTGTTATTATCTTTTATTGCTGAATATATTCCAAATGACAATGCATTTGTTGATATGCATTTATAAATAGTATTGATAAAAATAATTGTAGCTATAGGAATTAATATGCAAAAATCAATAAAATTTTATATTTTTTCTTCGTTTTAAACAAAAAAAATTACTCAGTTAACTTTGAGTAGAATATCGAGTCAAGTTTGAGCAAGCAAGGTTTTTCTTTGTGACCACTAAATCAAAAGAAGAAAATCAACAAATTAATATTGATTTCACTAAACGATGGGCCTAAGAATTTATTGAGCCCTATGTGACAAAGCAATCGGACACATCGCTTTTGAGATTAATTCTTCAATAAGGTCCTGTTATTTGGTATCCGCAATTAAATATCCTCATTAATTACCTCGAATTTGTTAAAAAACAGTTTCTTATTTTCTGTTTGCTTAGTCCACAATAGAATCTTGTCGACCTTTCTTTATATCGCACGAGAATAGCGATAATTAAGGAGGTCTATGTCTCTCATGTATAGACATGTTTGTTCTGAATCCATTTCAAAAAACGTTCAATGTTCCTCAGCGCATGACTCGTCACTATCAACCACTTTAAATTCCTTTTTTTTCGTAGAAATTATGCTAACGCTAAATCCGTTAAGGAGAATATGTAGCAGTTTTAATGATATCACTAGTTGATTAGTCTGATAGGATTAAATCCATAAACTTAAATAAAATATAAATAATCTAACCCATAAAAACAAATTTCTTACTAAAACTCTTTCTTTCCATATGCATATGAGCTTTGAAAATCTCCGTGACTGTGCGTGACTTTGCGTGACTATTTTAAAATTAATCTTTAGTCACAACAAGTATATGGACAAAGTTCAGATCGATCGGATGAGGGGAAGTGAAGTTTTAATATCTCCGTGACTGTGCGTGACATTGCGTGACTGTGCGTGACAAAGTTAAACTTTTTGCACAGCAAGTCTATCGACCAAGTTTCAGATCGATCGTATAAGGGGAAATGGGTTTTAAATCACGTGAGTGCGTGACTGTGCATGACTATGTCGAAGTTAATTTTTCTTTACAGCAAGTATATTGACCAAGTTTCAGATTGATTTGATGAGGGGAAATCCGCTTTAAATCTCTCCGTGACTTTGCGTAACATTGCGCGACTGTACGTGACTATGTCAAAGTTAATCTTTTTTCACAGCAAGTCTATTGACCAAGTTTCAGATCGATCGGATAAGGGGAATTGGGTTTTAAGTCACTCCGTGACTGTGCGAGACTACGGTGACTGTGCGTGACTATGTCGAAGTTAATCTTTCTTTACAGTAAGTATAATGACCAAGTTTTAGATTGATTGGATGAGGGGAAATGTGCTTTAAATATCTCCGTGACTATGCGTGGCTATGCATGATTGTACATGACTAAGTCAAAGTTAATATTTTTTTCACAGTAAGTGTTTGGACCAAGCTGCAGATTGATCGGATGAGGGGAAATGATATTTAGATGACTCCGTGACTGTGCGTGACAGTGCGTGACTACCCCAAAATTAATCTGTAGTCACAACAAGACTGTGGGCCAAGTTTCAGATCAATCGGATAAGAGGGAATGGGGTAGCCCCACTACAGACGGACAGACAGACAGAGAGTATGAGTTAAAAGAAAGAATTTAAAAAAATCAAAACCGGCAGTTGTGCTTAGTTAATAACGTCAGTCTATAAAACGAAACGTTTAAAATATCATTAAAAAATTTGGTAAAGAACATTTTAAACTCTACCTAATATTTCGTTTTAAGGAATGAGTTCCTTGTATAATCAAAATTATATATATCTGTATATAAAACAAAGTCGGTCCAGTTATACCATTCGTAATTCAAGAACGGCCTGGCCAATTTTAATGATTTGTAATCCACCCCGAATAGCAGAATAATCATTAAAATTTCTGAAGAGCGTGTCACCTCCCATAGAAAGTTAATTTTAAATCAAAAGTATAGTAACGATACTTTGTGTGATTTCACAGGTCAGTATGGGACCAGTAGGCGTGGCACTTCCCATACAAAATAAATATTGTATATTACAAATATCGAGCAATATGACAAAATATTAAGCAATTTGACTATGAGTAGCCATGTCAAAAATGGGCGGCATCAGATATGCGGGTGTGTCACCTCTCATACAAAATGAATTTTAAATAGCCTATATCTTGAGTAATCTAAAAGATAGAGTATCGATACTTTGTATAATATCATAGGGTATTAGTATGAGTAGCTGTGCTGAAAACTGGCTGTATCGGATCTGTAGGTACGGCACCTCGCATACAAAGTAGTTATTCAATATCGCATTTCTCGAATACTCTGATAGTGAGAAATTTGCAAATTTGTGCGATGTCATCTATTATTATAGAAAAAGATGGAGATAAATTTTCGAACTGACTTTTTGAATTCACTTCAAAGGTGATCATATTATATTGCCAAGAATCATGATGATTCCAATTGCATTTACAGGCTTACAATTCCAAATTTATCTGCCATATGCAATACCAAGCAACAAACGATAGAAATACTGCTCTCACTTCGAACGAAAATAGTACTATGGGAAACAATTTTTACATTTATTAAATTGAAAATGAAGTATGTATTTTAAATAACATACTGAGTTTCATTTTATTCTCATTTTTTTTGCCAAGTCAGCTAATTTTTCTTTCTGGAAGTGATTTGGAATTATGGACATTCATCTTAAGTTCTTCTACCCAAGAATCGAATGTTCAGTTGTCAGGTTTTAAAAATATTCTTTATAAAATCTGATACATATATTGATTTTAAAAACTTATTTGCAAATAGTAAAGAAATTAATTTTTTTTTTTGACCATTTCCATGAAAAACTGTTGGCAATTGACAGAGAAAAATGCTTAAACCAATTCCAAATCAAATGATCTTATTTACTCAAATAATATGTTTTCTGTTCCCATCATATTCCCGTGTTAGGGCTAATGCGGTTCGGTTCCCACAATATGAATTGTTTTTCTATGTAGCATATTCAAAAAATAGATTTATCAAGAAGTTTCACTTAAATTTTACTTATTTTAATTTATGTTTCAAAGAATTTGTAGTGAAAGATAATTTATTTTTAATAAATTACTTGTCCGATCATATAGATATTTCTTTATGGCAATTCAGTTTTTTTTATTTAAATTTTAGGTAAAAAAAAATTGAATTTAAGAATATTATTATAGCAATACTATAAATTTCCTTGAATAAATTGTGTATACATATACTTGTATATAAACATTTTAATGCTTATATGTATGTATATGTATATAATGTGCACATTTCTATTGTTTTCATATTTTAAATTGACTACTAAATGTCTAATAATTGCAAACCATAAATTTTAACTTCCTTCCTACTAATTTTTGTTCAATACCTAACCAAGACAATACAATTTGACTCAATTCATACACACACACACACACACATACCCACGCACATACATTAACAAAATGTAAATGGTACATATACAATATTGAAAACCCATTGCATTATTAAGAATATTATAACTAAGTTTACTCTAAAAATTTTTTTGTTGTTGTTGTTGTTGTTGCTTTTTTTATAATAAAAACTATTCTATAAAGATACAGACATCTCAATATAAGTATGTGTGTGTAGAAGTAAAACAGAGAATTTTCTTAGAATTTTCCATACAATACACTTAACTATAAAATTAATTATAAAAGGCAATTGTGTATGTGTTAGAGCAAATGTTTAATTGTATGAGCTTGTGGGTGTGTGTGTGTGTGTGTATGTGTATTAAAGGTGTTGGCAAGGAATTTGCATAACATTTAATGTAGACAACACAACAACCCAAGTAACTTCTATAAGTTGGAGTTAACTCAAACTCAGTGAAATAATATTTTTAAATTGAATTTTATAACATACTCGTACATGTAGTGGTGTATATGAATGTGTGAGTTGTATATGTTGAAACGAAACCATAACATGTCCTGCATAAGAAATTGAAATTCATTTTCTATATTTATAAGAAGTAAAAGCTTAATATTTTTGTTTAGTGGTGGGGGTCTAAGAAGAAATGATTAAAACTAACAAGTTTGTTAATATATAGAGAATGGTCAGTTAAGAAGGGACACAAAAAATTTATAAAATAAATCGTTTAATTGTGTCGTAATATTGGCCAGTTTGATGATTTAAGCTTAATAGTAAAAATCCCGAAAAAAGGAGACCTAAAAGAATGCTGGAACTGGCGCGACATTGCACTGACTGCGGCTGTCGGCAAAATATTTAATAAGATCCTGCTCAACCGAATTATCACCCCCATAGATCAGCAATTAAGGAAAGAGCAAGCTGGGTTTCGACCTAATAGGTCTTGTATCGACCATATTAACACCCTCAG
This sequence comes from Cordilura impudica, assembly GCA_963682025.1. Taxonomy (NCBI): domain Eukaryota; kingdom Metazoa; phylum Arthropoda; class Insecta; order Diptera; family Scathophagidae; genus Cordilura; species Cordilura impudica. The sequence goes on from OY821521.1 coordinate 205,821,108, forward strand.
CTTGATTATAGAGCAATGCAATGAATACAACTCAATGTTAAACCTGACATTCATCGATTTTGAAAAGGCTTTCAATGCGATGGACCGTAAAGCCATATGGTCGGCATTGAAGATTAAAGGAGTACCACCGAAAATAGTAAATTTAATTAAAGCGCAACACGATGGATCAAGCGCAAAGGTTGTTCATAGCGGCAGTACGAGCGAACCATTTAATTCTCGTACCGAAGTCAAACAAGGTTGCTTATTATCGCCTATATTGTTCGCCGCCACACTAGACACCATCTTTCACAAAATAACGTGCGCCAAGAGAGGTATAAGCTGGAGAATCAACCAACATCTCGAAAACCTTGACTACGCAGATGACATCGTCCTATTTGCATCCAGGAAAGAACACATGCAAGACAAACTCAACGACCTCGTCTCAACAGCTGCAAAAGACGGTCTGCGCATAAATATAAACAAAACTAAGACCTGTGCTGTAGCCACCACAAAACGCCCCTCCTTCAACATTAAAAGCACACCCATCGAAAACGTCGACAAATTTTGCTATCTGGGCAGCATCATAACACCTGACGGAAGCGCCTTAGCAGATGTGCAAAGTCGAATATCTAAGGCTAGAAGTGTCTTTCACCAGCTATACAATGTCTGGAAATCGAACGAACTCTCTCCGATGACCAAAGTACACGTATATAACGCATGCGTTAAATCTGTATTGCTGTATGGTTCAGAGACATGGCTTATCAGCACAAAAATCAAAAGCAAGCTGCAGACCTTTACCAATAGATGCTTGCGAAACATCTTTAGAATATGGTGGCCTCGAATATTCACTAACGATGATCTGCTCCAACTTGCACACCAAGATGACGTTAATACCCAAATACGACGGCGAAAACTGACATGGCTATGTAAAACCCTAAGAAAACCCTACGACGAAATCTGCCATGCTACAATTGAATGAAATCCACAAGGCTCCAGACGACGTGGACGACCAAAAACTACATGGAGGCGGACAGTGCAAAGTGAAACCGGCAAATCTTTCAATGAATTACGTTCTTTAGCAAATAATAGAAAACAATAGAGATTCTATGTAAATAGTCTATGTTACTGATGGAATACGACAATAAATAATATTGATGATTTATTAAATTATATCGTCGAAATATTCTGATGCAGACTTAAGAACACTGAATCTTAAACAGTCAAAATTTTTCCGAAACTTTCATTTTGGTTTAGTTGATTTCGCAATAAAAACAAGTAAGAAAATTATAGTCGGTCTAGACCGACTATACGATACCCTATACCATGCGTTTAGAAACCCTATCTCTTAGGCCCATCTAACTGGACATAGAAAATAAGAAAAAACCAAATTTGAGTGGGTTTTTTATTTATTTTTTTGGCTGCAGATATGAAAAAGTTCATATCGGATGCTATATCTATATAGGGACTAGGTCCAAAAATGGACCGATCCTGATCATGTTTGGTAAAGTCTCTTGTATTTTGCAAAAATATATACAAACAAAATTTGAGAAGAATCAGTGCAAAATTTTTGTTTTTTAATAGATTTAAGTGAAGATCGGGAAGCAGCTCTGTATGGGGTCAAAGGGATCATTTTTGGACTACTCATTAATGGATGTAATGAACGCATACAAACCCAATTTGAGTAAGATCTATATGACAATTTGGATCTTATGGCAATTTATGTCGATTTCATATGGGTAATTTGTATGGGGGCTAGGTCTGAACATGGACCGATTCTCACCAATTTCAATAGCGTTCATCCCATGGCCGATGAAAGCTTATATACCAAATTTCATCAAAATATATTCATATTTGCGACCTGCAGTTTGATTACAAACTTTACATGGACACACAGACGGACGGACGGACGGACGGACGGACGGACGGACATTGTTAAATCAACTCAGAAAGTGATTCTGATTCGATCGGTATAATTAAAGATGGGTCTAGGTCAAATATTTTTGGTTGTTACAAACAGCAGCACAAAGTCATTATACCCAAACCACATAGTGGTATAGGGTATAATTATGGAGTCTATTATTTTTAGGAAGAGCAAGCAAGCTACTCGAAATGATGGAAAACAATATTTTCCTAATTTTACTCAGATATCTATAATACTAATAGGCTAGGCGATTTTTTGTGACCGATGTTTTGTTCTAGCGTTTTATACCAATTTTGACCAAACGTATATTATTTGAATGGAATTTCCTTTTAGCCGTTTTGCAGATTTACAGATTTTTAAATTTTTTCCTTTATTTTGAATAAATTGCATTTAAATTTGCTACTAACACATACATAAAAAAAATTATACATATGATATGTGTGGTTTATTAAATTTATTACTATGTTTGTTTATGAGTTTGTTATCTTTATTCACAATAATAATAAACCACAAAAGTGTTGGTTTGTGAATTGGCTAAGTTGAAAAATAAGGCTGCCTAGAAATTGCACTCAAATTGCGAGCGCTGGAATCGGCTAGTATTATTTATTGTGTATTTGAGCATGATTTCAACAGATGGACAGACGGACGGTTATCACTAGATCAACTAGAGCTTTTAAAAGGATCAAAAATATAAATTTACTTTATTTTTCGTTGCATTACAAACAGAATGACAAACTCATATACACACGGAAACAAAAAAATTGTTTATGTATCTAGATATGTTGTTGTAATTCTAATATATTTTAAAATGCAATAGATTTTCCTTATAAAATACCTCTTAATCATAATTCTTATAAAATGAAAATAGATACAACAGCAAAATAAGTTCCTTTCACCAATGAAAGTTTTTATGCAAGTTGTTGAACTATTTCAATTGAGGCAACTGCACTAAAGCCAGTATGTATCAACCCTAAATATTGGTGATAACAGTAACATATTCTAACAGAACGGAATATTTTAAACTAAAAATGAGTTTACAGTCATTGTAGCAAATTCTATGTTAATATGATAGAAACAAATGTGTATTTATAACAATTTTTCGTTCACAATAAAGTGGGAAACTAAATTTTTAACTATTTGGTATTTACAACCGAAAGGAAATCAAATTCTGTTATTAATATCAAAAAATTTAAAAATATGTTAAACCCAACCGAATTTTCGAATTAATTTGTCATTTTTTTAAAAAAAATATGACAGCAGATAAAAGAAATTTGAAATTAAATAAAATAAACAAAAAAAAATATTTTTTTTTGTTAATTTTATATTGTGTATAATCGTATGGTACATACATAGATACAAACACATTAATCGAATGGGTAAGAGGTCATTATTTTTCTGTTGTGTCTTTATTTTTGTAAAAATTATTTTATGCAGATTTAGTTCAAATTCTAAATAAGCTTCTGCAAATTTTGTTGCATTCTCTAGAAGTAAAATTGTTAATGGATAGGTTTTATAAAAAAGCAAGTAAAAAACAACAATAATGGTAGTAACTTTTTAATTATATACGAAATCTTACTATTTTAGGAAAATTTGCGTCGATGAATAGACATACTGCTATTTTTTTAACATCAAATTCAAATTGCTTTCTACCCAGTTCTATGAAACCATCATAGAGGCCAGTATCTTGTTATTTGGGGGACAACAAAGCAAAATGTGGTATAACCTTGATAATAAATTTGATGCCATTATCAAACAACAAATTGTTTAGCATTGGCAAATTGATCGGAATTAATGGGAACATTATACAACTATCTCTGCAACTACCTCTACCGAATAATGGCGTTTACCTTTGTACACACTGCAAACGTTTTGCAAGTAGAATAAAGCAGACAAAATAAATGTCTTTCGCTGACGGTGACAGGATCGTCCATTCTAACCGTATTTGTATACAGTAAAAACGGTAATCTATCCGAATATGGTGTGCGGCCGTATTTTTACTATATATTTATATTTCACAAGTTCTTTTTTATTTATGACATTTCCATCAAATATCAGAAGAATATAATGCGAGGATACAACATGCAGCTATAGACAATCATCAAACGGAAAAAATTAGTATAAGAGCCTAAGTGAAAACGGGAACATTAATGCATTAATTAACACATGCAATAGCGCTTATTTATTCCCTATTCGTATGCGTTACTAAATCTTTTTTATCATGTAATGCAATCTTTTCTTTTAATTAATTTTAATTTCATATTTAGAAATAAACTAATAAAAAATAAGAGCATTAAAAATTTATGTTCTTTTATATTTCAGGGGAATATATTGCACTTTTAAAATAGGTTACCTGATAAATGGTTGTTACAACCAATAAATAATATCTAAATTCCATTTCATCAACTATATTTTGCGATTAATACAATCGAATTTATTTCAGTACTTAGTACGTTAATTTTGAAAATTCGGTTGACAACAAATACGGTTGCCACAACTAATCCATTCTCTGTGTGTAGTTATGCCCTCTGCCCAATGGTGGGCAGGAGCTCTTTCAGCAACTTGTTTTATAATTGAAATTTTTATACTCTTTGAGCTTGTGATTATGTTTGTAACTACTAAAAATATGGGACATAGACATAGACCCATATTTTATTATACCCGTTGATTTAACGATATCCGTCCATCAGTCCTTATTTTGATTCAATGTGATATGTACCTTTTATCGGTCATATTACGATTGCTTGTTGAAACCTGGCCCTCATACAAATGTCCCCTTTGAGATCTACTAAGATTACTCTAAGATCCATTTTAAAATATATAACGTGTGATGAAGAAAGTCAAAATATCGTTTTCGCCCAACTTATGTAATTTTAAATAATGTACACACAGAAAAAAAAAAATCGCCAACCGAATTGCTGTAAAGTGGAACAACAGTATTTTCGTTTGTATCAACCGAAATTTAATAGCATCTGCAAATTTTCTATTATGATAAAATAATTACTGTTAAGGCAACAGAATTGTAATCATAGTGATCCCGAAATTCGGTTATTAGCATTATCGCAATTCGGTTGGCAATAAATTCGGTAGCCACAATGAATCTGTTTTCTGTGTGTACACATTTATTATTATTATAAAAACTAACTTTATTTATTGACAATTTGATCTCTACTGAATTACTGGTTCTTACATACTAATGAAATGGTACAAAAATAAAAGTGAGTTGAATATCTATCTATATATATAAAATTGAATGTGTGTTTGTTTATTTGTTTGTTTGTTTGTTTGTGTGTACCTTATAGGAGACCAAACCTCTGGACCGATCTTCCTGAAATTTTCACAGCATTTAACTGGGACTCTGGCATGATTAATAGGGTACTTTTTTTTGACCACGCCCACTTTTACGCCCACTTTTTTAAAATTATGTAATTGCTCCCATATAGTTTTTAACAGATTTACTTTAAATTGTATACACATTATACTCCAGGCGAGGTAGAAATAAACATTTCTTACGCCACGCCCCCTTTCACGCCCCTTTTCACGCCAAATTTTGTTTGAAAGTTTTAAACTTTTTTTTTCTCTGTACAAATTTGTTCCTTCCAACGGATTTTTTTATTTGGTAGTATATTGCTCTTAATACTGTTAACGTCGCCATATAACTATGAACCACGCCCATTTCACCGCCCCCTTTTTTTTACATATACCACTAACAATGTTTGCTATACAAAATAATTTTTTTGTAATATGTATTTATCTAAAGTTTTATACACTTTTTATCTACAGGTAAGGTAGCCATAAATTTTTTTATTACCAAGTCCCCCTTTTTCGCCCCATTTTACCTTAAATCATAATTATTCTGCTTTCAATCTATCTATATATATAAAAATGAATGTGTGTTTGTTTGTGCTTTATAGGAGGCCAAACCAAAGAACCGATCTTCCTGAAATTTTCAGAGCGTGTTACTGTGACTCTGGAAGGAATAATATGCTATATAAATTTTTGATTGGACAAAGGGGCGGTGCCACGCCCATATAACCCAAAATTTGAAAAAGTCATATCACGGGAATTTTTTTACCTACAGCAGTCATATTTGGTACATATGGTATTAGCATGAATAGAAATACATACAAGAAGAAAAGTGGGCGGGACCACGCCCCTTTTTAGAAAAATAAAAAATCGTAATATCTTCTAAACTACTGGAAGGATCGTCATGAAATTTTCACAAAAGGATATTTTTGCGAAATAATAAGACCGTAGCTATATAAAGTTGTTAGTGGGCAAAGGGGCGTGGCGTATATATAAAAACGTTGATGCATTTGATTGTAACGAATGATCTCCGGAACCATAAGAGCTGTCGAGGTAGGATTTCCAGCATAGGTTCGGTTCGAGCTCTTCTGTGTTTTTTTTTTAGTTTTAACCCTCTAGCTGGCGTTGGGGTCAAGTTAAAAACAAAAATTTTTACTTTCAGCGCGATTTGACTGCAATTCAGAATGAACGTATGTTTCGTCATAAGAAATTTTTGTATGTATAAATGGACCCGATAGGTGGCGCTGGGTAAAGTTATTTCGAATATTCTTATTTATGGTGTGATTTTAATGAAACTAAGAATGTACATATATGTATGTTAGAAACATTTTTTTATTGGACCCGGTAGATGGCGCTGTCGTTCGAAAAATAATGAGTTGTCAAATTTATATAAATTTTAATAAATAAACTCACAAACGTTTTTATATATAAATATTCTAACGAAAAAGAAGGAAAAAGCCGCTACATTACTGCATGGTGGCCGCACAGCTCATTCAGCACTCAAATCACCGTTAAACGTACAAAAAAATGAGAATGCCGTCTGTAATATCAAAAAACATTCCGGTATGGCAAAAGTTCTGCAAAAATGCAGTATTTTTATTTGGGATGAATGTACCATGGCTCACAAACATTGTGATTTGATTTGATAAAAGATTTGAAAGGCAATGAAAGATTTTTTGGTGAAGCTCTCATTTTATTATCTGGAGATCTTCGTAACACATTTTATATAGGTATATACAGATTCTAACTAAAATAAAAATTCATTGAGGGCAAAACAACGTTTGCCGGGTCCAGCTAGTTATATATATTTACAAAGAGAGAATTAAGAAAGTAGTAATAAGAAAGGTTTTAAGTAACGTTAATTAGGAACAAAATAATATGATAAGATAAAGGGAGAAGAGTTATCGTAACTCCCACACAAATTCTATATTTTCGGTTCTTAGAGGTTCTCATTCTGATCTCGCCTAAGACGATTCTTGTGCTTTTTTAATATTTACTAATCTAATTGTTATAGGCGAATGCTGTTCCAGGTCTCCCTATTGGGTTGTTTTCACAATTTATTATTAATTATGTTCAAGGTCTTATTTCGCGTGTTAAGGTAGTGTTGTTGCAGGTCTAACTGTTTAATTTTTTTTCACTTGCTATTTAAAGGGAATGCTGTTGAGAGTCTCCTTATTGAATTTATCTTCGATACTATTTTATGGAAGTGCTTTTCAAGGAAACTCGTCGTTACAATCGCGATCAAATTTAGTTTGTGAGTGTTTCTTATGTTTACATATATTTCTTTCAAAAACATAAGTAAATGACCAATTCCTATAAGAAATAGAATCCCGATATTTATTTAAATCAAACTAAAGACTCAAACTGTGAAATATTTTACCAACATTTGATTAGTTTCTGTTCTACACAAGTAACCTTATTAAATATGATCTGGATTACAGCATTTTTGGACCTAATCCCAATATAATATCCACAGCTGATATGAACTCTAAAATATTTTTGGCAATTTGGTTTATAATTTGTCGCTGAAGCGCATGGCCAAAGAGTGCAAAAACGAGTGTATCTAAGATAGACGTAGGTTCAAATCTTACGGCCGCCCTTAGTACAGAAACAATATAATCCATTATAATATAATTCTATTATAATGTTTAATATAACCTCCGATGAAAGCTCAATTATAGTAACTGGTATGGTTGAGAATACAATGGAGTTTTGATTTTTAAAAGTTTAACCCTTCTGTTTTTCTACTTCGCACCATTAAAAAAAAAAAATTGTTTTATTTTTATTTTTTTATGTCGCCTAATGACCGCACCTTACGCTATAGGGTATCGTATAGGTGGCCTATACCGACTATAACTGTCTGGCTTGTTTAATTTGGTATTTTCTTAAAAAATTATGATAGATTTGAAGTTAAATCCTTACTCGCCTTTAAAATATTTAGGCAAAATATTTAATTTGAGTAACATTTTTTAAGAATTGCATTTATAACCGTCAAAAATTTCTCTATGAAGAAATATTTCTATATCTGAGAAATAGGTCGTAACAATTAATAAATTTATATCTGTGGCCAGCCCCTGTAATATTGTGTAAAATGTCCGTTATTCTATACGTTGTCAAGGTATATTTCTACATTTAAGTATATGAAGATGTTGTATAATACATACGAGTATGTGTCAGTATATAAATCCAATTTCTTCTTCTTCATCTTGGGACATAGAAATTGTATGTAAATTATATTGAAATACTAATTAAATGTTTAAGATTATTTGGGCGTATATACTTACTCTCCACACTTGCCAACTTGTTATGTGTTCAATTTGCCATACATACGAGCATGTAACTAAATGGATAACAAAATGTTAGCATGAGTTAACGTTTTTTGGCCTTACGGTGTTTTGGGTTTTGTGGCAAACGTTGTGGGTCTGGGTCTGGTCTTGCAAAAGAGTTTAAAGTTCAAGAGGCTAGTTTGTTACTATATGGTAAGTTTGTTTGCATGTATTTTCGAATGTTTATGTTGATCCTTATAATTTTATTTTTTCTACTTTAGTTAGTGTGATGTTGTGGGTAGTTTTAAATAATAACATCTAAAATTCTTCAATATCTTAACAATATACTTTATATTTAAGACTAAGTCTGTATATGTATGTGTATGTGTTTGTGTATGTGTAAGTAAGTAGTAAGACAATTTTATTAAGGAAAATTTCAAATTTCAGTTTGCTGTTGCCAAGTTCATACATGTATTTATATTTCTAACTAAAATGTAGCTTAAGTCTTGGAAAGTTGTTGTTTCTTGTATGTACATATATACTCTTACACATATTTTGTGACTCAATTTATAAGATATTTGTTTGTTGTTTTTTTAGGGGGTAAGCTTTCTAATTATCCTTATGGTCCGTTGCATAATATTGAATATGTTTAGCTAAAGAAAAAAGGGTTTTGTGTGTGTGTGTGTGTGTGAGTAAGGCGGTTGGTTTTATGCTATACATCCATATAAACATACTCAATATGCTATTGCAGTGGTGTTGGTATGTATTGGGATAGTGATAAATTAACATTTTCTGGTCTTGTATTTCATGTCTTTATGCTAATTTATATAACATTACGTCAAACTCAGAGATTTGTTTAAGAATTTAAAATAAATTTTCTAATTACATAAACAATGAATTATCTAAAAAAGTTTTTAAAGGCATTAAAATATGGGAGTTTATAAAAAAAATTAATAAAATAAAATAAATAAATAAAATAATCTAACCCATAAAAACAAAGTTTTTATTAAAACTCTTCCTTTCCTTATGCATATGAGTTTTGAATATCTCCGTGACTGTGCGTGACGGCTACCTTAAAATTGTTCTTTGGCCACAACAAGTCTATGGAAAAAGTTTCAGATCGATTGGATGAGGGGAAGTGAGGAATTAATTTTTACGTGACTGTGCGTGACTATGCGTGAGTGTGCATGACTATGTCAAAGTTAATATTTTTTCACAGCAAAGGTATGGACCAAGTTTCAAATGGATTGGATGAGGGGATATGACATTTAGATCATACCGTGGCTATGCGTGACTGTGTGCGTCTACCCCAAAATTAATATTTTTTCATGGGCCAAGTTTCAGATCAATTGTATAAGGGGAATGGGGTTGACCCACGACAGACAGACAGACAGACAGAGAGTATGAGTTAAAAGAAAGAATTTAAAAAAACTTAGACATTTTTGAACTTTTTTTCATGAATATGATTTTTGTAGAGCAGTAATTCTTTTTAGACAGAGGTCGGTCCGTTGTGATATTTGAAGTTGTTACATATTAAGTTGGCTTTTAAATTTTCGGGATGTAAATTAATACCATGCGGAGTATAAGTAAAAGCGCTACAAAATTAAAAATTTATCTTTAGAACTTTAAAACAGTGCTAAGAAGTACATAAAAGAATTGTTTTGAATCAAAAATAAGTTAAATGCACTTCACGGCATCCAGAAAAGGAAATGTCTGTCCTATGTAAAATTCATTGATGATGATTTCACTTTTTCCCAAATCCAGATACCACGAATAGCATCTATTTAACGCCTTCGTAGCCTCTCGTAGTATTTTTAAATGGCTTGAACTTTTTAAATCTACATTTATTAATTGAAATTTTAAACAGTTGTTGGAAAAATTTAAAAAAATTTAAATATAAAAATATGAAAAATCCAATACTTTCAAATATTAAAAATAATTTCATATAAAATTTAAACGTTTCCTTACGTTTCGTTTTAGAGAATGTTTTCATTATATAGGAATTATTTATTTTTATTGAGAACTATTAAGTTTAAAAAAAATTAAGTCCGTCAAGACAATTACATCCAAAATTTTTTAATTTTATTAATTAATTTTTTTTATTTCATAAATCCACTTTTTGTATGAAAAATGTTAACTCATGTTATTCAAATTATGTGACCAATATAATTTTCTAAATTTAACCAGGCAAAATTAGCCGATGGACATAAATCAAAAAAATGGCAAAACACTGTTTTACAATAGATTTAAAGATTATGAATAAAGCACTGGCATAGTGATTAGTACCAGTACTAGTTTTACTAATTTCTCAACTCTTTTATTGACATTAATTGTGTTAAAGAACAAGGGTAATTAATAAAATCGTTTATTGCATTGTGTTATAACGGCAGGTCTTTTAACACAATACAAAAGGATACCATCAAACTTGTGAAATTATTTTTTATATCATATACCAATATGTGGTCAGGGTATAACGACCACCAAAAATATTTGACATAGCGATGTTCATCTGTCCGTCTGTCGTCAATCTGTGTGTTCTTCTAATCAAACTACAGCTCGAAAATGTGAATATATATTGATGAAACTTGATAAATAAGCTTTGCACAATCGCACGACAAACGCTGTTGAAGTTGTTAAAAATCGGTGCATGTACAGATCTAGTCTCGTTACAAATGACACCTATGAGAGCGAATTAAATTGCCATAAGACCTAAATTAACATATAGATCTTGCTTAAATTTGGTTTGTTTGTGTTTATTACACCCACTTATCAGTAGTCCAAAAATAAATCCTGTAGGAGATTTCTTAGCCATAGCCCCCATATAAAGCTGCTTCCCGATCTTCACTTAAATCTAGCAAAAAAAAAAAAAAATTATTGCACAGATTTTTTTTATATTTGCTTTGTATATGTTTTTGTAAAAAAATAAGTGCCTTTAATAAATATAGTCGGTTAACTTCATGATATAATCTACATGTACATAAATGTAGGATCCGATATGAACTCTTTCATATCTGCGTGCAAAAAAATTTATAACAATGCCGCTCAAACTTGGTTTATGCTTATTTTCTTTATCCAATTAGTTGGATCTGAAAACCCCTCTTTTAATACATAGTATAGGGTATCGTGTAGTTGGTCTAGACCGACTATAATTTTCTTACTTGTTTTATGCTGCCATCGTTTTAAAATAAATAGCCAGAAGGAATTCTTCGTTTTGTTTACTGCTTTGCCATCTTTTTAAGCTGGGGTATCCAAGCGTAACGGTAACGGCGCGAATGAGCTGATTCAACCTGTCGTAAGAAAAATAGAAACAAGTGCTTACCGAAGGCCACTTCAACGTATCGTATCATTAGCTTCTGTTGAATTTAGATTTCCTTATGGTTCTTACGTGACAGTTGTGAAACAGCTGATATACATAAGTGATGCCAACTATTTGAGGTATTCAAATAGATTTTTGAAAGCTTTTTTAAAATATCTTGATAATCGTAAAACATTTTTCTATATGTAAAGACATTTTGAAAATGTACTATATTTTAGAAAACAGTGCTATTTATTACCAAAACTTAATCTCAATTAATTTGTGTAAGAAGAATTAGCAATATACGAGGGTTGTTCGATAAATCCTTGATAAAAAACGTGAAGGCGTTATTTTTAAAATTTTTTAATTATTTCGATACATTTTTCTAACGATGCCAAAGGCAAAAATACATGTCCAGACATTTTCTGATATTTGGTAGTAGGGATTCAAATATACAGAATATGGTGGATGGCGCAGTCACTCGTATAGCAAATCAATCAATGTTTATATTGCATTAAATAATGAATGTATAGGTGCATCATCGTATTGGTACAAGCTAACGCGGGACCAGTCTATCCAAAAGCTTTTTAATATTGAATAGCAAATATTAAATATTTGTGTAACCTGTCGCAACCTCCAATCGGCGATCTTTCACAACCACGTTGTGAATTCTGTTAAACATTGCTTTTGATCTCAGCAGCATTTTTGTAGCGAAATTTCCTGTATCGATTTTGAAAAAATGCATATAATGAGGCAGAGGCACTTTAATATCTTTTTGTGCCTCTCTTGAATTTGTGAAGCAGTATCTCTTTTCTTTAAGTTATGTTTTCTATTGAAAACTAAAACAAATTTTTTCATTTTTGTAAAACATTTAAAAGTTGTTCCCGTTGCTAGATTTGATTGAAATTTTTAACATAGACTTATAAAGAATGCCCGATTTTCAAATATATTTCAGACAACTATCATGAATACAAGCCTTGTATAGAGAATAACTAGTATAGCAGCACATGTACGTAATATGACTACTTAAAAAGAAAGAAATATATTTTGCACTGTTTGTCTTTTAATTCGAAATCCTTTTACTCAGAAGCCTGTAATTTAAGTATCCTCTTAAAATTTCAATAATATCAAAGTTGTGCAAACAAACCGAATTGAGAAGAAAAAACTTTCGAAACTCAACCATTCCACCTAATGAACATGAACATTTATATTAGCGTTTTATTAACATTTAATATAAATGTAAATGTTGAGCATACAAATCCTGTATGGTTAGCAAATAGCATTATGGAACTATAGTTTCTTTTCGCTTTTATGATAACCAAAAATCCTTAACTAAAAACCTTATACACTTTACCAACTATTTAAACTAAATACGAGTATGTATATTGAAGTTGTGTATGTGTGTGTGTGTGTGTGTGTGTGAAACATGTCTGGTAACCATATTCGAATTAAGTGTGACTGGGGAAGTGAAGTTGTTTGGCTATGGGATATATAAATATGAGTTTAATATCTACTAATAATGTCCTTAATTTCTAAACGTAGAAGTATTATGTAATATTAAACAAGTATAGTCCTTATTTTATGTTTGCAAAGTAGTTTTTTCTTTTACTCTTGGTTATGGCCAAGGAGCAATGGGGTTTAAGTTAAGTTTACAAAATTTTGTTATAATTAGTTTATTTTAAAGAAAAAGAAAAAAAAATGTTCTATGAATTTTTGCCAAAAAGAGTTTTTAATTGAATTTGATTTTGAAAATTAAATTTTTGCTCAACTTCAAAAACTACTTTTTATACTTAAAATGAATTGATGTTGTTGTAGTGTGTATGTTGTTGTTGGTTGTTATGTTGTTATTATTATGTATTTCCTTTTATAGTTTTAATGGTTGATTTATGACAACAATGTCATATTGTATACAATTTTGCATAAAGATTTTTCGAAACAACAAATACAACAACAACAACAACAACAACACAATACTATATGCTAAATAACCCAATGTTTTACTAAAAATCATATGCACAAAACAAAATTATTTTGTTGTTCTTTAGCCACAATACCTTTTCAATATACGAGTACGACAAAGAAAAATTTTGTATAAATCAGCATAAACAGACGAAATTTTTTCGAGTGTGTTTGTACATGTAATATGGCATCCTATATGCATCTACTTAATGTGTCGTATATTTTGTTGAAAAGAAAACCCGTACTCCTCTGCGATATCCAGGTATAATGATATTGTTAAAGATTGATTTATATTATTTTGGCTGTTTTTATAGATGAAACAACAACTTGAATCTTATAATATTTTGAAATTTTTTGAATGATTAAAGTCGTCGTTTAAACAAATTACCAATGCAAAGTAGTTTCCGCAAATAAGGGGCAATTTAAAAAAAAAAGATATTAAGAGTGTAAAGACAAAGAACTCAAAAATTTATGGCGTAAAGACGTAATTGGGTGGAAGGGGCACTAAAACGATCTACAACATAAATCTTTGGTAAAACTAGTTCTGGAAATCAAAAATTTTTAAACAGTTTTGAATTAGAGAATTTGTTTAAAATATATTTAATCCTTTCCTTAGCTATCCCCCTTCCCCCTAATATATCGTAATTTGTTCGGTAACATTTGCGTCTTATTTTGGTGGCTTTTCATTTCTTATTCCTTAAAGGCTAGATTGATTTTATTCAGTTTTTTTTTACAATAAAACGAAATATCTTGACAAAACCGCAACAGCCAAGTTACATTTACAAATGCAGCAATTATAGTTAGGTGGATTTTTATCAGACATGACCAATCGTTTGTTATGTGAGCCACTGGTTTATATAAATAAAAAAAAATTATAAGCCTATGGAAGGTGTTCTCAAGCTTATCTCCAATATAATTTGTGTCAGTTTTTCAAACAAACTTAGATATGGATGATTAAATAATGACTGCGATATGAGTATAATCTTTATTAAAATTTATTAAATTTCGTCTGTGTAAAGAGCATCGAAATATATCTTTGGAATGTGGTGATATATTATTTCCTGTTATTGAGCGGAAGTTATCTTTTAATAGACAGTAAATTATGATTTGACTCATATTGAAATAGTGACGAGTTACTTCTAATATTGATATATCACTTTGTCGAAAATCATTTTTATGCCCTATACCACCATGTGGTTTGGATATAAGGACTTTGTGCTGCTGGTTGTAACTACCAAAAATACTTGACCTAGACCCATCTTTTATTATACCGAATCAGAATCACTTTCTGAGTCGATTTAGCGATGTATGTCCGTCCATCTGTCCATCTATGTGTCGATGTAAACCTTGTAATCAAACTACAGGTCGCAAATATGAATATATTTTGATGAAATTTGGTATATAAGCATTTATCGGCCATAGGATGAACGCTATTGGTGAAATTTGGTCCATGTTCAGACCTAGACCACATACAAATGATCACTATTAAATCGACACAAATTGCCATAAGATCCAAATTATATATCTCAGTCAAATTGGGTTTGTATATGTCTATTATATCCATTAATCAGTAGTCCAAAACTAATCCCTATATAACAATTCTTGGTCACATATAGAGCTGCTTCCCGATTTTCACTTAAATCTTTCAAAAATATTGCACAATATTGAACTTCTTCATATCTGACAATGCCACCCAAATTTGGTTTATGCTTATTTTCTATATCGAATTAGTTGGACCGAAGAGATAGGGTCTCTAAACCATGGTAAAGGGTATCGTATAGTCGGTCTAGACTGACTATAATTTTCTCACTTGTTATATATTCAATATTAGTATTCCTTACTTCCCCAATATTTTGTAATATTTTTGCATAAATAATTTATGAGGTACAACCAGGTCGGTGCGGAATATTTTGCCGTTGCGGAAAAAAACATATATTCTTTTACAGAATTTCTACGCTAATTATTTATATTAACTTGCCATAAGAGAAATTAAATTATTAATATTAAATTTGAAACTACTTTTTATTAAATTTTTTTTTCAATATTTCCCTAAAAAACAGCAGCATATATTTATACCCTATATCACCACTATGTAGTCAGGGTATAATGAATGTGTGCTGATTTTGTAACTACCAAATATATTTCAGCGTCGATTTATCGACATTGGTCCGTTTTTCCGTCTGTCCGACCATCTGTGTATTCATGTAAACCTTGTAAATATGATTATATTTAAACGAAATTTCGTATGAAAGCTTTTAATGATCATATAATGAAAGCTATTAAAATGGTCAAAATTGGTGTATATTCAGATCAAGTTCCCTTACAACTAACTACTAAGAGATCGGCTTGTATTTCCATAAGATCCAGATTATCATATAGCTATCGGTAAATTTGGTTTGTGTATCTTTATGCATCCATTAATTAATAGTTTAAAAATAAACCCAGTAGGACAATTATTAGTCATAGACTCCATATAAAGGAACTTCCCGTTGCTCACTTAAATCTATTAAAATACAAAAATATTGCAACATAAGAAACAGAACGAGAAAAGAAGAATATGAGAAGCTCCGCAACGAAAATTAAATAAATTACTGTACGCGGAACAATGGGCGTCACATCCACCATACAAGTAAACTATGTCAGAGTTTATAAATTATTAATGTGAGTAGTCGGACAAAAAATGGGCGGGATCGGACCAATGAACTACTATGAAAATGACAGCCTTGAAACCTTTGACAAGTAAATAATTTATCAATGTGAGTAGTCGTTGAAAATATGGCCGGAATCACCAAAATTAAAAATCGCCAAAACTGAAAATCGCCAATAACAAAAACCACCAAAATCAAAAATTACCGGAACCGAAAATCACGAATAACAAAATCGCAAAAAACGAAAATCGCCAAAACCAAAATCGCCAAAACCAAAATCGCCAAACCAAAAATCGCGAATAACAAAAACCACCAAAATCAAAAATCACAGAAAACGAAAAATGCTTAAGCCAAAAATCGATAAAATTCAAAAATTCCTAAAATCAAAAATCGCCAAAATAAAAAAATCCCAAAAAAAAAAACTAATCGCCAAAATCAAAAATACAAAAAAAAAAAACATCACCAAACTCAAAAATCGCCAAAACCGAGAATCGCCAACGTATCGCCAAAATCAAAAATTGACAAAACCGAAAATCGCAAAAACAAAAATCGACAAAATCGAAAATCGCCAAAAATAATTAAAACGGTTTTCTACAAAATGTATTTTCGGTTTTTTTTTTTTCTTTCGTTACGATAGGTGTAACGACGCGCATCGAGCTACTGCTAGTGTTATATAAAAATTTAATTTAAAAAAATTCAGAATTATAAAAACTATAACAAAAACAGGATATAACTTTTATTTACTATCTTTCTAATTACACTTAAAAAGTAAGAATTCAATATTTTTCTTTAAAAAATTAACTCGAGCAGGTCACTTTTATTATTCTAATATAGAGTATGTGATCCCTTACTCTCCATAATTGCTTCTAGTCTTTTAGGAAGCTATGCAAAAGTGACTCTTGCGTAATGACTTTACTTTATTATTACTGGTATGATAAATAAAATACATGTCATTTATATTTCTTCGTTTAATTTTTTTTGTTCTCAAAATTTTTTACCTGACTTCGACATATTCGGAGTTTGTACACCTCTGATATGCATAACATCATCATACATAAATTTAATGCTACATTAAAATGCCAGCAATGATTGACAAAATGTTGATCTTGTTTTTTTGCCTCAACAACATCAACGTATCTTGAGATTTTATATTTTGCATTATCTTATAATCTTGGTAACTTCTTTAAAATTAACATAAACATAAAGACAGACATAAAGAAGAACATACATATAGAAAGAAAGACAGACAGTAAAAACAGCCATTTATATATATACTTGTATATTGTAATGGGCCGGCATAGCAATCGTATGCATGTATGTATGTACATGCCTAATGAACGACAATGAACGAACGAACGAACACATTATTTATGAAGATCAACCGAAAACCAAACTGAACATGAGCAAACATCAACTAATTTACATATTAAAAATAAAAAAAATTAAATAGAATATGCAGGTAAGTTTTTTTTTTATTATTTTCGAACCACTAATAAATAATATTTAATATCATTTAAATGATATGAAAGCAAGTTTAAAAAAAAGATGGCTTAGCTGCTAGCACTGGTCGTAATTTCTTAATTTCTGATTGAGTTTTGAATTTCAATTTGTTTAATCCTATAAGAATATCTAGATTCTAAATATATTTGGCCTTTAAAATATGTTGTTTGTATGTTTACTGATTCTATGTTGAATTCTTGTATTCATTATAATTTCTAATTATTTTCTCTAGAAATTTACATCAATCCTTTTTTTCTTCAACTCACTAAGACCCAAAACAGAAACTATCCTTTATATTGTAGGTATAGATTTCTATTTGCCAGACAGTTTTATAAGTGCTTATGTAAAGATGTAATTTATTAATATATGTATGTCCGTTTATAAATCTCTTTAGGCTGTTGTATTAATTAAGTGTATATTTGTAGTTTGCAGGGCTAAAGATACGAATACATAAAAAGATTGTGTGTGCTGGAAAATCTTCAGACAAGCCAGTAAGAAGGTAGTAAAACATAATGCGGTTTGTATTTAAAATATGTATGTACGAGTATGTTTGTATATTAGAGTTAAGTTGGTGTAGGTGTAGCAGCTTTATATTAAAATATGTATTTTTAATTGTCTGTCTATCTATCATGCCATACTTTCAAAGAGATGTTTAAAAATATTTGTTAAACTTGCATGAATTGGATTTATTTTGATGTCATTCATAAATTAAAATTTTGCATTTATAATGCAATCGGTTTTTTTTTTGTCGAATTATTGCTTAAAACTGCAAAATGCATTAGTAAATTCCGATTAAGCATTTTTATAGCACAATAAATTTAATATTGATATTTTGTGTTGCATTTCATTTACCGCAATTAATCTCATTCTAAATTCTTTCTTTCTAAATTCAGCAATGTATTTTTTTATTTTGTCTTAAAAAATTATTCATTCAGATTCCAACTATACTGTATGATTTTATATCTGAACAAATATTTATATTAACCAATTTCACCTATGACATAAATAAGGGCATATAATATAAATATATAACATTTTAATATCCCGATCGCCGTTGTGGTTTGGAGCCAGATGGGGAATGTAAAAGTATGTTTTTCTGTATTTTTATTTTTCAGCCAAAATCCCCAGCAATAAAAATACCACTTTTTATACCCTCCACTCCAGTGTGCAGAAAAAAATTTTGGATCCCATAAAATATATATATTTGTGATCCTTATAACCACCGGAGTTGATATAGCGAAGTCCGTCTGTCCGTCTGTCCGTCTGTGGAAATCACGATGACGGCATCAATCGGGCAGCTAGGGTGCTCGTTGACTTAAAGAATGATTCATTAATATCCTGAGAAGTCTGCTATTTAAAATCGTCCAAATCGGTGGATCAATTGCTTTCAGGGCTCCTCCTGTATAAATTCATCCGGTTGTTGCTAATATCGTAATTTTCTGGACTTATGAAAATCTTTGATATAGTAAAAAGGCGCTAAGTTAGCATCGCTGCGTTACTAACAATGCTATCCACTTGCGTCTAAAGTGAGCGGATATTCCCTAGTAATTTGAAAATATTTTTTTATTGAAAGGGTTTTTTCATTTTCCATTTTTCATTTTTCATTTTCCATATTCCACTTTCGATTTTTGATTTTTCATTTTTAATTTATTAATTTTTCATTTTCCATTTGCCATTTTGAATTTAAAATTTTTCATTTTCCATCTTCCATTTTCCGTTTTTAATTTTTAATTTTTCATTTTCCATTTTCCATTTTTCATCTGTCATTCTTCATTTTTAATTTTTCATTTTCCATTTTTCATTTTTCATTTTTCATTTTCCATTTTCCATTTTTCACTTTCCTTTTTCTATTTTTCATTTTTCATTTTCAATTTATCATTTTTCATTTTACATTTTCCATTTTTCAATTTTCATTTTTCATTTTTAGTTTTCCATTTTTAATTTTTCGTTTTCCGTTTTCCATTTTTCATTTTCCATTTTTCATTTTCCATTTGTCAATTTTAATTTTTCATTTTCCATTTTTCATTTTTCATTTTTCATTTTACATTTTTCATTTTTCATTTTTAATTTTTTATTTTCCTATACCATTTTCCATTTTCCATTTTTCATTTTTAATTTTCATTTTCCATTTTGCATTTTTCATTTTCCATTTTCCATTTTTCATTTTTCATTTTCCATTTTTCAATTTTCAGTTTTCATTTTTCATGTTCCATTTTCCATTTCTCATTATCCATTTTTAATTTTTAATTTTTCATTTTCCATTTTTAATTTTTCATATTCCATTTTCATTTTCCACTTTTCATTTTCCATTTTCCATTTTTCATTTCCGATTTTCAATTTTTCATTTTCATTTTTCATTTTCCATTTTCCATTTTGCATTTTTCATTTTTCATCTTTAGTTTTTCAATTTTCGATTTTCATTTTCCAATTTTCATTTTCCATTTTCCATTTTCATTTTTCATTTTTCATTTTTCATTTTTCACTTTCCGTTTTCCATTTTTCATTTTTCATTTTCCACTTTTCATTTTTATTAATTTTAAATTTTTCATATTTAATTTTAATGATAAAAAAGTATGTGGTAAAAATTGCTTAGGCCAATGTGACACGTGCCGTATTAATACACACATCTGTAATGACTTCAACAATACGAAGAATTGCAACATATACAACATATCTTAAGAAAAACAACAAACACACTGAAAACTTTTATTTTTTCAAGAGTGTTTTCAAAGTTTCATTCATAGCTCGTGAACCCTTTGACCGATTTTGACGATTTCAAATAGCAACTCCTTTGGTATGTTAATAAACGATTTCATACAAAAAGAACGGTCTAGCTTAGATATTGACGGCGTGATCGTGATTTCCACAGACAGACGGACAGACGGTCATCGGTAAATCAACTTCCCTTGTTATAAGGAATAGGAAAATATATATTTTTTGGGCCTCAGGAATTTATTTCGATGCGTTACAAACGGAATGACAAACCTATATATACCCTCTGTCACTGAGGTGTGGAGGGTATAATAAGCATAAACCAAATTTGAGTGGCATGGTTATTATTATTTTTTTTTTCTATTAATATGAAAAAGCTCATATCGGATGCTATACTTATATGGGGACTAGGTCGAAAAATGGACTGATCCTAAATATATTTGGCACTTTCACTTATTTTTTGCAAAAACATATACAAACCAAATTTGAAAAAAAAAAACTGTGCAATATTTTTGTATTTTGATAGACTTAAGTGAAGATCGGGAAGCAACTTTATTGCTTTCATACAATGTCTAACAGAAGCTTACGTACCAAATTTCATCAAAATATGTTCACATTTGCGACCTGTAGTTTGATGACAAGGTTTACACGGACACACAGACGGACACAAAGTCGTTATACCCTGACCACGTAGTGGTATAGGGTATAACAACTTAAAACTATAATAGTTTTTTTTTAATGAAAATTTAGGACATTATAAAGTACTGATTAATAAGGTAAACATTGAAATTATATTGCTCGACATATAACAATAGTTTGCAATGACAGTTTGTCTGTATTAGCCCCTATTGGAACCATGAATTGAGTGAGAATAGAATTCTGGTAAATGGCTCATTTAACAAGTTGGTGTCCTCATGCAGTATTCCAATTGGTGATATGTACAATCTATTATCTATAATATTAATAGGCTAGGCGATTCCTTGTGACTGATGTTTTGTTCTACCATTTTATCCCGATTTTGACCAATCGTATATTATTTGAAAGGTATTTATTTTTAGCCGTTTTGCAGATTTACAGATTTTTAATTTTTTCCTTTGTTTTGAGTAAATTTCATTTAAAGTTGCTGCTAACACATACGTAAAATTGTACAATGCTATGTGTGTGTTTATTAAATTTGTTAATGTGTTTGTAATAAAAATGAGTTTGTTTTTTGTGTTGATTTGTGAATTGGCTATAATTGATTAGCATACTTTTAGGGTCTTTATTTAATGAAAAAACAAAATTTCCTAGAATTTGCGCTCGAATTTTGACGGCTGGAATCTGCTAGTACCAATTAAAGTCAGATTGAGACTGAAGAACATTGCCAACAAACTGTTCTCATGGAACCTCAAACGCTTAGCAAACCTATTTAGAAGCACCAACGTATACGTTGAAAGAGGCTGAATATTAGATTTTCTAGAAAACCTTTTCATTAAATTTTCGTAGTTAGCATTAACACAAAGTCTCAAACAACTTCGTTATAAAATCTCTCCAACTTTTTACCGTTGAGGAAATTGAGTACCATATTGGAGATCCAAATATCAAGTCCGACCGAATGCAAACTATGTATAATTGTAACTTTATCCTTTGACCCAAATGTTTGTTCCAAAGTAAATTTAAGAACATACCCCTGAGGCGCAAGCCCTTCGCCTTAGCGCATCTTAAAATATTTATTTAAAATATGCATGCTTCACTTGTTATTCATGACATTAAAACTAATCTATTTATAGTTTTAATGTCATGAATAATTTCCGTATTCTATTCACAGTGTCTATAAAAGACAAGGTCTTTTCTATGGCAAGCCAAAGCTAAATTCATTGGAGATGGTCCAACTTTTTATCACACTTAGACCACAAATTTTAGATTTCTTTTTTTAATACTTTTAAACTTCCTTAATTGCCAAATTGCCCAAAATTTAATTTAATTGCAAAATAAGAACAAGTATCATAATATAGTTACAATCAAAACCTTTAATCTTTAGAATGTTCCTGATCAACACTTGTGAACATTATTCAACCAGTTTTCAATTGAGCTTGAATTGACATAAACCAATCTAAAGCGATATACGATCCTGTCTTTGTGAAACTGTATTTAAAACTATTTCTGTTAAATGCGTTAAAGCTACAACACATTGTTAACGCGTTTTTCTTTCTTTTTTTTTTTTTTTTTTGAAACAGATCTTATTCTTTGTATCAATAATATATAAAAAAAATCAAATATATAATTTAGTCACATACACAAGCGAATATCACCGTTATAAAGGAATTAACAAGCGAAAAAAACATACTTTGAAAATCATGTTTACTTAATTGAACATACAACCAAATTAAATGCATTTATTAAGCAAAAAAAGTAAATAACATTTTTTAATCTAGCATCTTATTAATTGTTTATATACGATTGCAAGTGAAATTGATTTGGAATTTTCTTACTGTCTCTCCAGCTAAGTAACCTAATTTAATTTTCGTTTCTTAAGAAGCTTAACAAAATTTTATGTTTTTGATTATGTATTTGTATTTGTATTTGTATTTACAATTACGTTTATGTCGTTGTTAACCCACCATGTTTGGTATTTAATCGAAACATTTTTAACCAAAAAAAAAAAAGTCTTGCAGTTAGAGTATTATATGTTAATGATCAGAGCGATTAAATGTTTGTTTTTCTTGTAACTTTAGTAAATGAGCTGAACAAGTAAATGATCTACAAAACAAGTTGCTTACTTCTACATGACAAAAAAAAAGGTGTCTGTCCCCCGTGTGGACTAATTAAACTGTGAAAACATAACGTTTCAATGTTGTGCGAGATCAACTGTACGTCTTGAATTGATAAATAAATGTTTATTAGTGATAACTGTTGATACAAATAATTATAACTGTAAATCATTTGCCGAATTAGGTTCATTGAGTTGCAAAAACCAAAGGCGGATTGATGAAATAACAATTTTTCCACTTTCGATACACTTATTTTAATTATCTTCTTAAGATTTACCAATTATTATGGTTATTGTGCTAGAGAATCAGAATTTTATGGTTATTTGCATTTTTGTATAACAAAAATTAAACATTCACCAGAAACAATTCGTACCGTTTACGGTACAGCAAGTACGGAATCCGACAACGGTTACGTACTGTTTTCTAGAATATATGTTCGTATAATTTTTTCATAAAAATTTTATTTTTTAGTCTAAACACTTCAAATTTGGAATATATTTCTTGAAAAAAAATTTCTTTCAACAATTTTGGCAAATTATCTAAATTTTCTAATATAAAATTTATAAAAAAAATAAAGAAATTTGCAAAATTTTAAATAATAAAAAACATTCAAGGACTTATAAAGCAATATGTTTGTGTCCTTGTTAACAAAACGTCTTACATCTGGCATAAATTCAAAGTTAATGCATTCAGCCATGCGTTTGTACTCTGGAGGAAAGGATTGCTCACAGACGTATCCCTGTGTTATGGAATATCGAAAAAAGAAATTAGCAAAACTTGAATGTAAGCCGTTACAAGTAAGTTGCGTGAGAGCAGCTAGTGAGTGTTCAGCCGTTAAAGAAGATCCCTGCAATTTAAAGCCGGGATGTTGCGGTGGTAATAGATTTAAATCGGATCCCTGTAATAGAGAAGGTGCTAATTCAGAGACTAAGAAAAAAAAATTGAGTCAGCATTTGCCACAAAAATCTGTATGGGAATGGCCTGTCGAATGCTGTAATGAACTGTGCCCTGGCCAGATGCCTCGTTTTGATACTATTTACTATTCTCCTACGAATAAGGCTACGAGAGAGTATCAGCAAACCTGGATTGAATGTCCGCCCTTAAGGATACAAAAACGAAAAGTTTGCTGTTATGATAGTTTAGAGTTTCCGCCTGTTTACAGGCGTCCAAGAGGGGATCGGCCAAAGTCAGCCTGTGAATTAGATCGAACGAAATTGAAAGATTTGCACTGCCAAAATGTAACGAAAAAATGTCCACGCTTAACTATGCCTTGTTGTCGTGGTGCACGATATCCGCCAAAATGCAATAAAAATCACGCACCTTCAAATTGCAAAAAAAAGTGTTGTCCTTATCCATCCTTCTCGGAATGTTCTCGTCCTTGTCCACGAGCCAAACCACCTGTGGAATGTACTTGTACGCAGCAATCACCAAAATGCATTGCATTTAGTTATTTAAATCGTAAACTGAAGTACAAACTACCTCCACCATTACCTGCTTGGCCACCAAAAATGCAAGGCCCTATTTAAGAATTTTTCGAAAAAAATTTAAGATTTTTATGCAAAAGCTTAATTATTTTAAATATTTTTCGATAAAAATCCGAAAATTATGGGTATCTGTCATACTGTTTTGTAAGGAATTGAATTTTTTATTTTAATCTGGAGTCGAATCATCACCTTCAATATCGATATCACCATTTTCGGTCGCTACGCTAAGAATTTGATTTCATCTCGTATCGAGTAGGTAAATCACGGTATTCGATATTAATCGAATCGTTGATTTTGTATTGAATGCGCTGGTTCGACTCCTGGGTCCTTCTGAGAAAAAAAAGAGAAATGTTTGTATTTGTATGAAGAATTAAAAAGAAAATCAAAACATAGAACTTGGGCACCTACAATTTCTGTATTTTTTGATTTTTTTTTTAAATTCCTAAACCGTACAGATGCAGATTCAAAATGTTTTACGAAATTATTTGTTCATTTCACAGTTAAGTGAAAATTAAAATTTCACTGTGGTTTACAAATCGAATTAAGTATAAGTATTTCTTTAATTTGTACATTGTTTCAAACAATAAATAAGTAATTAAAAATTTTTTCAGAAACTAAAGAGTTTGGCATTTTCTCAGTTAGTGCTAATGTTCGAAACTAGTAAAAATATTTAACTATGACAATTTAGCAATGTCCGTCCGTGTAAACTTTATGCGCAAATTACAGATCGCAAATGAAAACATATTTTGATTAAATTTTTTACATAAGCTTTTGTCAGCCATAGGACAATTGCTATTGCAAATATCCTCTATAATACAGAGATCAAATTTAGTTTATGTGTTTGTTGAATAATTTTTAGTCATCCTTTTAAATAAAAAAATAAAATATTTCATAGATTATTTAGAAATTTGTTTTATATATATTTTTGAGAAAAATAAGTGAATTTACCAAATCTAGTCATGACAGATTAATTTGTTAACCTGGTTTACATAAAAGTGTCATTTAAAACTGGTATATTATTTTTTTTCTATCCAATTGTGAGGTTAACATCTGGTTCTGGACCGAACGTAATTTTAATATGGAAAACAAGAATGTAAATCAAAAAAATTTTAGAAGGCATGCTTACAGATTAACCGAGAGAAATAATGATTGTATTGTCATTTACTCCACATGAATGGTGAAAGCTTCGAAACTCTAGCTAATTGGTAAGTGGGTGAAAATTCAATTATAGATACCTGCCTGAGTAAACGCTTTCACGTTAACCACGAGTAAAAATGAAAAATTTAGAAAATTTTTCAATAATGTACAATCATCTAATGTAGTTAAAGGCTGCAAATTTCAGAGTCATAGTTCTACCAAAAACTAATTTTTTAATTTTTTTTTGAGACTTAAAAGTCTAGACGACAATACACAGTAAACATTACATATTAAAAATAATAATCGGTAAAGAATTATGAAGTTTCGAATAAGATTCAAGAGGTATGCGTTAAAATTATATTGCTCAAAAAATAGAAAAAAAAGTTTACTGCGACGCACAGTGGGTTCGATGGTACCCAAAGTAGCGATTAATTCAGGGAAACCGTAATTTTAAAATATTGTTATTTTTATACCTTATACCACTATGTGGTTTGGGTATAATGACTTTGTGCTGCTGTTTGTAACAACCAAAAATATTTTACCTACACCCATCTTTAATTATACCGATCGAATCAGAATCACTATCTGATTCGATTTAACAATGTCCGTCCGTCCGTCCGTCCGTTCGTCTGTGTGTCCATGTAAAGCTTGCGTATTAAAATATTTTGACGAAATTTGGTAATTAATCTTTTATCGGCCATGGGATGAACGCTATTGAAATTGGTGAGAATCGGTCCATGTTCAGACCTAGCCCCCATACAAATGACCCCTATGAAATCAACATATATTGCCATAAGATCCAAATTATCATACAAATCTTAGTCAAATTGGGTTTGTATGTATATATTACATCCATTAATCAGTAGTCCAAAAATGATCCCTATTGGACAACTCTTAGTCATAGGCCCCATATAGAGCTGCTTCCCGATCTTCATTTAAATCTATCAAAAAAACAAAAATATTGCACTGATTCTTCTCAAATTTTGTTTGTATATATTTTTGCAAAATACAAGAGACTTTACCAAACATGGTCAGGATCGGTCCATTTTTGGGCCTAGTCCCCATATAGATATAGCATCCGATATGAACTTTTTCATATCTGCAGCCGAAAAAATTAATAAAAATCCCACTCAAATTTGGTTTATGCTTATTTTCTATATCCAGTTAGTTGTACCTGAGAAATAGGGTCTCTAAAGCATGGTATAGGGTATCGTATAGTCGGTCTAGACCGACTATAATTTTCTTACTTGTTTATTGATGGATATTCATAAATACATAAAAAATCAGCATTTAAAAAAAAGGTCGATAAAAAAAATTTTTTTAATATTTAATATTTATAAACAAAAAATTATTTACTACATACCGAAATACCTGATGTTGAAAGTTCCATCATAAAAGTTTTACTTTTGAAAGATTTAATGAAATAAATAAGTATTTGAATCGTAAAGAGTTTAGATTTTTCAACTTTTCGCAAAAACAGCCATAATTTGCTAAGTTTGATGGTTACTGCAAAAAAAGCAAAAAGGCTAGTTCAGTGATTTGGATAACTTGTAATAAAGAATTTTATCTACTTTTATCCGCTACCAAATTTAATTACAAAAACTTGATTTCTAAATTTCAATTAAACGCCAATTTGGGACCATTTGAACCCAATGGGCAATCGATGAATATTCACGAATGGGATGCCTCAAACAAACAAACAGACACGTAGGAAAATGAAAGTATATAAAAATAATTATACAAACGAAAAAAACTCAAAAATAGTAAACGAGGGGATTGCATTTTTATATTACAATAAAAAAATTACAATTTTCAATTTCAATTTGAGTTTTTATTGGGACTTAAACATTTAGATCACAGAAGAGATGAGTAAAGTTAACAGGAATGTACATAACTTAAAACTGTATCGTATCGCGCGGTGGTGTTTGGAATGATTCCCACACCCTTTACCAAAGTTTAGTGTCAAGTTGAGGATTCATGGAAAACACCCCGCCCGAACCTGGGGTCATGAGTCTACAACTAGGCCCTGTTGGAACCTTGCACTGAGCGAGAGAAAAACTCTGGTAAGTGGTATTCTCTCAGGGTTGTTAAAATTCTAACGTTTTCATGTACAACTCCTATAAGAGGCATATACAAGCTATTGGAGCAACTAAAATCTTTTTGAGAACTGAAAACGTCTCTCAATAAACTGTTCACGTAGTTCTTAAGGCGATTTACAAACTTATCAGTCAAATTTAGCGAATACGAAGCAAGAGGTTGCATTTTAGCCTTCTCATAGATAACGGAGTTCGAATATCTCTTTACAAAACTTTCGTAGTTCGCGTTAACGCAGACTCTCTAAAACAGCTTCTTTCCAAAATCTCCAATTCCGCCATGACTGTTGGCGATATTGAAAACTATGTATATGGAATTGCATTTTTATATTACAATAAAAAAATTACAAAAAACTACTACAAGTGTAAACAAAAATTATTATTATTACCGTCACCACTGTCTGACGCATTTATTACCATAGCGAAAAGACGCAACGCACAACGCACTCTAAAATCAATTCGAGATCACTTCATGGTAAATATAACAAAATTCAGAACATGCCGATTATTCCAAAATTTAAATCGTACTGTCTAACTCTATTCGAAAAGAGAATGCTTTCAGAAACTTTTACTTTTACGCTCAACCTCAAAAAATAATAGAAATTTAAATCATTAAAGCCATTTAACTGATTTGAAAATCCCATATTTTTTTGATTGACAATTAACAGTTGAACAATAAATGGCAGACTACTTGACTGATACGAAGATATGCTTTGAAATCATAATCCCCCACAGTTATCTTCTGTGATCCACCGAGTTAAAATCTCT
This sequence comes from Cordilura impudica, assembly GCA_963682025.1. NCBI lineage: Eukaryota > Metazoa > Arthropoda > Insecta > Diptera > Scathophagidae > Cordilura > Cordilura impudica. Next base: position 205,849,923 of record OY821521.1, read on the forward strand.
TTCGATGCTTCTACGGGTGAGAAATTCTAAGCCAGGAAGAAAGAACTAGGCAGTATAGTAAAACCCTAAAGGCCAAATTTTTAAACAATTTTAATTATCAGTTTTTTTAAATTTTTGAATAACAGAACATGTTTAGAGCGTGATTATTTATTAGTAGATTAGAAGAGATGTCGGTATATATATGAATAGTATTTTCAATACTAAATCAAACAAACATCAGTATTTCTATTCTATTTTTATATGAATATATTAATAAAAATTATTTAAGCCTTAGCTACAATTCCATTGCAGAATGAAAGGATAAATCATCAATGGTTCTTGATTTATAACTTAAAAACTAAGAAACCAAACATCAGGATAAGAAAAAAAAAGTATAAAAATTGATAAAAAAAAAAGATCGGCCTTTGAACGCCAAACCTTTTTGAGTTTTTACTATACTGGACTAGTACTTTAACCTTAATTTGAAATATCTCACCCCCCAGACAATGACCCCGAAAGTGGGAGTTTCTCTGCATAGTTATCTTACGGTACGTTACTGGTTTGTTGCGTAACAGCCCGTTTTATTAATATAAATGACTCACTAATCTGTAATATGGAGGAAATAGCTTATTAGGGGGAAGACTATTTGTATGCCGTAAGAGCCTGGAAATATCTTTTTTTTTTTTGAAAAAATCCAAATATACCAAGCCATTCGTAGGCAAGCCTCTTCAAAATAATTTTAAATACAATACAACTAATGAAACTTGGTCGAGTTTTAAATTTTTAATTTCAATATATTATTTATATATATAATTTTATAAAACGAAAGAAATTAAAATTTTTTTTTGGTAATAAAACCCGTAAACAAAACATTAGGCTTCTAGTCAACAACACAATATTAGAGCTCTCTTTGTCATCAGTATCAGTCAATCAATCTCAAATTAGCATTGATTATCGCCTTTGAAACTATTCATTTTATGATGATAGGCCCAAACTTCACATATAGAGGGAATAGCCAAACATTTGCATTCGATGGGATGTTTAGCTCTTGGTCTCTTGCGGGTACATTCTGAAAACGATGGATATGGAGCTTTTCGTTTAACACAGTTGGCTGGTTTTCGTTGTGTGAGACAGGTAGGTGGCTTGCGACCCATACGACACCGCGGCATTTTAATGTGGGGACACTTTGTTTTAGATTTCAGACACACTTCTTGTTTGCAGGCAGTTGGAGGACGTTCCTTACGTGGGCGTTTCTTAAACTTGGGCTTAATGCATTCATGACAGCAAATAACTTTGGGTTTAATTAACAATTCAGGACATTCATCCCAGGTTTGTTGATATGTACGCTTCATTTTATCGGAACGTCGGTAATAGATTAAATCAAACCTGGGCAAAGCATCCGGACAGGGATCAGCACAGCAGTAAACACTACGTTTTATTTTAATCTCTGGTTTATCTTGCGGCAAGGGCGGCGGAGCCGGCTGCGGTAATTTAACTTTTTTTGCATTAGCCTTTTCGCAAGGGCCTCTTTTAAAACGTTCACCGCATTTAGTTTCAGTATTTGCACATTTACCAAATTTTTGGCCAGAAATGGATAAGAAACGTCGTTGACATAGCACCGTCGGCTTACACATCTTAATCGGAATGAGACATTTACTCGCACAATGTGCGATAAAACTTGGTAAAGCCATGTTGTTTAAGAAACCCGTTAAATTTTTTTAGATTTTTTTTAAATGATAAAACCAAAATTAGCGAGAATTAAAAAAATAAAATAAAAATAAAAATATAAAATATAGAAGTGTTTACACTAAGAATTTTAATGAAAATAAATTTTGAAAGAAAATGTTTTGATTAAAATTCAAAATATTATTAATGTTTTCTTTTCTTTTTTAAATATAAAATGAAATGTATACAGTAGCAAAATCGCACAATCAGTTAACGAAATAGAAGATCTTAGAGCAAAAGTGGCCAAAAATCTCCAATAAGTTATTTAAGTAGTAGTATTAATAGTTTTAAAAGTATCTAAACTAAATCCAGTTTTAAATGTTAAGCTGCCTATGATATCAAGCCAGCATAATATTTCTCCCTGGAGATTTGAAAGCAATTGAAATACAACGAAATATTTACTAAAAACTTAAACTTTGTATTTGTAAAATTATTATAATTATGCCCTTAAAAACTATGAAATTACATAAAACTATAGAGGCTAGGCATAAGCTTTAAAACAAGTAAAATGTATTAAATGTATATGTTATCTCTGTTATCGTCCTTTCTACAGCTTCTTAGGCAAATTAATTTTTTTTCTATTTTCTTCTTCTTTTGGTTTGCATTGAAAGTCTACTTTTAAGGGCATTTGAATTTAGATACCCACAAAATTATATCCTTTTCATATGAAACTAAAACATTAAAAAATTAAATAATTTTATTGTATTATTATTTTATGTTATGCAAATTCAAAATAAGTACAAAATTTTCAAATTATTTTGTAAAACCTTACGATAAGCTGCAATAGAAGGGCTGGTAGTGTGGAAGGCACTCAAACATGGTGTTAGAAAAGTAATCATATTATGTATAAAAATTTTCAAATGCAGCTAAAACTAAGTATAACTATAACTGAGAGAAAAAAAATTGTTTAAAGGATTTTTGGATTTACATTTGTTTTTATACCCTATACCGTTATGTGGCTTGAGTATTATGTGTATGAGATGAGGTTTGTTAAAATTAAAATCACGTTTCCTCCACCAACGTCTTATAAGATCATATCCTAATATTTTTTTTAGTCTATACTCATAAATTAGCACTCCAAATTAGTTAATTAAAATTTATCTGAAGACTTGTAAATATAAAATTTTTAACTCAAATTTCGTTTGTATGGATAAGTGACCTCACTTAGGATGTACTTTATTGAATCATTTTAGAAATATTTGTTTTCATAAAACATCTGGCCTTCTTACTTTTTCCACCCTTTATAATTTGCACCTGAGACCCATTTCCGAATCTCATTATATAGAGTATCATATAGTCGGTCTAGGCTGATTAAAACATTCTTTCTTGTTAATTTTTTTGATAAGCATTTGCTATGGTTGATAGAAAAGTTGTGTGAGGTAGTGTGAATGTTAAGCCATAGAAAGAGTCAGAGAATAAAAAACTTATTTAATTGCAAATGTAAATGTTGTGGATAATGTAAATGACAAAAATTAGAACGGACATTGGTATAGTTTTTCATTTTTTTTTTTGTAAGTTTTAAGTATATTTTAATTTATAAAACTTTTTTGGTTACTTATAACTTAAAGGCTGTTTATTGTTATTTGCCATTGGTTGTATTTAAAGATATATTTTTTAAGAGAACACAGATATTTTTAAAGCTTTCAAAAATTCTTTCGGAATAATTTTAACTAAAAATTAAATTATATATAAAAACATTTTTAATTTTTAACTATCTATAATACTAATAGGCTAGGCGATTCCTTGTGACCGATGTTTTGTTTTACCGTTTTATCCCGATTTTGACCAAAGATATATTATTTGAAAGGTATTTCTTTTGCTTTTACAGATTTTTAAATGTTTTCCTTTGTTCTGAGTAACTTGCATTTAATTTTGCTACTAACACATACATAAAATTATACATATGCTATGTGTGTTTTATTAAATTAGTTAATGTGTTTGCTAATGACTGTGTTATCTTCACTCCCAATAATAATAAACCATAAAAGTGTTAGTTTGTGAATTGGCTAAGTTGAAAAATAAAGCTGCCTAGAAATTGCACTCGAATTTCGAACGCTGGAATCTGTTTGTACCTAATTAAAAATTTTTTTTTCTTAGTAATCTCTCTATTTAGGATTTTCAAAGAGAACCAACGCTTGTTTCGAAAACTGTTCAATATTGTTTGTTTGATATTAGCTAATTGAATTAATAATTGCATAAGTAATAAAGTTGCCAATTATTTGGATTATGACTTAGGCCAATTAAAAACTAAACACAATTTTACTGATCGATTTGGCACTCACCACTTGAAAATCCTCCGGTTAATCTTTCAAATAACGATTAAATAGAGAACTTTAAGATTATTCCAGAAAATTTTTTTCTATTTAAAAACTTATTTAGCTTAAAGTATAAAAAATAATATTGTTATATAAAAATATTTCAGTACATTCTTATATTTAAAAAATCTGATCACATTTTTTTCTCATTTAAATGCATTTCACAAAAATTAGTAAGAACAATTTAGAAGAAAGTTAAACAATTGTAGACATAAATTGGTTTGATTTTGTAGAAAAATCTTTAAAAAATAAACTGTTTAATTTATTTTTTCTTCTCTTAAGCGCTTTTGGGGATGGGGTCTTTCACAGAGGTGCACTTGTGCGGAAAGCTATCTGTATGTCACCCACTTGGAGATTACAAGAAGCGAATCCTCTCTTCTGAATTTCCCAAGTAGCTCACTACATCCAGTTTTACACTAAGTATCCCCTGGTAATGCGGCTCAGGCGTCCTTCTGATTGCAGCTAGAGTGAGAAGAAGCACAGTTGATTAACCTGAATGACAATCTAACCCTAATCACTGCGTCTCAGGTAATTAGGTGACATGCCACTCGAAACAGTCTCTGAAACTCAAGTGTTCTTTTGCTGTTTTACGGCCAACCTGCCTAGAGGTTGTTGGCAGCCCCAACACCAGAATCGGACAAGGTGGCCTAATCAGTCGTTTTGTCTTAAACAACGATTATTACTGAAATCACAACGTATAACCATCAACGGATCCTTACGATGACGACCTTCAGCCTGAAACAAAATGCACGAATTGGAACATGAAACGTGCGCACACTCCTTGACCCTTCTAAACTGGCCCAAGTATGTTTGTATGCCTTAGCTCCCTTTAGGAACCCCAGGACATAATATATATATATATATATATATATATATATATATATATATAAATATATATATATAAGTGCTTTAAGCGTTACCACATTGAAATAAAACAAGTTTTCTTTTTTTAAACGAATTTTAAAATTATTCGATTTATGCGATTAATCGTTACAAATTCATCGGTTTATTTGTTCTCCGGCAATCACAATTTTTAAGTTGCTCCATTAAATTTTTATTACTTAATTGATGAGTCGAATTTTTCCTAACTGGTTGACAACAATATATTCCGATGGCATTTTCGAAATTATAGCTGGAAAAAAATCATCACCTTTCCAGAACACTGGAGTTCGGTTATTTCCAAATAAATTTTTTTTGTTTAAATTTTAGTTTGACAAAACGGAAATTGAAAAATCTTTTGTAATTAGCATCGATCATGCAAGCTTGCAAATTTCTACAGTCTGCATAAGAGTAAAATAATGATGTAATCTTGTTGATATTTAGCCGATTAAAAACCATAATTTCACTCTTTTATAAAGGAACCGTTTGATTAATGTACAAATAGAGCTTTTTCAACAGCTTCAAAACAAAAAATTATTTATAATAAAAATAACTTAGAAAATTAATGTCAGTATATGTAGACCGACTATACGATACCCTATACCATGCGCTTAAAGACCATATATAGAAAATATATATATAAGAACTAGCAGTAACCCGATGCGCTTCGCTACACCCCTCTGCCCATTTTTTCCACAAATCTTCGAATTATTTTAATATGTACATGTGCATAGTTTCAGAACTCTTGCTATCATAGTATTCCAGATATTATATGTTAAAATTATATGTTAAAAATTTACTTTGCATGGCAGGTGCAACGCCCACTTGTCCGAACCCGCCCTTTTTTAATGGGACTACTCACATTAGTAACTCATGAACTCAGACAAAGTTCCAAGGCTTTAATTATTAAAGTACTTCAGATATATGACATTATATATTTACTTTGTATGGGAGGTACCACGCCCACTTGAAAAATCAAAAAAGATATAGCCTACTTTTTCTTCCGGATAGGCAGTTACCTACTGTAAAAATTTCAAGACGATCGGTCCAGTGGGGTAGTCTCCTATAAACCACAAACAAGCAAACAAACAATAAAAACACACAAATATGCACAACTCTATTTTTATACCCTCCACGCAGAGGGTATATATTCCGTTTGTAATAATTAGAAAAAAAATTTTTGGACCCCATAAAATGTATTTATTTGTGATCCTTATAACAACCGGAGTTGATATAGCGATGTCCGTCTGTCCGTCTGTGGAAATCACGATGACGACATCAATCGGGCAGCTAGAGTGCTCGTTGACATAAAAAATAATTCATTAACACCCTGAAAAGTTCGCTGTTTAAAATCGTCCAAATCGGTCAATTAGGGCCCGATATTTGAATGAAGAACTAAAAAAAGTCTTGAAAAAATATAATTTTCTATGTTGTTCTTGTCACGATCACGCCCTGAATAGTGCAGCTACAGTGATCATTTTTAGTAGGAATGATTCACCAAATTCATGGGAAGATTTCAATTTCAAAAATCAAAAAAATCGGTGGAACAGGTCCAGGGAAATCTCTAAAAAATTAAAAAAAAAATTAAAAATATGATGTTTCTATATTGTTCTTGTTGTTATTCTAAATGATGTGTTGTTGTCATAGCTGGACTTGTTGTTTTTGTGGTCGTTGTGATAATAATATAATAAAAACTAACCCTTTGTAAATTTTTTTATTAACTCTGGTAGAAAAATTTAAAAGTTTCCATTGTTTTGGCATCACTCTAAAAATTTGTTAGATCATTTCTGTTATTACCACGAGCCGGCCTGCTAAATTTCAGACCGAATGGCTCACGGGAAATTGGTTAAAATCGATCCAAAATTTTTTCGACAATCAGACACTACGAGTTAATATAAAGAGTAAAAATTCACCAACATCTTAAGCAAATAATGCTAAAATACCTAGTTGTTAATAAAAAAAAAAAAAATAATGTAAATATAGCAAAAAAAAATATTAAATAATACAAATAATATACATATATTATATATGTAATCCATAACAACTGCATGTTAGAAATAAGTCGGTATATTATTTTATTTATATAAAATTCTGCAATATTTTGTTGTGAGGAAAATACATTTCTTTTGCATTAACAGAGTGTCACTTCATTTTTCTAAGCGTGACTATGCCACAGTAGATGGTGCCACAATTTTTGTTTGTTCTAATTAGCTTTGCAGTAGTTATTTCTATTTTAACATGAATGTTAATATTTTCAACTGGATATCATACAGAACAATGTTAAGAGTATACACGGGCTGGTCTTTTATTTCATACGTATTTTCATTATTATTTTACAAATATGAACATAAGTTTGGCATATTAACTTTTTGTTGTCTTTACAAAATAGAGTTACCGAGTTCATCAATGAGTATTTTGCTTTCAAAACAGTTCTACATAGTTATATAGAATTATTATTTTGCTTTACCTACAAAATATCTGATTGCGATTACATCTAATTTTTAAAAATTGTTTATAATTACCAAAGCATTATTATACACATAAATACAAAATTGCGCTTTTTATATTTTCTATTCAAATTTAAGAAAATATCAATTCTAAAACTGCATTAAAAATTTCCAATTATAAATTACAATTAATTGAATTTCAGAAAATCATATCAAAACGTCAGAAATTATAATTTTGAATTTAGAAGACATCAATTGCATCTTTAATGTATAAATTTTATTCGTTAAACACAAATTGAAATTCCAAAAAAAAAGAACACCAAATACCAGTGTTTACATTTAAAAAATTTTTACATTTAAAAAAAAATATTGACATTCAGGAGAAATTAATAGCTTTTCAGTATCGCGATTCAGTAACTTCTTTTAACGATAGTCGAATCGTTAAAAAAAGAAAATTGCAAAATTATCAGAAAAATTTTTAAACGATATTGTTAAAGTCAGCTGTTGTTGTTATCTGAACGACAACCATTTTTGTGTTGTTTATTCAATCAATAAAAACTTAAATTTTTAGGTTGAAACGTCGTCATACATAAATAAAAATCATAAAATAGTGAAAATATTTTGCTTTTATTAAAACACTTTTTTATATAAATAAAAAAATTAAATAGCATATTCAATTCATTATTTCATTTTCAAATAAATACACAGTAATATTAGTAAAAAAAAGAAAGATATTAAACATAAACATAAAATCATCCCGTCAAACACGAAGTAATTTTTTTTTTCTATTCTTCTTTGTGTTTTTCGCTTATTTTGACAGACATGCCACTCGTTTACAATTTAAATAAATAGAAAAATAGATTTGTCGACTGTCGTTAAGATGTATGTACTTAGTGAATCACTTAATCCTTAGTGCAAACAACAATAGCTGTCGATATATTTTGCGATTGTCGGATCGTTGAAATTTACAGAATCACACTACAGAAAACATTAATTCAAATTCAATGAATTTTAGAAAACGTCAAATGATATTTAAGAATTGTGAACATAAAAACTGTTACATATATAAACGCAATTTGATGAGAATGTTATTTATATATAAGTTTTCACAATTTTTTTGGATGAAAATTTGAAGTTTTTCAGAAAATAAAGAGAACAAGTTATTTTATTTAAAATGTTTGGGACATTTGGTTTTTTGCGTTTGGCATCCCTAATTTGAATATTTAATATTATAAATTTATTCTCCATGTTTTCCAAATATGGCAATATTTTAACAAAAAAATTGAGAGAGTTTTTTTTTTGGTTATTATTTCGTTACTCCATCCGACCTATATGGCCTCAATGAAGAAATATTTGGCCAGTTAAAATAAACTATACAGCCATCTCCAATTAGCACGATTTAGTGCATATAGCCACCCTACACAACCATTACCTTTGCAATGGAGGTTAGAGCGAGCTATTTAATTAGCAAAAACTAAATTAAACGAGAAGTTATGTCATATAACCGGAAACGCATGCATATAGGTATATAACCTAAATGCATGCCGATCAGCAACCACGATGAAAAGACGAAAACCAACCCAAAGAATTTGCTGAAATAATTTGGTATTAAGTTTAACAAATTGTTTACTTCTTCATTTACATTTATTATCAAGACTCAAACCGAGGTGGAGGGTATCAAAGATTCGGCACAGCCGAATTTAACACTCTTACTTGTTATATATAAGATAAATCAAATTTGAGTGGGATTTTTATTATTTTTTTTTTGCCCTCGGATATGAAAAACCTCACATCGGATGCTATATTTATATAGGAACTACTTCAAAAATGGACTGATGAGGATTATATTTGGTAAGGTCACTTATTTTTTGCAAAAATATATACAAACCAAATTTGTGAAAAATCTGTTCAATAGTTCTGTTTTTTGATAGATTTATGACTAAGAATTTTCCTATAGGGATTATTTTTGGACTACTGATAAAATGATGTAACAAACATACACAAACCTGCTTTGACGTTGATCTATATGCCAATTTGGATGTAGCCAATTTGGATGTTATGTCAATTTAAGTCGACCTCATAGGGGTCATTTGTACGGGGACTAGGTCGGAACATGAACCGATTTTCACGAATTTCAACAGCGTTAATCACGTAATTTTATCAAAATAAATTTATAGTAGCAACCTGTAGTTTGATTACAAAGATTATAAGGACACACAGATAGACAGATGGACGGACATCGCTTAATCGACTCAGAAAGTGATTCTGAGTCGATCGGTATAATAAAAGATGTGTCTGGGTCAAATATTTTTGGTAGTTACAAACATCAGCACAAAGTCATTATAGCCTGACCACATAGTAGTATAGGGTATGAAAACAAGTTAACCGATTTTGAATACTGTAATTGACAAAGCAATAATTAAATTGAAATTATTAATAAAATTCCTTTGCAATGGCTAGACAGATATATGGCAATTGTAAGAATAAGTTTTCGTCCAAACTGTTAACCGACATATAAACGAAAATTAATATCATTGAAAATCTGCAAGTACGAAAGTGTTTTTTATCGCTTGATTGTGCAGAAAAACGTAAGATTGAATTTTACAATTTATAAGGTATTTTCTCTCTGATTCTTAGTTTAAATACTAATCTAGTTATAGACGTCAGAAATTTGTTGGCTCTCTATAAATTAAGATTTCGCAATCAACCCAGACACTAAACAAAGTTAATATAGTGTATGGGAAGTTATATATAGAAATAACAAAATGGGCCATTCCGTGTCAAATCGTACAATTTTTTATATTAATTTTTATTAATTTTGTTTGTCTTTGTCTTTGTCTTTGTTACTTTTTAGGCGAATTTTTCTAATTTAATTTTCACCAAATTCCCGATTAGTTGTAGCTCTGAAGCTATCAGCGGCAACGTAAACTGAATCTTTCAGCAATCTATGTCTACATGATCTGTTCATTATATCTTGTGGTTAACCTGAAATCGCAAAACGCAAGCCTTTATATTTTTTTTATACCATATACAACTAAGTGGTCAGCGTATGACTTTATGCTGGTGTATGTAACTACCAAAAATATTTGACCTAGACCGATCGACTCAGGTCGCAAATATGAATATATATTAATGAAATTTGGTATATAAGCTTTTAGCGGCAATAGGATGAAAGGTGTTAAAGTTGGTGAAAATTGACCTAGTCCCCATATATATGACCCCTATGACATCGGCTTAAATTATCATAAAATCCAAATTAACTTATAGATCTCGGTCAAATTGGGTTTGTGAGTGTTTACTACTCCCATTAATCAGTAGTCCAAAAATGAATCCTATAGCACAATTTGTAGCCATAGCCATAGAGCTACTTCCCGATCTTCACTTAGATCTATCAAAAAACAAAAATATTGCACAGATTTTTCTCAAATTTGGTATTAATATATTTTTGCAAAAAAAAAGTGACTTTACCACATATGGTCAGCAGCGGTCCATTTTGTGACCTAGCCCTCATATAAATAAAACATCCGATATGAACTTTTTTTATATTTAAAGGCAACAAAATTATTAACAATGGCACTCAGATTTAGTTTAGGCTTATTTTCTATACCCAATTAATTGGGCCTAGGGTCTCCAAACGCATGGTATAGAGTATCGTATAGCGGTCTAGACCAACTAAAATTTTCGTACTTGTTTTATTTATTTAAAAAAAATTTATTTTCATAATATTAAGGACGATGGTCACGTAAAAAACACATTAAGTAGAAAGATTGGAAATTTTTTGGAAAAACGAAAAACTGGTCGTTATGCTTTTATTCAATAGTTAATGTATATTTAAGGTATTTAGCTATTTGATGCTTATTTAATTATACCCTATACCACTATGTGGTTTGGGTATAATGACTTTGTGCTGCTGTTTGTAACAACCAAAAATATTTGACCTAGACCCATCTTTAATTATACCGATCGAATCAGAATCACTTTCTGAGTTGATTTAACGATGTCCGTCCGTCCGTCCGTCTGTGTGTCCATGTAAAGCTTGTAATCAAACTGCAGGTCGCAAATATGAATATATTTTGATCAAATTTGGTATATAAGCTTTTGTCGGCCATGGGATGAACGCTATTGAAATTGGTGAGAATCGGTCCATGTTCAGACCTAGCCCCCATACAAATTACCCATATGAAATCGACATAAATTGCCATAAGATCCAAATTGTCATATAGATCTTACTCAAATTGGGTTTGTATGCGTTCATTACATCCATTAATGAGTAGTCCAAAAATGATGCCTTTGACCCCATACAGAGCTGCTTCCCGATCTTCACTTAAATCTATTAAAAAACAAAAATATTGCACTGATTCTTCCCAAATTTTGTTTGTATATATTTTTGCAAAATACAAGAGACTTTACCAAACATGATCAGGATCGGTCCATTTTTGGACCTAGTCCCTATATAGATATAGCATCCGATATGAACTTTTTCATATCTGCAGCCAAAAAAATTAATAAAAATGCCACTCAAATTTGGTTTTTGCTTATTTTCTATGTCCAGTTAGTTGGGCCTAAGAGATAGGGTTTCTAAACGCATGGTATAGGGTATCGTATAGTCGGTCTAGACCGACTATAATTTTCTTACTTGTTTTATATACAATATGAGCAATTCCACTTCAAGTGATATTAGAAGTTTTATGCCAAAACAGCGATTTTGATGAAACTTCGTAGAATAATTTTTCAAAAATAGAAAAACTTCAGTTATTAGATCTTAGAAAAATGTTGTCAAAAAATGTATTCTTAACAGAAATGTTTTTTGGGAAGTTAAAAAAAATTTGAAATGATTTTTTTTATTTTTTTATAGCTTATACATATATCTTGAAATCTAGTAAGTTACAGGGTAGGATCACGAGGAAAAAATTCAAATATACTAGCGGCATTATAAGTATAAATTATATTCCAATCACTTTTCAGAGTAGAACTCTGATGGATTTTACACGTCCTAAATTTAAAAAAAAATTTTTGACAATTTTCAAATAAAAATAATTTTAAAACTGCATATTATTTATTCCTGAAAAATAGTTTCAATATGTTCAATATGGAATTACTAATATGGAATTACTAATACGTAAGTAGCTCACAGTCAGTCTCATTCATTCATTGGCTAAAGTAACAAGTTTTGTTTTGCTTGCTATTTCACTATATTTGTAGACAAAACATCCAAATACAAATTAATACCAACAATCATTTGCTAACAACATTCAATTTCAACAAACAAATAAACAACAAATATATATAACAACAAATACGGAATTATTAATATAATAGGAAAAAAAAGTATTTACATTTTATGCTAAATATGTAAATAAAATTGTAGCAACCATACAAAAAAAAATAAAAAATTACTCAGAGTTGTATCCATCATATAGGATAGAGTAGAGTGCTGATATTTTTAGTTGCGGTTTATTATGGATTTTTTTTTATATATATATTTGTTTTTTCCTTCCAGTTTGAAGGTAATGAAGAAAAGAGATGATAAATTGCAGTGGAAATAAATGGTTGAATTATTTAATTGTATTATTAGCATAATATTTAATTAAAAAATGAATTGTATTAAAACAGAAATAGGGAGGAATTTAAGCAATACATAAAAAGGAGGAGCTTTGAAAGTGAAAAAAAAGTATATCTAATTATTAATGCAGAAAATATTAAAATAGCAGTTATAATTATAAAAAAGGTTGATCTTTGTATCAGTAATTTGAAGTTTTAACATATAAAACTGCAACTTCTGAATACTTATTTACCTTAAATTTTATGTTTGACTTAATCTTCACTTAGGATTTGACTAGAACATTTCTAAGAGCATATCTCAAAGATTTTATAAAAGTATTCACTTTATTAAAAATTATAAACTATTCAAAAAAATAAAGGCTGTAATCGAAATTAATTCTGCATAATATAGGGTAGAGTATAAATGGAAAAAAGTTATAATAATATCATATTTACCAAGGTTGTACTGAAATTTCATAAAGTGAAATTAAAATCTCAATCTGTTACGAGAAAAAAGAAGATTTTCGAATTTTATTTTTTAAGCCTATAATTTGGCTTTGGACACTTTTTTTGTCAACAGCATTAGCCAAAGTTATGTACAGTTTTTCCTCATTTTAAAAACCTTTTGAAGTCTTTCTTAGAATTTGTTTAACTATAGCCCAAAAATAATATCGTTTGGACGTTTTTCATATGCCCCGGCATGTTACACCAATTTCTCTTTAAATTTACTTATTATTTTCCCATTCTATGTTTACACGGTGTTACTAAAGGCCCATTGACACGATACCACTCAGTTGTGTGATTTTTCGAAATAAAAATCCGATGAAATTCATCGGACTGTCATAAAGTCGTACCGACATTATTTCTGCATACTTAGGCCATTTACAGCATCACAATCAAGTCTTATGAAAACAGCTGTTTAGAATAACAAGCAAATTTATTTTGAAATTTTTATTTTATTTCCACTTTCTTTGTTTTCGTTTACCCTATTTTTAATATTACAAAAAAAAAAAGCAACTCTGGTCCGATGTAAATGGCAAGTTTTTGGAAATATTTCTAAACCATTGGACTTCGAAAATAAAATCCTACAGACTGTCAATTTCATAACATAAGCTTTTTATATGATACGCCTTTTTCATAATACTGGACTCTTTGTCAGGTCGTATTACAAAGTGTGATAGTGTTAACTGGCCTTAAGTATTCAATTGTATGTTGTTTATCGTCTCTTCATTACAGACTAAAAATTTTCTATCGGGTTGAGATCTGGACTTTGCGCACGCCATCTTAGCATCTAAAATTTTTGCCCAGACAGTCAATTTGGACAATCTTTGTCGTATGTATGCAATCTACATCCTGTTGGAAAGTGACTGCGTGCTCGGGCCACAGTCCACAAAATCGGGAAATTCATTTGAAGAACTTGAAATTAGTCGTCTATGAGCGGTATAAGCGGTACCAAATACTATCTAGTGAAACAACCCCACACCATCAAGTTAACTCCGCCATATTTTTATTAGATTGGAATTAGTTCATTTTTGTTTTATCGGTCCATATAACCTATTTCTGAGCATCTATAGTCCAATGCTCATGCTTTTTGGTCTCGAGTAATGTATCGTTGCTAAATAATATTGGTGAGATATAGAGTTTCTCATGCAAGTACAACAACTTTTACTGGATACTTATTTTAATGGCGGTATTATCAGTACAATTTCCTTAAATACTGACAAATAATTTTGTGAATCGCCCTGATTACAAATTTGTTGCAAATTTATACATTTTTTAATTGTGGTTTCTTTTTTCACATCCCCTAGTGTAGCCGGTATAATAATTAGTTCCTGGAAGTTGTTAAAAATCAGCAGGTACTGCCAGAAAAATTGTTTAGGATTGATGTTAACAATATTTCTTTCTCTTCGCCCATCACTTCGGCTTGGTGCTTTTATAACTGACAGTTTGTGCTGATGTGATGTTTGACATACACCCATCTTTTATTATACCGACCAAAGCAGAATCACTCTCTGAGTCGACTAAGCGATGTCCGTCCGTCCATTCGTCTGTCTGTCTGTCTGTCTTAGTGTCCATGTGAACCTTGCAATTAAGTTACAGGTCGCAAATATAAATACATTTTGATTAAATCTGGTATGTAGGTTTTTATCGGCCATAGAACGAACGTTACTAAAAGTGGTATAAACCAATGCATGGTTGGAGCTAGTACCCATACTAATTGCCCCTATCAGATCGACTTAAATTGCAATAACATCCAAATTAAAATATAGATGTCGGTAAGATTTGGTTTCTCTATATTTAGTAGACTCGTTAATTAGTAGTCCAAAAATAAGTGTTGTAGGAAAATTTTTAATCATGAATTTATGAAGAAACAAAAATATTGCACAGATTTGTCTCAAATTTGGTTTATATATGTTTCTGCAAAAAATAAGTGGTTTAAACAAATAGGGTCAGGATCTCTTCATTTGTCGACCTAGTCCCCATATTAGTATAGCATTCGATATGATTTTTTCAGATCTGCAGGCAAAAAAATTAATAAAAATTCCGCTCAAATTTGGTTTATGCTTAATTTCCAATAAGACCCAATTATTTGGACCTTAGACCAATTCTCTAAACACATGGTATAGGGCATAGCCGGTCTAGACCGACTATAATTTTCTTACTTGTTTTTTATATCAGTTTTAATAATTTTTTTATTTTTTTACAATCGTAATTTAAAGTCAATAATTGGTTACAATCAATAAATCCCAAAGATCGTGCCGATCTGGATTTTTACACAATATTTTTGCTAAATATCTTTTTTTTTACAAATATTTTTTATCGTCAAACCTTGGTGAACGATTTAACTAATAACTTAGGCTCATGGAGCAACGTTGTCGGTGATTATGGAATGTAAATTTGATGGCAGGTGTTATTTGGTTCCATATAAGAGAATCAAAACCTGAAGTTTACAGTAGACAAAATAAAGTCGAAATCATTTTTAAGATCATATATTTAACTTTGCAAAACTTATTTAATAAAAACAACTAAACTAAAAAAAAATCGTAATTTTTGTTAAAACCAGGTACCTTCACTTTATTTAAGAATAAAATCAACATTTACTGCTAGATTTAGGTGTAAAAAAAAAACAAGTAAGAAAATTATAGGTGGTCTAGACAGGCTATATGATACCCTTACCATGCGTTTGGATACCCTATCTCTTAGGTCCAACTAAGTAGATATAGAAAATAAGCATAAACAAAATTCGAGTGACATTGTTAATAATGTTTTGGCTTTGGATATGAAAAAGTTCATATCGAATGCGAAAAATGTATCGATCCTGACCATATTTGATAAAGTTACTTATTTTTTGCAAATGCATATACGAACTAAATTTGAGAGACATCTGTGCAATATTTTTGTTTTTTGAAAGATTTAAGTGAAGATCGGGAGTTCGTTTTTGGACTTTGATTAATGAATACAATTAATATACGCAAACCCAATTTGACCGAGATTTATATGATAATTTGGATCTTATGGCAATTTAACTCGATCTCACAGGGGTCATTTGTATCGGGACAAGGTCTGAACATGGATCGAATTTCACCAATTTCAATAGCGTTCATTTTATGGTCGAGAAAAGCTTATATACCAAATTTCTTTAAAATATATTCATATTTTCGACCTGTAGTTTGATTACAAGGTTTACTTGGACACACAGACGGACAGAAGGACGGACAGACATTGCTAAATCAACTCTGATTCTGAGTCGATTGGTTTAATAAAACGTCGGTCTAGGTTAAATATTTTTGGTAGTTACAAACATCAGCACAAATTCATTTTACCCTGACCCGATAGTGGTAGGGTTTAAAAAAATTAAAAAAAAAAACTTTAAAATTAAAATTCGACTGTGTTTGTTGTTAGAGGACCATAACCCATTAAAAAGATATAGTGGTTATCTGGTGTCATAAAAAATTTTTTATTTTGGTGAATAGTGTATTCGGTCGAAAAATATATTTTTTTTCAAATTCATCAAATTTGCTAATTAATATGCTCAAGTGAAAGCAAAATTAACTTTGATTGAATGGTTTTCCATACTACATTCTTATGTCTTTTCGACAATTACGGGTATGTATAGTTTTTTTTCTCAATGACTGTTATCTTCAAATTTATTACAAGTATGTGTAATTTAAAAAAAACTCGCCATAAATTACCAATTTTTTCACAGATAATTTTTGCATCTTTGAATATAAATTACTAAAAAAGATATAAATTTTACTTAATTTTGAAATTATTTAATGAACATTAAGCTGTTGAAAATAAATATATAAATTTAAAAAAAAGAATTAAAAATGCATACATTATAAAGCAAGCATGCAAATGTTAAACATTGAAATGACCCACTTAAACCACGCATGGCTGAAGACCACTGAACAATTCGATATGGCAAATAAAATATAAACTCAACTTAACAAACAAAAATGCCTCTTATTAAAATTATTTTAAACAATTTTTGTGGAAAGATCCTCTGCTACAACACTTCCCACCACCTCTTTATCGATTTCCGTCAATCAACTTTCTAATTGCATAGAAAGAAACAAAATTAAAAAAAAAGACAAAACTAACTTGTAGTTGCACTCACTTATGCGTTACAAACACAAATACAATATTAATAATTGCCAATATTACATTAACATCTTAGCTATGACTACTACATGCAAAATAATAATAACAATAATGATAGAAAATTTTCTTTTGAAAAAGATCCCACAAACTTAGTTTGTTCATCAAATCCGTACCCACTGGAGATGGAAGAGTGAATGGAGTAAGACTCACCATTGTAAGTAATTAAGTTTTAATTATTCTGCTTATGTTATTGATGTTTAATGATCTACAACACATTCAAATAAATCAAAAATTGAATAGTATAATTTTGTTTATTTGGCAAAAAAAATATATATATATAAATATATTTCAAGACCGATGGAATATAAACGGTAAGAGATAAAGAGGTTATCTAAGCATAAAACAAATTTAAATGACCTTCTTTGGAAAATAGCTTAAGTGTAAAAAAATTGGCATATTTTTCTTTTCAGCATGTAAATTAAAAATGATCATGTAAATTCTATAATTTTTAATAATTTACAAAACATTGTTTCACGCACCCATCTCTTACACTTTCAATGCCCCAGTATCCATCCATACACTTAACTATTAAGTAGTTGAGTACGGAGCACAATCGCAATTGACAATATTGTGTATTTTAAGTTAAAATAAATGGTATAATATAGTTTCAATTGCAATTTTTTAACAGCTTAAAGTTTTAAAAGTAGCTTTAGACAATTTAAAACATTAATAGTGTAATGTCAATCTTTTAAGTGTTTACTTGCATGCAACATATTAAAGCATTACTTCGCATTGTGGGTATTAGAGACTAGTGTGTATATGTATTGAATGTTTATAGTGCAGAGTGTTAATGCAGTAATGTTGCAATGTTGCATGCTGTATTTTGTGTATTGAGCATATAATTGAAATCACTTAATAAGTGATCGTAGGAGAAAGGAAGTTACTGAAAACAATGTTGATAGTATTAAATAAATGTTTAGTATTAAATACAGTTAAAATCGATATTATTGGTTAAATTAAACAAAACAGAAACCAAAGAAGTGCAACAGATGCTCTTTTTGTGATCCGTATGTGGTGGAAAAAAATTTATCACCACCAATGAATTTAGCATGGGCGGGGTTGTCTTTTATGGATCTTGAAATAGTGCTCACATTATCATTTATATTATTTAGAACCATCGTTTAAAGGTGGTGCTTATATGTGGAAAATATGACTTTTTTTCAGATTTTACGAAAATTTCGTTCTATAACTTAATTTTTCCGACAAGTTGTTATATAAATCGGTATCACTATTAAATTATCTTTTCAAAAAGCCAAGAAAGCCAGACCACTTTTGTGTTAAAAAAAACTAGGTTATGAAATTTGATGGCATTTTTTTAACATTGAGAAATTGATTAGTCATATTTTTTTGTCTCTGTTCTTATAAGTACTCAAGCTATTGAGACCGATTTTTTTTTAATAAAATTTTTAAAACTCCTTTTTCAAGTTTTAAAAAAATTTCTTTAAAAAATTAAAAAAAAAATTGATCTGGCACTATAAGGTTTTTTTAAATGCATGTTAGCGAATAACTGTGTGAATTTTTAGATAAATCCCTGTGCCAGAATTTTTTTGACAAGGATTTTATTTTTGCGGATTTCGAGAAGAAAGGGATTTTTGTGAAATATTCTGTATATGTAAGCTTTTTAAATTCTTTATATCAAAAATTAATCAGTTCTCTACTTTTAAATGCTATATTTTATCTCAATAGCCTAGGGTTTCGGAAAAAAATAATATGACCCCACTAACCCTTCTGAAATTGGGGTCACATTTACCGCAAAGCTAATAAAAGACAATTTATTCAAAAAACTTAAATATTTTGCAAATACTGTTGAATTTTCAAAAGCTTTACTTAAAATATTATAACCAGATTATGTTTTCCGTTCCAAAAATTTGGGATAAATCCGAGAACGTTAACCCATTATTTTCCAAGGCCAGCTTTGGTTTTTAAGATATTTTTAAATAAAGATTACCGAAAACAAGTTTTTCTATTAAACTCCACGAAACCACTATTTAGAATTTAAGAAATATAATTCCGTCATTTTTTATTTAAACCTTCAGTGCTCCTTGGAACAAAGTTATCCATTGTAATATATCTCGGGTGCAATTATTTGCTTATTGCTCGCGAATATAAATTAACACAACTTTAAACCAATTTTATTATAAAATCATTTCGGACACATTTGTTGGCTTATGAAAGAAAGTAGTCATCCTTGCAAAGACTCCTTAATAATAATTTCGGTATTTATAGAGTCCATTGTAACAAATGACTTGCTTCTTTTTCCACAACTACATATTACTTGGCATAACAGGAACTTTTTTTTTAAATTTTTACTTCTTTTGGGCTGTAAACTTATCTTCAATATTTACTCGAGAATAAGCAACATACAAATTTGATCCGGAAGCTCCTAAAATCTACCACTAATTTTTGCCTCTAAATTTTCGCAGCGTTGCTGTCTGAGACTTTTTGGACTTGTGGAATGTTGCCAAGCCTGCATTAGCTTTACGTTTTCACACGAAATAGTTCGAGCACTAAGCTATCTGGGCTGGTTTTCTATCAGTAGTGTTGGGAACCTTGTTTTCTATCAGTTGCAAAATTCTACTGATAGTATTTAATAAAATTGGAAACTGTTTGACGGCAGATCTTCAATTCTTTGGCCAACCTTTTGTAGGACCAAGTTGAATTTTGTGGAAAATATTTAATAATTTTAGCATGTACTTTTTTTCGTCACTCATTTTGATCAAACTAATAACAAATGAATTGAGTTGTTGCTAAGAATAAGAACTGACACATTTTTTAAAAATAATTTGATACAAAAAAATTAAGAGGAACAAATAAGAAAATTACAGCCGGTCTGGACCGACTATACGAAACCTTATATCATGAGTTTTGTAAAAGGGTCTTAGATCAAACTAATTGGATATAGAAAATAAGCATAAACCAAATTTGAGTGTTACTGTTATTAGTTTCTTGTCTGCAGATATAAAAAGCTTATATCGGATGATATATTTATATGGGGCTTGATCGAAAAATAGACTGATCCTAACAATATTTGGTAAAACCACTTATGTTTTGCAAAAAAAAAAATACAATTTGAGAAAAATCTGTGCAATACTTTTGTTTTTTGGTAGATTTAAATGAAGATCGGAAAGCAGCTTTATATGGGGGCTATGATTAAGAATTGTCCTATAGGACTAACTATTTAATGGGTGTAATAAACACACACAAACCAAGATCTACATGATAATTGGATCTTACTTCAATACAAGTCGATCTCATAGGGGTTATTAGTATGGGGACTAGGGCTGAACACGCACCAATTTGAATCAATTTCAGTAGCGATCATTCTATGGTCATATAAATCTTATATACTAAATTTGATCAAAATATATTCATATTTGAGACTTGTAGTTTGATTGCAAAATGTATATAGACACACAGACGGACAGACGAACAGAAGGATGCATCTACAATGCTAAACCGACTCAGAAATTGATTCTGAGTTGATCGGTGTAATAAAAAGTGGTCAAATATTTTTGCATAAACTCATTATACCCTGACAGAGTGATATCTATAACATTAATAGGTAAGGTGATTTTTTGTGACCGATGATTTGTTAAACAGTTTTCTTTCGATTTTGGCCAAGAATATATTATTTGAAAAGTATTTCTTTTTAGCTGTCCACCAGATTTATAGATTTGTAATTTTTTACACTTTTTTTTTTTGAGTAAAATGCAATTAAGGTTTCTGCTAATACATACATAAAATTAATGTGTTTGTGACTTTGGTTTCTTAATTCACAATAATAATTGTGTTGAATTGAAAAATAATCTTGGACATAAACCAATAAGGACAATAATCGATACTTCAAAAGTGTTGTATTGTGAATTGACTAAAATTGATTACCTCCCTTTAGGGTCTTTATTAAATGAAAAAATAAAATATCCTAGAATTTGCACTAGAACTTCGAGGGCTGGGATCTGCTATGTATAAAAGTGTGTGTTAAGATATTTTCTATCTCACTCCTAAGTTCCCGTAACAATTATAATTATAACTATTGAATAATATTTAAGAACGCAAGGTTGTTAATAATTTCCATTCTATTTGTTTTCCATTAAACGATCTATGATTTATTAAAATTTGTAATTATTTTTAACCAATACGTATATTTTTTTTGGAATGATTTTTAAAATTTTCCAATTTATTCATTTCACATTGAAGAATTGACGAATATGTATTCGCTTATATTCAATATATTTACTTTTCATTGAAAAATATTTAAGAAACTTTAAAAAAGCTGAAAAAAAATTTTTTTAATCCAAAATATTTTCTTCAGTACAATATCCCAAAAAAAATGTTTTTACATTTTTTGTATGTACTTATGTGTAACTATCTATGTATATGCCACGGTGAGCGTTTGTGTGTAATCGAATATGCTAACATTGAAAAAAAAATTTGTTTGCATGCATAAATTAAAAAAAAAAACATTTTTAAAATCAATTTTTTCAGGTTTTTTCACATGTATACGTACGGCGTTAGAGAATCAGCAGATCAGTGAGTAAGTGATGAGCATGACTATTAAAATGCTGATAATAATTTACATCTTTTTATTTAAAATTTTATTTATTCGCATTCATAATGTCAAATTGTAATTTTTTTTTGGTTATTTCCAATTTCTGTTTGATTTGATTCTTTGTAATAACTTGATATTGTCAGACATAAATTATTTAAAATAGCACACAAAGATATTGTTACTTTTTTTAAATAAAAATAGTTGTTTTTAATGAATTATTTTTTGTTAGCGGAAAACTTCGTCAGGAATAATTAATTGTTGTCCTTTGTAGTTATTTAAATCTTGTTATAATATATAATCTCTTAATATTTAAAATTTTTTTTCAAATTATTATTCTAGTACTTCAAGTTCAGATAATTTAGTAAGTATAAAAATAATAAAAGGAACATTTTAATAAAATAACATAAAATTAAATAACATACAATTAATATAATTCGTTACAAATATTGGTATATTTCCCTTATTTATACAATCTTTCTCTTAATGTTCTTGCATTCAAAATTATCATTCTGAAAATAAATATATGCTAATGAAAAACTCTTGCCATTTCAAAACTGAAAAAAAAAAATATAAATTAACAACACATAAGTCCTTCATGTTCTAATTTAAATGTTTCATATTTTTACTTTCAACAGCCATAAGGGAATAGTACATTTTGTGAGGATTATATATGCTTAGCCATAATGATATAGTTGTGACATGTACAGCACAAACTTGCATAGAAACATATGAAGTCTGCCGGCATACAATGGGTTCTCTAAAAATAATCATATATTTAATATGCATAATGTAAATAATGTAATTACGTTGAAATGTAATTGCAATTTTTGTTTTATTTTTGCTAGATAATTTCTACAGAATGTTCAAGGGAAGAAAAAAGTTTGCATATGTTTGAGTAGTGGTAAAGGATAAAGATAAATCCGCTTTAACGTATAAACAACAAGGCGCCAATTTGAATAAAAAAATTATAATTTGTAATTAAGTATGTATTTTTTTATATCAAGAGAAAAACGAATATTTTTTTGTAAATTTGTTATAAAATTATAGTGTTAAGGAAATGAGTGAATGACGAAGTTATTTAATTAATATCGGGTTTGCAAAAAAGTATAAATATGAGTTGTTTCTTTTAAGGGAAAAAAAGTAGACTCATGATCAAAGATGTGTAATTCCGGCTAGCCTCTTTCTTAACGCTTCACGCACCCATGAATCAATTTCGATTAAAATGCAATTTTTATATAATACTAGCTGTAACTCGATGCACTTCGCTACACGCATCGTAACGAAATAAAAAACTGGGAATACATTTTGTAGAAAACTATTTTATTTGTTTTAAGAGATTTTTGATTTTGTACATTTTTGTTTTAGCGATTTTAGATTTTGGGCGATTTTCGACTTTGACGATTATCCTTTTCGCAATTTTTGATTTTAGCGATTTTCGTCTATTGCGATTTTTGCTTTTGGCGTATTTTGTATTTTTGTCAATTTTTGTTATTAGAAATTTTCGCTTTTGGCGTTTTTTGATTTTGGCGTTTTCTGTTTTTTGCGATTTCTATTATTCGCAATTTTTGATTTTGGTAATTTTTGATTCTTGCGATTTTCGTTACTCACAATTTTCGGTTTTGGCGACTTTTGACTTGGCAATTTTTCTTTTTTTTTTTTTTGCTATTTTTAATTATGGTAATTTTTTTGTATAGGAGGTGATACGCCCATTGGGCAACTATTCACATTAATAAAATTTTTTTTTTATTATGGTACTCTTATCCCGCCCATTTCTTTTCCGAGTATTACCATTGATAAATTGTGAACTCACACAAAGTCCCAAGGCTTTATTTATTACAGTACTCTAGATATATGACATTAAATATTAACTTTGTATGGTTTGTATGGGCGATCCGACCATTTTTTCAGCGACTCTTCAAATAAGTTCAATATGCACATGTACATAGTTTCAGAACTCTTGCTGTTGTAGTATTCCAGATATTATATGTTCAAAATTCACTTTATGTGGAAGGTGCCAAGCCCACTTGAAAAATCAAAAAAAGTCTTTTTTTTCCTTCCGGATAGGCAGTTACCTACTGTGAAAATTTCAGGACGATCGGTTCAGTGGCGTAGCCTCCTATAAACCACAAAGAAACAAACGACCGTACGGACCCATGAATTATTTTGAATAAAATTCCAATTTTGATATAATAAAATATAAAAAAATTCAAAATGCTTTTTTCTCCAAAAAAATACTCGCAGGCTCAATAGAAGCAATATGGGATCTTCTATATTTTAGAAAAATTTATGTCAAAAACATAAATACATTTTTCTTATGATTTTCACAATTAAAATGGGCCAAATTTTCTATATCTAGATATATAGAGCTACTAACTTTAATTTAGAATCCAATCTAATATAAGAAACAAAACATGCACTTTTTCCGAAAACTTTTATTATGTGAAAATCATAATAAATGTAAAAATACATTCGTCTTGAAAAATGAGCTAGATAAAACAACCAGGACTTCAATTTCGAATCGCCCATATTGTGACCCCAAACACAACTTTTATGTTAAAAACATAAATTCCACTCGAGCCGCAAATTAATTTTTTAAGTAGACTCTTCTAAGTTTAGTGACTCTAAGAGTATGTTCTGATTCTTTTTAATTCATTGAAACAATTTTTTAACAAAAAAATAATAGTAATGTTCTGCAATAATGTTTATGTTGTTTCAATTTTTATAATTTTATAATAAAATCTATCAGAACTTGTAAAAAATTAATTTATTCAAAACATATAACTTAAAATACAATAATCAATTACGAGTTTCTAATAGGTCATAATTTTTGAATGCGGTATATGACATTTTTTTTCCAAAAAAATAAATTTTATTTTATTAAAAATTAATTAAATCGCAATTTTCACCAACTAATTTCCAACGAAGTCAGTTGTCATCAATAGGATGACTACATAAAGGTTTGAAATATATTTTACTCCTAGTTCCTATTAAAATAAAAGTTTGCATATTCTGTGTTTAGAAACGTAATCTAAAAAATAATGTTGCTCACAAAATTTATAATTATCTTAAGACATATATGTTGACATGTCTTACTCTTATATTTGTATGTATTTTGTAGTGGTATTTTGTTCTCCAACAGTAACAGGGCATAAGAAATGTAAACTTATTTGCGTGTTTGCTTGTGTATACTCCTATCAGTAAGTAATACAAGGAATGAGAAAAACATACAATACTCTAAGAAAAGTGGTGGGAAGTTTTTATTGTTTTGTATAAATACAGTAAAAGGTTGTTGGTTTTTTGTACATATAAGAAACTTAATACAGTTTCTTTCTTAGCAAACCTGAATGCCTGTTCATAAATAGAGTAACAAAAAGAGAAAGAAATATCGAAACTACAGATAATTGTTATACAAAAAACCGTTTTACACAAACTAATCAATACAGTTGCAAAATATTATAGTGTCTTTATTTTCCATTTCATTCTGAAATAATTATTTTTTTAATAGAACAATAATTACATTAAATACTTGTAATAATAAAAAATAAAATTGTAAAGTTTCCCTTCTACCACCATATATTTTTATACCCTATACCACCATGTGGTTTGGGTATAATGACTTTGTGTTGCTGTTTGTAACTACCAAAAATATTTGACCTAGACCCATCTTTTATTATATCGATCGACTCAGAATCACCTTCTGAGTCGATTTAGCGATGTCCGTCCGTCCGTCTGTACGTCTGTGTGTCCATGTAAACCTTGTAATCAAACTACAGGTCGCAAATATGAATATATTTTAATGAAATTTGGTATATAAGCTTTTGCCGGCCATAGGATGAAAGATGTTGAAACTGGTGAAAGTTGATCCATGTTCAGACCTAGTCCCCATACAAATCGACATAAATTGCCATAAGATCCAAATTATCACATAGATCTCAGACAAATTGTGTTCGTATGTGTTTTTTATGTCCATTAATCAGTAGTCGAAAAATGTTCCCTATAAGACAATTTCTATTCATAGGCCCCATATAGAGCTGCTTCTCGATCTTCACTTAAGGTGCGTTTCCGTATACACCGTAATCGGCGCTGAAACCCAAATTCCATACATTTGCGCCGAAAAAAAGTTCATTCCAGAAATCGGCGAAGAAAATTAGGAACGTAACGGCGCCGATCAGCAACGAGAAACTAGCTATTTGACAACGGAACGAAAACAACATCGAGTAGGTTGTTTTCGTTGCTGTAGAAACGAAGTGTGATATTTTTGTTTGTTGAGTATCAATAACACTTTATATTTTCATAGTTTTCATGTTGTTTTAATGTTTTTTTAATTTTGAACACATATTAAATCAAACATCGTACATTATTTTTCGCGATGTATTTGCAATTGGAATCATATTATTATCTGGTATTATCAAATTGTCGAAATTTCCGAACGTGGGCTCTGTCTGTGAATTTATTTTTTCGGACTGCATCATGCTGTGCAATATACATACAGCAAAAATAAGATTGTCGATAGTTGCCGGGGTAGTAACAACAATTGGTGAGTAAAAAGCACGGAACTACGAAGCCATAATTCCAAACGCATTTTCCGCTGTTCTTCTAGCACGGGAATTGCGGTAATTGTAAATAGCTTTGCGTCAATCTTGTAGTGATTGTTGTCTTGGATAAGGTTTCATTAAGTTTTTGTGCAAGGCAAATTGTTCAAAACCAAGTATTCCGTTCGGCAAAATAGTTTCAGAGCTTTCGGTGGGGGAATACTAAATTGCTCACTGTTGATTTTGTGGCCTTTTCCGCTTTACAAATAAATGTCTGCATCGCCTTCTCGCCCATATGAGCCAACGTCTACCGCTGGAAACTTGTAGCTTGCATCGACCACCGCCAAAAGTACAATTCCACTTCACAATGACAACTAAACAATTGAATAGAAAAATAGAACACAATAATTCCGTTTCAGTTTCTGTTCTATGCTGCAACGCTCCCAACTGAAACGAAAACTATGGAGAAACGAGACGGTGATGAACAGCAATGTTTTTCAGTTTCAGTTTTCGTTTTCGGCGCCGATTACGGTGTACGCGGAAACGCACCTTTAAATCTATCAAAAAACCAAATTGTTTGGCATATTTTTTTTCAAAATATAAGTGGCTTTACCAAATAAGTTCAGGATCGGTCCATATTTCGACCTAGTCCAATTATAAATATAGCATCCGATATGAACTTTTCATATCTGCACCCAAAAAAAATTAATAACAATGCCACTCAAATTTGGTTTATGGTTGTTTTCTATATCGAATTTGTTGGACCGAAGAGATAGGGTCTCTAAACCATGGTATAGGGTATCGTATAGTCGGTCTAGACTGACTATAATTTCTTACTTATTATTTTTTTTTTTTTTTTATTTATACCCTACTGCTAACTGGAGGTTGGGTTCATAATTAACTTAATCAGTTTTGATTATTTAAACTGTTAATACATATTTTTGTAGAATAAATATTTGAAATTAATATTAATCATACGCCATAACATTTTAAAAATTACACTCTACAACAAGCCCAAAATTCTTGTACAATGAAACGTATTTTTCAGTTAGAAATTAATTCTTTCTATTAACTAATAATCGATCATTTGATTTTATAAAACCAAAACAAATAAGAAATTTTAATAAAAACTGGTCAGAAAAGAAAACTAATCAACTTTAAGTTTAAATGGTTTTAAAATTTAAAGATTAACTACAATGTGCAACAAAATGATTTCTGTTTTCATTATATTTTTAGCATTTCAGAACTAATTTAAATTTAACAAAAATACTCAAGAATACCAGATTTTTTAACAAGTTTTAATTTGGAACGACGTCCATTTGAAATTTATCATTTGTGTATAATATTACCATGCTGAACTCAACTCTTGTAAAAATGTTGTAAGGTTATGGTCAGCTTTCAAGATGTTTTTGTTTTTAGCTTTTGTTTTCTTTTTTTTAAACACCCTGTTTGTGAGCAGATTTGCCTGAATACATTGGACCTAAACTTTCATATAATAAAATTATGTACGGCTTGGAGTTTTACAAAAGTCGGCCTTCCAATTGAGTATAATAATGTTGTTAAAAATTCAAGAATATTTTCAATATTCCGTTAGAAATTACATAATACACTTTTTTCAATTTAATGCCTCTACTTTTTTCCACTTTTAATGGATATATCGTCTTTTTTAAATAATGAATAAACAAAAAATTTTAAATAGATTTCCGAACACAAAATTATATACATTATATGACGAAATTATACAGAAATGTTTTATTGCATGATGAGGTCTTTTAGGAAATTTTATAATGTTATAAATAATTTTGTACCAAAAAAAAAAGTTTTATCAATTAATAATGGCTCTAATTTAGTGTTAACGTCCGATGACCAATTTTCTATATTTTTGAAAATTAGAAATAAAAATAGAAAAAATATATATTTGTTAAATTTTAATTATTCATCGATACACCCACGCATGTCAATGTTGCTTATATTGTATGTTGCGTTTTATAAAATAACATACTACAAGTTTCATTTGTTGTTTGTGTTTGTTGCTGCTATTGTTGTTAAGTTTGTCACTTAAGTGGACTAATTAAAATGAACAATACGAAATTAATTACCACACTCACTATATAGAACAATAACAACAAAATAAAACTCATGTTTATAATACCAAACAATATGAAAACTGTTTACTATAATAAGCCAAGGAAGGCTTCATCAATGCATTGTGATAAAGTCGTGCACAGAAAGACAGACAGACTTTTAGTCATATGGTATATACTACTACATACATAAGTGACTCAATGTTAGTAAATGAAGCGCCAAAAACAAAACAAAAATAATAATAATAATAACGTTACATTATACCATTGAAGTTAGTAGAACAAACAACGAGAGCAGAATATAGGAAAACTGTTAAATTTTACAAATATGACACTATCTGAAATGATACAATGTAGAAAAATAATGTGCAAAAAAAACCATATGGCACTTATTCCGTCCTTAAGGGAGTTTATTTTGGTGTTGCAAAAAACGTTTGCCACAGTAATGTACAACTACCGCATACGAGTATTTGTTGTAGCTTTAGGGTTAAAAACAAAAAAAAAAACAGCATACATATTTAGTCATACTTAGATGTTATGTTATTAACAAAAGGTTATTTTAAGTATAAAGTTGTTTTACTGAGGTGAATATTAAATTTGTTTTTAAACAGCAATTAACTGTATTCACAATATCAAAATTTTTTAATGTTTATAATTAGGAAAGAAATAAGTATTATTTATCAGACATAAAATTAGTTATTTAAATACGTGGGTGGCTAAATAAGTCCTTGCATTTTTAAACTTCCCTCTTAGCTAATGAAAAATCACCACGGCTCCATTCAATAGACTAGTGTCAAAACTCCGATTTCCAAGAAACTGGCTCGGCGGAAAGAAAACTATTGATCAAATAAATGCCTACTTTGAAGATATTCAGAACAGAGATGGCCACTTTTTCCAAACAAAAATTGCAAAACTGTACTCCAAAAAGCGCTGAATTTTAATTAAACTAAAAGCGCTAAAAAGTGCTTAATCATATGTTTGTAAAAAAACAAAATTAAACTCATTGATTTTAAAATGTATATCAATAATAAAAAATGCGTTACAAAATTTCTTATGCCTGTTCATTTTCAAAGAAAAATATACAATTTTCCTCTCCATCGTCAGCCTTGTTGTTTAATTGATAGTCTTGTTTCAATTAATATCGTGATTCTTTTATAAATTTGAAGAAAATTAATTTTAATGCACACATTTGGTGGAATTTTATTATTAATGCAGCAGGCATTTTTAATATTTAGTCCATATTTAATATGTACCCAGCAAAACTTTCCATTACATGTAATGAGCTTTAGAATAAGAAATCAAAAGTGTTCAGTAGTTACCTTTCCATTACGAAACCCATTATTTTAACATGGCGGTGTCATTGGAGGAAATGCCTTACCGGCACCTTACTAGGTACTGATACAAATAACCAGTTACTATATATATATTTATAACAAGAAGGGTTTTGAGTAATTTGTTATATGTAGGGAGTAAAGTAAATTTCTGTACAAACAACACATTGGAATCGCACAATATGTTGTAAATAATATGATGTAAAATTTAATAGATTTTGCTGTGTTTTTTGGCCAATGATGAATATCCCCGCGAAATAGTTTGTTTCATTAAATTTAACTCATTATTAAATTTAACTCATTATTTATAGTTTTTACTAATACAAACAGTGGTCATTACCAGTAAGTATTTACATAAATCATTATCAGGAAGTCCTTACATTTAGCTCGAAATTATTCAAAAGGTATTGGGTTAACATTACCATGTAATGCAACGGTAATAACTAATCATTACCAAGGTTTTGCTGGGTATTAAAAAACTTACATTGTTTAAAGACATTTCATTCCTCACTTTGTATTTAAAACAGTTCATTTTAGCTTCAGTATGGAAAATTCGATATATCTCCAACGAAAATTGATAATTAAAAAAACTGGAATACTAACTGTTTTAAATTGTTGAAACAATTATCGTAGTCTTCGACTTCTTTTTCATCTTTTACAAATTCTTACAAAAATTTATAACATCTTCGTACTTTTTTGAAAAAAAAAAAATGACCAAGCTAAGTAAACATTTTATGTTTAGCTCGTAAATAATAGTTTCTTTTCAACTCAATCAATTATTCCTTATTTATTATTTGTCCGATTCTTCAGTACTATTGTCAAAATAGGCTATTTCCAAACTATGACCTAAATAGAAAATTTCATTGGGTAATGGATCGCTCTCATTCTCCAAATAATCAAATTTAAGCGTAAGTGCAATTATCTTAATTGTTAAACTCTTCAAAACTCTATATAAGTTATCCAGAAGATTTGTGTGGTCCGCATTTTGGGCTTCGAATTCAGATTCAGTTCTTGTACTCCTGATAAAATTGAGCTAAGTACGTTATACAAATATTGTTTTTGGAATCATTGTACATATTTTTAAATAGCGTCATCTAAAAATATTTAACTTTAAAAGCAACGATTTTGTTTTTCAAATCAAGCCACATATTTAGAACTGCTTTAATGGGTCCTTCTGGTTGGTTTTAGCATCAGAATTTTTCTTATCATATCCGAATCTTTGTTTAAAAACTTATAATTCTTGTTATATAATTTTTATCCTACTGATGAATAAGAGAACCAATTATTTCCTTTTTGACCAACAAGGTTATATTTGGAGGGAAGTTGTTCAAGTATGTAAAGTTTTGATTACTATGAACTGCTCAGCAAAACTTTCCATTACATGTAATGGGCGTTAGAATAAGAAATCAAAAGTGTTCAGTAGTTACCTTTCCATTACGAAACCCATTATTTTAAAATGGGGATGTCATTGGAGGAAGGGCCTTACCGACATCTTACTAGATACCGATAAAAATAACTAGTTATTTTATAGATAACAAGAAGAGTTTTGAGTTATTTGTTACATGTAGGGAGTAAAGTAAATTTGTGTAAAAACGACACGTTGGCATAGCACAATATGTTGTAAATAATGTAATGTAAAATTTAACAAGTTTTGCTTCGTTTTTTGTCCAATGATGACAATCGCCGCGAAATAGTTTGTTAAATTAAATTTAACTCATTATTTACAGTTTTTAATAATACAAACAGTGGTCATTACCAGTAAGTATTTACATAAAAAATCATCTTGAAGTCCTTACATTTAGCTTGAAATAATTCAAAAGGTATGGGGTTAACATTACCATGTAATGTAAACGGTAATAACTAATGATTACCAAGGTTTTGCTGGGTGTTGTATTTAAAAAAGCGCTAAATCGTAAAAGTGTATTTTTTGGTTAATTAAAAAGCGCTGAATCTAGCGCGAAAAACGATAAGTTGGCAATGTTACTTGAGAAAACCTATTATTTTAAATGTATAAAACAGACTGATGAAACGCTGGTCGAAGTGTATTAAAAAGAAAGTAGACCATGTTTTGAAATCAAATATTTTTTGCTAAAAAAATGTTTTTCATCATAGAGTTAGGTATTTATTGATGCGCCCTCGTAAAGGAAAAGGAATTTATATGGTAACGCAAAATATGGTTACTCTAGAAGTTATGTTGTAGGCCGAATATTCAAAAATATGACTCAAAAATATTTCTTTTTTGAATCATAAGAACATCTGTTATGTTTTTGTTGAAAAAGCGCAAAGTAAATTTGCAAGTTTTGTGTTTGAAAGCGCGAAGTACTTTTTGAAATGTCGAACAAAAAGTTGTAAAATAGTGGAAAATTACCTACACGGAACGTAAGTTATACACTTTTATACCCTATACCTTATGAGGTATAATGAGTTTGTGCTGTATAGACGCATCTTTTATTATATGGATCGACTCTGAATCACGTTCTGACTCGATTTAGCTAGTGTCCATATAAACCCTGTAATTAAACTACAGGTCGCAAATATGAATATATTTTGATTAAATTTGATATATAAGCTTTTATCAGCCAGTCCCCATAAAAATGACCCCTGTGAGGGCGACTTAAATTGACCAATTGTCATATAAATCTTGGTCGAATTTGGTTTGGATGTGTTTATTACACCTATTATTCAGTAGTCAAAAAATAAACCCTTTTGGATCATAGTCCCCATATAAAGCCGCTTCCCGATCTCCACTTAAATCTATCAAAAACAAAATTGTTGCACAAATTTTTCTCATATTTGGTTTGAATATATTTTTGCAACAAATAAATAACTTTATCAAATATGGTCAGGATCGGTCCATGTTTTCACTTATGCCGTTTTCTTTTCTGAAAAAAAATGTCGCGCTTTTTTGCCTTTTTTTCGAAAAGTGTATTTTTTTATTTATTCTGAATTAAGAGCAACCTTATCTTATACATCAATTGAAAGGTCTCAAAGTCGAGTCCTCGAAAATCGCAAAAAATTCTAGCCATTGACTTCTTTCAAGTCATAGTGTGAGAATATTTCCCCATTGTTCCTCTTTTTTGAATATTTTCACCCTATGACTTCCAAGAGGATAGCATTCAAAATTTTTTTGCATTTATGAACAAAGCACTTTGAGACCTTTCGATTGATATATAATATAAGGTTGCTCTTAATTCAGAATAAATAAAAAAATACATTTTTCCAAAAAAGAGCAAAAAAAGGGGCGACATTTTTTGTCAGAAAAGAAAACGGCATTAGTTCACATGTAAATGTAGCATCCGATATGTACTTTTTTCATATCTGCAGGAAAAAAATAAATAACGGTGCCACTCAAATCTGGTTTACGCTTATTTTCTCTATCTATAGTTTTCAGAAACTATAATGCGCCCGGCATTAAATCGATTTTTTTTTAAGGGGGGGTAGGGTTTTTCAATTAAAAATTTTGATAAATAAGACCGTGACAGCGGATCTCCGGAGGCGTTGTTGTTTTGCCGTGAACATCATAACTCGTTACCGGATCATGTTAAATAAAAAAATCTAAATGCGTTTAAAAGATGACATATTTCCTGGGATAGCGACGAAGAGTTTTTTCAATATTTTTTTCTTTGCAGCATTTTGAAGCGGAAAACACGATTTTTGCTATAAAATTTCGGGAATTTATTGTTAAGAAATGGGGAAGAAAATGGAAAAAACTCTTCGTGGTTACCTGGCGATTTATGTGTACATATAGTCAGCAAAATTTCAAAAGAATCGGTGAAGTAGATTTTGAGTTATAATGTTCACGGACTTCGAATATTTATTTGCGAGAAAATCGATTTAAAGTTTTTTAAAAACTGATTTATATACGGTATGCCGCACGAGGCCGGTCGCTGGAAACGCTGTATCTTCTTAAGTTTTGCTCCGATTTACTTGAAATTTTGATACAACACTCCGAACGTGTTGTGCATTTAGATAGAGAAATGCAAAAAAAAAGTTTTAAAATCTTAAAATAACTTTTTATAAAAATTTTATCAGGAAATTATTTTTTTATGCAAGAAAAATTATTTTCAGAAAATTGGTGAAACGTAAGACTTTATTGATTTTTATCGAGCCACCACTAGATGACAGTGATTTTAGCGGTAACGGCGATGCTGAAAAAGGTGAGGGGTGGAATCCCGCTCTAGCTTAATCTAATTGCGAAGTCGTTATTAGTTTTGACATAGGATGCAAACCAGCTGAAGACAGTAATATTACAGAAGGAGCCTTTGTTGATGTCAACTGATTTGCGAAACAGAATTATATAATACCAATCGATAACATCTTTAAAATCAATAAAAAAAAATCATGTAATTAAAGATTTTTTAAAATCAAACAGAAAGCGCCATCTATGTATCACTTATAGCAAAAACTGTTTCAGCTAATTCAACAACCTTTTGCTGTAAAACGTTAAAAATATCCCAATACAAACGTATATAAGTGATACATAGATGACGCTTTTAAAAAAGTTGCATAAAAAACAATGTTATATCATAATTTTTTCACCAATACAATCATAAGTCACACAGCGTTATCTGCTTCAGCTCACACCGATATGAGTTACGCTGTTTTTGTGATTGTATTGTGAAATAGAAATTTACCCCCCTGCGCGTATAGATGTTTACACATCAAAATTAATTTCCCAATCTTCCACATTCCCGTTACCACCAATTAACAAGGATACACAGTTCACCTGCGTTAACAGCAATTCCTTAACTACGATAATAATCCCTCTTGCAGGCGATTATGAAAACTGACGTTGTTGGGTGCCACTACGGTGATACAACGGTCCAAGAACTCTAATAGATATATAGTGTATTGATATTGATTTGAGAGTTGATCTGGTTTTTTATATGATGCATCGGGATTATTTTTTAGACATATGCAATTTTCTTCACAGAAACCAAAAATCATACCGTAGAGATCAACTGAATATTTGAAAGTATACAAATTTTCAGTAGGGGCAAAAAACTGTTTTTTTTTTTTTATATTTACTATTCTAAAGAAGCAGCTCTTGTATCACAGAGAGGGGTACAACTGTATTTTTTTTTTTCGAAAGAGTAGAGAAAATAATGGAAATGTTTACAGTGGGTAGATATGACTAGTGAATGGGCCTCCTTAACTTTTTAGGGGCAGGATAAAAATTCTTGGTAAGGAATGAATTCTCTAAGCTAGCTTAGCATTATTTAAAGTAAATTATTTTATTTAAATTAAAAACAACAAACATTGCCCGGCAATTTAGGCAAATGGGGCTTAAGTCGGAATAAACAACCAAATTTAAGCATACAAAATTCGAGCAATATACATATGTATATATAAATAAATATTGGTAGTCCGATTAGAAAAACGTTTAACCTCTGAATATCTGAGCTCAATACCACCGCAAAGTTTGTTTTACATAAAGGAGGTAGGAATATATATCTTTGAGCGGGGTTGCAGAGTTTGAATCATACTCCTGCAACCAATTATCAACTTCCAACAGCCATGGTAATTAATATTTGTAGATTGTTTTAATTCTTTTTCAAACTTAAATATAAAAAAAAAATATTCACATAAGTCATTTGTCTTTAGCACAAAACTCCATAAGCTGAGACTAAAGTATGGCTAAAATATTAAATTTATTTTAATTCTTTTGCCATTTGTTAGCCTAAAGGCATATGTTGATGTTCTATTTCTTATTACCAGTTTTAAGTTAATGTTGTTCTGTTGTTGGCTTTTTTTGTTTTCTTTTTTTTTTGTTTTCATTATTTGTTGCAATTTGGCGATGCAAACAGCAAACATACGGAGACGATGATTTCAAAGAAACATTTCATATATACTTACATACTTATATGTTAAAGTCCAAGCTTTTTAGCATTTTACTAATTATTATTTTAGTTTGCTAGCTGTATAGGTTGTGTTCGTTGCTAGAAGTAAACTGAATTATATAAAGTGGCTGAGGTGGCTGAGGAGTGGAGATGACAAGACTATCAAGCAGAAGTTGTTGCAACAACCAAATAGAGTATTCTTAAAGAGCCTTCTTTTTTATGTATTAAAATCCATTTGTAGCACGTTTTGTTGTAATTATTATTGTTGTAGTCA
This sequence comes from Cordilura impudica, assembly GCA_963682025.1. NCBI lineage: Eukaryota > Metazoa > Arthropoda > Insecta > Diptera > Scathophagidae > Cordilura > Cordilura impudica. Next base: position 205,886,084 of record OY821521.1, read on the forward strand.
TAGTAGTCATTGTTGTTGTAATAGCTCTGTTGCTGTTTTGTCATGACAGCCAATTTAATGTGTGGCTTAAATACTGTTTTAACATTGTTTTATGTTTAGTAGTGACTCTCTGTCTGTCTGTCTGTCTGTCCGTCTGTCTGTTTGTATATTTCTCTTTCTCTTTCCATACTCCGAATGTTCAGTCTCTTCTCCTCCGTCTGCCACCATGTTTAAGCATGTTGCCTGTTTGATGTTTAGTATCGTTTACTTGTGTGCAGCTTGCATGCCGTGGTGTTTAGCTGTAGCTTTCTTGTTGTAAGCTGCTTGTGGGGTCAATTAGTTTGATGTGTTACGAAAAGAATATAAAACAACAACAAAAATACACCGATCTCTACAGCCAGGATGAAGTATATTTATCTTCCCTGTTCATACATAATTTATATTCGACAATAATTATGTTTGAAATGTAAAGAACTTGATCAGTTTTTTTTTTTGAGGGGCATTATATATGCCAAAAAAAAATATGACTAATCAATATGTAGAAATAATTAAAATAAATTTGCTTGTCTTTAGCACATAATAAATTATTTGTCAAAAAGGGAGCCAATACAGCGAGAGAAAGGCATATTTTCGTTACTTAAAAAAAGGTTTTGAAAAAATTTAAAAGGAAGGTTGAAATTTTTTCAAAAAATATTTGATTTTACTGGCTTGTAATTATTCTTATAGAAATGTTATTAAATATATCGGTTTAAAAAATTTCCATATGCTTATAAATATGTATTTTTCATATATTCTCAAATTAGACATCAACGTGACCCAAAAGAAATTTTTTAATATCTTTTGAAGAATTTTTTTTATGTTATAGACAATTTAACAAAAAAATATAATACATAATTGAACGTTTTGTTATAAAAGGTAATTTGCTTTGTTAAAAATATTTAATAACCTAAATTATTATATATAAAATTCAGTTTTTTTTTTCTTTTGTTATTTTCAGCTGCTTAATTGAGTGTTGTCACAATGTTTAATATCTTCGTATAAGTGAAGAAATTAATGAAGGGTTATTGTGTTACTGTTATGTAAAATATTAAAAATTAGCGTATCCGACCGCCAAAAATTATCGACAATTTTACCTTAAGCTAAAGTAGTAAAATTAAAATACCACACAAAGGGGTAAACAATATATTTAGAATGTTAAACAGTCATAAATATTTTAAAATTTTACTCCTTTAGGAGTCATTCGCAATTTATTTTGTTGTAATTAGTTTTAGCTCTGTAGCTGTCTTTTAATATCGTTATTTAATTGCTATTTAGAATATTTAATTATTAACTCTTTTTTATGTTGTCTGTTCTTGTAAACATTAAATAAACTTTTACATTTTATTATTATAATTTCTGTTTTTTTTTTCTTCTCCCCATTTTGTATTACAAGGTGGCCGTTTTTGTACGCTGGCTGGTCAGTCACATTTTATTTATTTCCGCTACAATTAAAAATACATTTTCTAATGGCAAAAATTAGTTGACAGACGTTAAGAACAAGTCATTATTATTATGATTATAGTGAAAAACTGTGTAGGTATGTAAGTATGTTTGTGTATGTTTAACAGTTCCATGAAGTATGAGGGGGTGTAAGATAATTACATAATTGCGTGCAATTAATCAATAAAAATGTAACACAGCAATGTGTAGTATACGAGAGCTACTAAAGAAAATTAAAAAATTATAAAAGTTAGTTTTTTTTTATTAAATAATGTAGTAAATAGATTATTAAGTAAGAGGTAATAATAAAACAGCTAATTAGAAATCCCAAAGGAACTATGAAAAACCGAAAAACGTGAAAAATGAAATCGGTTATGAATCATTTGTATTTATTATAAGCCTTAACAGGACTGTATAAAAATATTTATAAAAGTTTTTATCATTATTAAAGTAAATTAAAAAAAAATAAAATAAGTTAAGTCTTATATTACCTGTAGTATATGAAAAGAAATAATCACGAAAGAGGAAGAAAATTTTAAAATAACATCTTAAACTGTCTGAAATAATCTCAACAATTTTTTTTAAAGAAAAGTGTTATAATAATTGTAAACAAATTGTGAATAAGTATTTCAGATTTAATGTGTTCCAATAATATTATTTCTAAACAAACTTTGGAGTTATCTATTTTTAAATAAATTAGGTATTTAAAAGAATTCTAACATGGGTTGTTTTATTATATCATAACACAGAGTGAATTGAATTGAATAATTCTGAATCTTTTTGAATTAAAAAAAAAATTCGCAGAGTCTCTTTTAGCATCTAAGAGCACACATACACGAAGTTTCATAAAAATCGCTGATACGGCATGCAATTATAAAGATCATTGGCCGTGGAGTTCAGCAATGCCAACTTAGCGTTTTTCGGGCTAGATTTAGCGCCACTGAGCTAACCCAAAAGCATATTTTTCTTCACTAGGCCTCTTTCCAAAAAAGCACTAAATTGACTTTTTCGTATTAAAAAAAAATAGTCAAAAAGATCCATAACTAGTTCTCTTAATCATCAGCCAGACAAAGCTAGTACAATCTATAATATTAATAGGCAAGGCGATTTCTTGTGACCGATGTAAGTTTGTGAGTTTTAATCCTATTTTTATTAAAACAATTTTTTTTTTTGAGTAAAATGCATTTAAAGTTGTTATTAGTCAATACATAAAATTATACAATGCTGTGCCTTGCAATGCAAAAAGCCTTGTGTTGAATTGAAAAATAATTTTGGATATAAACCAATATCGATATTAACGACAATAAAAAGTGTTGAATTGAGAATTGGCTAACATTGATTAGCATACTTTTAGGGAGTTATAAAATAATTTATTAAATCAAAAAATAAAATTTCATAGAATTTGCATTCGAATTCTGAGGGCTGGGATCTGCTAATATATATAAATTGATTAACAAGGATTTTGATATGCAAAGAAAAATTCCGATGGTTGTGCCAACCAGATGCTTTCTATAGAAAGAGCCATTGGAGCAATTATTAAAAATTTGTGAATTTGATAAATTGGAGGATGAGATCTAGCCTCTATTTAATGAAATTTACTATTTAGGTTATAGTTCTGATTATAGAATTGAAGAACCAAACAAACAATTAATCTAACAAAATCACAATATCAGTTGGTTACAAGCTAAGATATATAATTTCAAAACATTAAAAAAAATTCTCTATTTAGCATGGACAACGTTTTTTTAAAAAAAAAACTCTAAATATTATACACATTTTATAAAAGAACTTGAAAGAGATAAAAAAAAAATCGAAAAAGTACTTCAAAATATCATTCAAAATATCATTCAAAGAATTTCCGTTTTTTTTTAATTATAAAGTATCATTTAAGATATGTTGACTCTTTCGAATGCAAACGCTTAAATCCGAGCAGTGTTCAGTGCAATGAGGCTTTTAAAAATGAAATAAATATCATTAAATACTGAAAACTCTTTAATACACACTAACATATTCCAGCCCTCGAAATTCGAGTGCAAATTCTGGAAATTTAATTTTTTCATTAAATAAAGACCCTACAGGTATGCTAATCAATTATAGCCAATTCGCAAATCAACACAAAAACAAACTCATTTTTATTACAAACACACTACCAAACTTATTAACACACACATAGCATTGCATAATTTTATGTATGTGTTAGTGCAACTTTAAATGCAATTTACACAAAATAAAGGAAAAAAATAAAAAATTTGTAAATCTGCAAAACCGCTAAAAAGAAATACCTTTCAAATAATATACGTTAGGTCATAATCGAGATAAAACGGTAGAAAAAACATCGGTCACAAGAAATCGCTGAGCCTATTAATATTATAGATTATATATGGCTGTAGAACTTATTATAAAATTCCATCAAATATTTTTGTTAAAATTAATTCTCTTAAAAAAATGCACTATCCTGAACATGGGTAAGAAAATTACACGGTTTTGTTTAAAACTGAACAGGAATAAACAAATTTTTTTTAGCGTATTTCATTTTTTATTATTAATATACATATACTTCAAAATGTTTCATTAAATACTAAATGATCTCAAGTGTACAAATTGTACATCGAAAAAAATTAAAAATAAATTTTATTTTTTTTACAAACATGTAATTAGCGCTTTGTAGCGCTTTCACTTTCATTCCAATTTAGCGCTTTTTAAGGTACTGTTTTTCGCTTTTTGCTGTTTATGTCTTCATATTTGATTTTATTTCATTTTAACTGATCATTTTTATTACAAAATTATTACGAGAAAAATTTAAAATTATGGCAAATTATTGTAAAATTAATAGTTAAGTACTTAGTGGCATATTCATTCCAGTTCATTATTTTTGGCATATTTAAAGGGTTTAATTAAATTGGTCTTACATTTTTTCTTTAAGATTTTCGTGTGTGATGCTGAAGAAAGCCAAATGGTATAATTTAATATCTTGCAAGCCGAGCGATAAGTTAATGCAATAGAAATTCATTTAATTAAATTATTTTCATGCTATTAAAAATTAATGTGCAGTGCTGTCAACTTTTACAAATTTTTTTTAAATATAAAGAATATTTTGGTTAGATTTTGACGTCATTTTTCAGACATATTACAATTAATTATGTAATTAATATGCAATTTTATGATTTTGTTTTCAATGGTAGACCACAATATTTTCACAATCTCTGTTAAGTTCTAAATTCTCTTCTCTGAAATTTTCCAAATTAGAATTTTACTAGCGAGAGAAATTCATACTGAATAAATTGCAAGTGCTGCCAAATACTGATAAATTTTATTATTTTTTACCTTATTTTTTTTTTTTTAATTTCAGCGAGAATTTCGTACTTAAATTCTGGAATTTATTGTCTAGATTTTATTAATTAAATATTTTTTACCAGCCTTCATTTATATTTCAGATCTTCTTAATCAATAACTCACAAACCGCGCAAACAGTTAATATTAAAATTTATTTAATATCGTACTTTGCTGGGAAACTGATAATCAGCTTGGATATCTATACGAAAAAGTTTATAAAAATAATATATTTTCTACTTAAACTCGTATCTATCGTTAGTTAATTATTACTAAAATATCTTGTGATCAAGTTCTAATACTGTTTCTAAAACACGCCTATCGTTTTTGACAGAAGATTTTCGGTAGTAATTCCCAGGTTTTCTGGGAAATTCTGATCATTTAATGCGATTATAATTTAATATAGTTGCTGGTCGAAAACAGAGGTATTTACAGTGCGAGTGCTGGCAAACTTTTAGCTTTAGGCAAAAGTATATATGAAATATGATTTTAAAGCAAAACAGAATAGCAGCAAAGAAACATTCATTATGATAATTTTATTATATTACAAGTCCATACGTTGCAAAAACTAAAAATAATTTAACCCATAAAAACAAAAACTCTTTCTTTCCTGATGCATATAAGTTTTGAATCTCTTAGTGACTGTGCGTGACTTTGCGTAACTATTTTAAAATTAATCTTTGGTCACAACAAGTTTATGGAGCAAGCTTCAGATTGATTGGATGAAGGGAAATGGGATTTAAATCACTCCCTGACTGGTCGTGACTACCCCAAAATTAATCCAAAGGTACAACAAGACTATTGGCCAAGTTTCAGATCAATTGGATGAGGTGGCAGACAGACAGACAGAGAGTATGAGTTAAAAGAAAGAGTATAATAAATAAAATTTCTTATTTACTGAAATATTTTTTTATTTGGTTATATTTGCTAAGAACATAATCTTTATTTACAAGCAGATGCCAGCCCTCGAAATTCAAGTGCGACTTCTAGGAAATTTTATTTATTTTTATTTAATCAATTAACAATTCAACACTTTTTAAATATCGACTACTGTCGTTATTGATTTCTGTTCAAAAATATTTTTCAATACAACACAATTATTATTGTGAATTAAGAAAACAAGCTCACTAAAACATTAATGAATTTAATAAACACGCACATAGCATTGTATAATTTAACGTATGTGTTTGTAGCAATTTTAAATGCATTTCACTCCAAAAAAAATTTAAAATTTTAAAATTTATAAATCTGGTGGAGAGCCAAAAACAACTACCTTTCAAATAATATACGCTTGGTTAAAATCGGGAGAAAACTGTTTAACAAATCATCGGTCACAAGAAATCGAATTACCTATTAATATTATAGACCTAACAATTGGTGGATTGGTGAAAGTTTCATCACAGCCAAACAAATAGACCAATAGACTTCATATTCATTCCATGTGTTACCTAGATTTCGCGAATGATAACAAAAGGCCCTGGTATTCGAAGAGCAGATTAAGCTGATTGCTTACACTAAAATTACAATATTTTAAATAAAAGCGGTAAGCACATATAAATATAAGAAAATATCACCCTTCACGAGCCCTTATTTAAATCATAAGCTACAACTGACGGTCAGTTGCTGTGGTAAATTAGTTTACAAAAGTATTTCAATTGTTCCTCTCAATTAATATCGGATATTTTTTAGTTGATTCCTTTTTAATCTTACCTTAAAGATTAATTTATGGTTTTTAAGTACAAATTTATAAAAAAAAAGAAAACAAACTTATGCATCATGATGTTGCAGATAATGCTAAAGCTGCAAAAAAAAGCATTTCCTTTAACATTAATATTTTTCTTCTTTATTTGACCCTCATTTGCTTGTACGAGCCTTCTGGCGCTAATTCATTTATTTATGTTTATACTTGTTTTAGCAAAATATTGCAAATGTTCTTATTGTGTAGCTGTGTAATACTTTATGATTTAGCAATGAATGCTGTTGTTGTTGTTGTTATTGTTGTTTTGATATGATTATTCTTTATGAAAAAGAATCATTCTAGCCAACAATAAACAAAACGAAAAGTGGGTGTGTCCATAATTTTTTCATTTTCAATTCTTCTTACAATTAAAAGTTGTTTAGGCTTTTTATATACATTCAGTTGAGTTCTCTACAATTTGTTACAAATGAAAATTGCTAATCGATTGGTTGAGGGCTGTTGTGGTGAATTTATACATAATTTTATCTTAGTCAGTTTTAAGAAAATTATTATAAGAAATAGGGAAAACATTTAAAAATGGTGGAATTATTTTAATAATTAATTTAAGACAACTTTTGGTATATTTATCTGATTATAAATTAGAAAATATGTAAAAGCAAAAAGTATAATATTAGTTAAGAACAAATTTTAAAATTATATTGTTTAAAAATTGAAAAAAAAATACTAAAAAATAGTAATTAGTTTTATAAAAATATTTCTTTTAATCCGTAAACAACATTGTTAAAATTACATGCTATTGACAACTTGTTGACAGCAACATGTAATAATGAATTCTTTGTAAGAGATATTGAATAAAAAATGTTTAAGTTGTAAATGTTCTTTAATTGAAAATTCTTGACACTAGTATTCAATGTAAAATTTAGCCACTCGTAAGTTTCTCATGTTTGCATATTCTAAAATAAAGAATTATCTTATATATTAAAAAAAATTATGAAAACTAAAGTCAGTTCGTCTGGCCGTTCCATCCGACCGATTTCCTTCATTTTTTTTTTTATGAAAGGTATTTAGACACAGATATGTCATCAATCATTGAAATTTTCTCAACTCCCACCTTACTCAAGTTATACTCAAACGCGCTTCTTCCCTGTACATTTCTCATGGGACACATTGACTCAAGCAATTCGAATTCTCATAGCTCCTCTTCTAATGAATGGATCTTGATCTCAGAACACTCAGTGGATCAAGCGCTTTCTTTTGAGCTATTAACTGCTTAAATTCGTTGAGCTTGAGGAAAGTTATGCGTGCAGAATCAACTCTACATTCAATTTTTTCAAGATTTTTTCAATATTCTCCTTCACTCTATAACTAGAGTTCTAATTAACGTACGCTGTTGACACAAGTCTAAGAACACTCAGTGGATCAAGCTCTTTCTTTTGAGCTATTAACTGTTTAAATTTGCTGAGTTTGAGGAAAGTTATGCGTGCACAATCAACTTTACACTATGCAATACGAAAGTTAACGTTTATTACAATAATGGCATAACACATACCGTGTGTTGAATTGTGAATTGCCAAAAATTTGAATACCTTTAGGTGGCATACAAGGTGGCCTTTATTTCTGTGTGTTCAACAAATGTTTATAATGAAATAAACTTAATAAATTAAATAGATTAAAAAACATTGAAAGAAATAAATGGAATGATAAAATAAAATTTCCTTGAATTTGTACTCGAATTTCGAGGGCTGGGCTCTGCTACTAAGTATATATTTATATTGAATTGTTTTTGACCACTTCTTGTTTATTTATATTTTTATTTATGCTGGGCTATATGATGGTCAGGATTTACGATAAAATAAAATAAACTAAAACAAGATAATTTTATCTTGAACGCTACACGTGGACTCTTTTTTCAACTTCAAGAATTTGTAATTTTTTATTAATTTACATTTTCAAGGTCATTATCATTTAATAAATTTAAAAATTAAAAACTAAACATCACGACAAAATTTTAATAAAGTTAAATAAATTAACATGAATAATCAAAATAAAAAAATAAAAAAAAATATAATCATAGGTTTGAACTTATTGACTAATATTAGAGAACTGTGATATTAGTCAATATGTTTAGGCAATTTTTCTTTTCCCACTACTTTCCCAGTGAGTAATATTGTATTACTGATCAATTTTTATAAATTTGAAAATGTTGCAGAGAAATTCAATTTTCAAAGAATAAATGTGGGTAAATAAATATAGCCAGAAATATGAATTATTTTCAAATGTTGCCAACCTCATGCTTGCAATAAATTTGTTATTTAATTTTTTTCCATTTTAAGAAATAGACAAATCAAAAACTGTATATAAAGATTATTAGCGTATAATTTCCAAGCCCATTAGTAACTTAAACTTTATAGCAATTATTCATAGCTTCTCTTCATGCTAATGGTTAAACAAATACTAACCAGTTTCTATAATGATTAATAGGTGTGTGTATTATTAAGTTTTCGCACTTGGAACAATTTGTGTAGCTATGACTACATACAAATGTAAAAATCATACAGAACCCGAATGTTGTAACAAATGAGCCTAAGAAACTTTAAATAACCTTCAATTCAGGTGGAGGGGAGGGATTGTGGTGGGGTGGTAACAAATTGCATATATTCAAAAAAAAAAAAAAAAAAAAAAAAACAAAGAAAACTATATTTATGGTATTAATTGCAAATTAATAAAAATGAAATTTATATGTTTACCGTACCCCTTTGAATCATTTCCACCAATCAGCTCACCCACTACAGACGACAGACGGACAACAAATAGACATTTTCATTTATTAGTTTAAACATAAAGGCTTAATTCTTCAGAAAAGGAAAACCAGTCTTGCTTTAAGTTGCACCAAAAAACAACACAAGAAATAACACATTTGTTGGTTTTGTTTTTTTTCTTTTTTGTTTTTTTTTTTTGCTTAAATATAAAAACCTCAAACCAAAATAATTGTAAAGTTGACTTTGGCTACACAATATGGGCCAACATTAATGTTATTTTAGTTGAGTTGAGTAGAGTTTATAATGTTGGCTACAGCAACGAAGAATGCCTGCCTGTTGCATGCAGTGTTTGTTTGCCAAGTTTTTTTTGTCTGTCGTTTTTTTTTTCTTTTAGCTTTAAACGCGTTTAAATCCTGTTGCTTATTTTATATTATTTTTTTTTATATTTTTTGTTGATGATGAATGTTATAAAAATTTCAAAGTTGTTGGAGTTTTCTGTTTGTGTTTTTTTTTTTTTGTTTGTTTTTTGATTTTAAGTTTCTTCTTGTTAATGTTTAGTTGATTTTGAAAGGCCATTTGTCCTTATTAAAACGTTTTTTTATTATGAGTTTTTTTTCTGATTTTATTGTAATTAATTTTATGTGTTTCTTTTCAGCAATGACTCGTTTATGAATAACAAAGTGAGTGATATTTGTATGAATTTCATTTAATTTGGTATATTTCTGTTGGTTTTTCCTTAATAGCAGCTGGTTTGGCTAGTTTTAACCGGCAATCGCAGCACGATATGTATTTGTTGTAATTATGTAGTATTTGTTTGTTATTGCTATTGCTATTTGTATTGCTATTGCTATTAAAGCTGCATAAGTATTATGATGCATACATATGACCACATTATAGCAAATGTCTTTTAATCATTAATTTTTTTTATAAAATGTGCCATAGAAAAATAATGCTGGTATGGCATGTTCTCGCATTAGTCATATTATTTTATATTTTTGCTATTGATAAATTAAAATATGTAAATATGATGATTGCAGAAATATTTTTAATAGTCTAAAATATCAGAATCTTTTAACATGTTGTTAAAATTGCTATTTTGAAATTTTGTTTATTATTTTCCTACTTATTTATTTCATTTAGCTACAATATAGTAACAGCTGAGCAAAACAAATGTAAATATTTTACAAAAATAATACAAACTTCAAATAGAGTTGTAAACATAATTGTTAGAGTTCAAATAAGTCGTTAATCTTCTTTTAGTAACATCAACAGTATCGGTTAAATCAATTAAAGCATAGTGTCTGTTCACTTCAGCGCAAGTTCTCTGGAATGGATTGAAATTGATAAAATTTGATCTGTGGAAATTCAGGTAAACTGGTTCTGAAGATCGAAATTATCCTTTATTCATATTTTTCCAAGAAGGCATTCACATTCAATTTTACCATGAACTAAATTGAGGAAGAATGTTATATTAGCCTTCTACTTTTCAAAGTTAGAAGCTTTATTCGAGCTAAATGACTGCGATACGGTGGGCGGCTCAATTTCGCATTCCACCGAAGATATCGAAGATAAATAGTAAGAATTGTTTTTGAACTGATTCAAGTTATTTTATGTAAACATTGTACTGTGAATCCCAGGCTATGCATATTAAAATATCTGCCTGACCAAAGGCGTGAATAGCTGTCAAGTGCAAAGTCGTCGGCCTTTTCATTTTTGATAACCCTAACCAGCCCAACTTTTTCTTTGATTCTTACGTGAGCAGAACAATATAAAGCATTATTGCTTTTTGCTATATATTTTTCGAAGATCAGTCTTACTTATTAAGAAAATATGTACTTAATTTAATAAGCGTACAAATACATACTAATAAACATACATTTTTTCACAAGAATAAGAATTATTTTTCATAGAATTCAATTAACAATCTTTTAAATTGTCAAGCTTTATTAAATTTATGACTATGTATGTATGTCAAAATGCCGAAACTTTTGTTTGACACACACAAAGAAAAAAATTGAAATATTTGGGTTACACTTCGAAACATGCATTAACGAACCCAAACAGTCACTATGAAATGATATATTTAAGTTAACTAATTTTCGAGCTATTATAACAACAAATCATTAAACAAAACTAAACAAATACATTGATATATATATATATATGTCTATAGACAGGCACAGAACATTGTTTAATTGCAATCGAAAACCCCAAAGGGGAAAAATATATAGAATAATGAAAACAAAATAAAAAGAGGCGTGTTTTTCTATTGGCATGTGTTGGTTTATACGGTTGTTCACCAAGCGTAATGCCCTTGATTATGGGTTACAACTACAGCATATTGGCTACTCAATACTTCACTCTGCTTCAAGCCAGAGTTTCTCACAAAAGGAAACTCAAGTGAGTGCAGCATTCACTATTTGCAAGAAATCAACAAAGGGAACTTCAAAATTTTCTTAATTTTAGTTTTCCTTGTTTTAACCTAACTCCTGGTTAGCACAATGAACACCAAACTCCCTCAACAATTTCATAATAATGACAAATTTTATCTTGATATCAAAATCTTATAGATAAAATAATAAATGTTTAAGAACATGTCAATTAAACTGAAAATTAATACTTTTTAGGGCCATTATTACAACTTGCCAATAGCTAAAGTTAGGATGTTATCGGGCAGATTATTAGTTTTTCGTTATTACAACTATACTTTAAGCTAAAAGTGGCCGATAAGCTAAATGGAAGATATTGTTGCCTTTAGCTTTTAACGTGAGGTTTATGTATTTAATGTTGCCACATTTTCTGATCTATGAATTTATTTACATATATTTAAATATATGCTTGTATATTTTTAAAAAAGTTTTATTACACATTTACAACAATTATGGAACTTATAACAAAGGTATTTGGTTTTTATTCTATTGTTTTTATTGTTTATTTATTAACAAATAAAGGAACGTTGCCACAACGTATCTTGATAAAATAATTCATTTGGTCAAAAGTAATCGGTGTTTCTTTTGGTGTTGCCACAATATCAAACATATTCATTTTATATTACTGGGAAGTTGTAATAACGAAAAGAAGTTAAAGGTAACTTTATTGCTCACTTTAGCTTGATTTACCTTTAACTAACATTTACTTTAAAGGCAAGTTGTAATAATGGCCCTTAATATTTCAATCCAAATAATGTGAAACGGACATTGCTAGCAACATGTTGCTTAAGAATACTATTGATGAAATATTTTTCACTTGTAGTTATAGAATTTTGTTATATAAATATCACATACCAATTATTTTGTTTATAGAATTCACAAACCATTTATATGATCTAGAGTCAATGTTTATCAATAATTCAAGGGAACAAGGTTTTTGTTGATTACGAACTGAAGGTAATTTGGGACGCTGAATCCAAATCTGCACTTGGCTTTTGATGTCTATACGCTCAGGAGGGTAAAAATCTATTTCACAATATAATCACAAAAAGCGGACTAAGACAAAAACTGTATGAGTAAGATTGTATTGGTGAAAAGATTAGGAAATGTTTGGAGATAAAATGAAGGCACGATTTCACTAGGAAGTGTTTGGAGATAAAATGAGGGAGCGAATAGCGTTATAAAAACGTTTTGATAAATGAAGAATGAAAAATAAAAAATTAAAAATTAAAAATTAAAATTAAAAAATAAAATTAGAAATTAAAAATTAAAAATTAAAAATTAAAAATAAAAAATAAAAAATTTAAAATTAAAAATTAAAAATTAAGAATTAAAAATTAAAAATTAAAAATTAAAAATTAAAAATTAAAAATTAAAAATTAAAAATTAAAAATTAAAAATTAAAAATTAAAAATTAAAAATTAAAAATTAAAAATTAAAAATTAAAAATTAAAAATTAAAAATTAAAAATTAAAAATTAAAAATTAAAAATTAAAAATTAAAAATTAAAAATTAAAAATTAAAAATTAAAAATTAAAAATTAAAAATTAAAAATTAAAAATTAAAAATTAAAAATTAAAAATTAAAAATTAAAAATTAAAAATTAAAAATTAAAAATTAAAAATTAAAAATTAAAAATTAAAAATTAAAAATTAAAAATTAAAAATTAAAAATTAAAAATTAAAAATTAAAAATTAAAAATTAAAAATTAAAAATTAAAAATTAAAAATTAAAAATTAAAAATTAAAAATTAAAAATTAAAAATTAAAAATTAAAAATTAAAAATTAAAAATTAAAAATTAAAAATTAAAAATTAAAAATTAAAAATTAAAAATTAAAAATTAAAAATTAAAAATTAAAAATTAAAAATTAAAAATTAAAAATTAAAAATTAAAAATTAAAAATTAAAAATTAAAAATTAAAAATTAAAAATTAAAAATTAAAAATTAAAAATTAAAAATTAAAAATTAAAAATTAAAAATTAAAAATTAAAAATTAAAAATTAAAAATTAAAAATTAAAAATTAAAAATTAAAAATTAAAAATTAAAAATTAAAAATTAAAAATTAAAAATTAAAAATTAAAAATTAAAAATTAAAAATTAAAAATTAAAAATTAAAAATTAAAAATTAAAAATTAAAAATTAAAAATTAAAAATTAAAAATTAAAAATTAAAAATTAAAAATTAAAAATTAAAAATTAAAAATTAAAAATTAAAAATTAAAAATTAAAAATTAAAAATTAAAAATTAAAAATTAAAAATTAAAAATTAAAAATTAAAAATTAAAAATTAAAAATTAAAAATTAAAAATTAAAAATTAAAAATTAAAAATTAAAAATTAAAAATTAAAAATTAAAAATTAAAAATTAAAAATTAAAAATTAAAAATTAAAAATTAAAAATTAAAAATTAAAAATTAAAAATTAAGAATTAAAAATTAAGAATTAAGAATTAAGAATAAAAATTAAAACTCAAAAATTAAAAATTAAAAATTAAAAATTAAAAATTAAAAATTAAAAATTAAAAATTAAAAATTAGAAATTAAAAATTAAAAATTAAAAATTAAAAATTAAAAATTAAAAATTAAAAATTAAAAATTAAAAATTAAAAATTAAAAATTAAAAATTAAAAATTAAAAATTAAAAATTAAAAATTAAAAATTAAAAATTAAAAATTAAAAATTAAAAATTAAAAATTAAAAATTAAAAATTAAAAATTAAAAATTAAAAATTAAAAATTAAAAATTAAAAATTAAAAATTAAAAATTAAAAATTAAAAATTAAAAATTAAAAATTAAAAATTAAAAATTAAAAATTAAAAATTAAAAATTAAAAATTAAAAATCAAAAATTAAAAATTAAAAATTAAAAATTAAAAATTAAAAATTAAAAATTAAAAATTAAAAATTAAAAATTAAAAATTAAAAATTAAAAATTAAAAATTAAAAATTAAAAATTAAAAATTAAAAATTAAAAATTAAAAATTAAAAATTAAAAATTAAAAATTAAAAATTAAAAATTAAAAATTAAAAATTAAAAATTAAAAATTAAAAATTAAAAATTAAAAATTAAAAATTAAGAATTAAGAATTAAGAATAAAAATTAAAAATCAAAAATTAAAAATTAAAAATTAAAAATTAAAAATTAAAAATTAAAAATTAAAAATTAAAAATTAAAAATCAAAAATCAAAAATAAAAAATTAAAAATTTTAAATTTAAAATAAAAGTAAAAAATTAACAATGAAAAATTAAAAATGAAAAATAAAAAATGAAAAATAAAACATTAAAAATGAAACACGAAAAATGAAAAATGAAAAATGAAAAATGAAATATGAAAAATGAAAAATTTAAAATTAACCAGTTGAAACAATAAATAAAAATAAAAATTTTATATTAGCAGACCCCTCGCAGTTGATTGCTATAAGTGATACATAGATGACGCTTTCTGTTTGATTTTAAAAAAAGTGCCATAAAAAAATCTCTAAGTACTAGATGTTTACACATCTCCCCTGTGATTTTTTTTCCATCTGCTCGACTTTTCGGGATATATCATTATGTCCAAAATTAAGGAACTTTCACTACATATATCGGAATAACTTGAAACAGTTCACCATATCCAGTAAAAAAAAAGTCAAAAACTCGTCAACAATATTACCTTTAAGCCGTGCTTACATTGGTTTTGAATTTGCCTAGTAGTTTCAGAGTTATCGTTGAAGTTTTGAAAAAAATAACAATTTTTAAAAAAGTCAAAAATACAATTAATCCCTGTAACTTAAAAATACGAGCTGATGCAGAAAAATGTAGATTACAATAGAAATCAGCGAACTCCAATTAACAAAAAATTGCAATAAAGTTCCAGTCAACACCAAAACAGTTAAATTTTGTTTCCTTGTGTAATTAAGGACGCATAAACCGCATTTCAAAGTCAGTGAGGAGTGTTAATGCATTAAGTACAGTTTGTATATACGTAACATATTGAGATACTTATATTGCCAGCAACATGTTGATTTAGTGAAATTTTCAACCGAGATTAGAAATTTACTAACGAAATTATATAATGTTCACGTTAGTTAGTTTCTTGTTTCCATTTATGACATCTAGCGCCAATATTTATGAACAATAAAAGACGCAGTTGCAGCATTACAGTGTCAGTGAGTCAGTACTGAGTTTCAATTTATTAAGTATAGTTCCTGTACAAGTAAAATTTTGAGATATCTATATTGCTAGCAATACTTATGTTGCTAACAACAAAATTCTAAAACACTTTTCAATCGAGATTAGAAATTTAATAAAAAAATTATTCCATGTTCACTTTAATTAATTTCCAGTTTCCACTAGAAATTTTTTATTATTTTTTTAGTGATATTACTTTATCAGTCATAAAAAAGTTGCAACGGATTCGGGTTAAACGTATCTAAACCACTCAATTTATTGATATAAATACTTTTAATAAATATAATTATCAAAACTCATTAGAAGGAAAATTTTCAGTATTTCGAGCACAGTCAAAATATCTTAAAGTTCATAATTAACAACATGTTGCTAGAAATATACTACGAGTAAAATTTTCATTCGAAATTAGAAAATTAATTAACTACAACATACAATAGAAATCAAATTTCCAGTCACGAAGGAGTTATGCATTTTTAATAGACTTGGCTTGAATATATTATTGAGAAACTCTACGCTAAACATAAAGTTTCTTATAAGCGCAATTCCTTAATTGCTCACAAAAACTAAATTTATTACAACATATGAATTCAATTTTTCGTTTAAAAAAGTAAAAAAAACATGTTTGTTTAGAATTAAATAAGCATATAACAATTAAATGGTTGTTTACAAACTCCAGAGTGAAACAGATTTAAATAAATTAAATTCAAAGAATAATATCTTAAAAAATATGTGATACATAAAATAAGATTCTTTTCGATAGTGGTTCTAACGGGTGATTTTTTTGAGGTTAGGATTTTCATGCATTAGTATTTGACAGATCACGTGGGATTTCAGACATGGTGTCAAAGAGAAAGATGCTCAGTATGCTTTGACATTTCATCATGAATAGACTTACTAACGAGCAACGCTTGCAAATCATTGAATTTTATTACCAAAATCAGTGTTCGGTTCGAAATGTGTTTTGCGCTTTACGTCCGATTTATGGTCTACATAATCGACCAAGTGAGCAAACAATTAATGCGATTGTGACCAAGTTTCGCACTCAGTTTACTTTATTGGACATTAAACCAACCACACGAATGCGTACAGTGCGTACAGAAGAGAATATTGCGTCTGTTTCTGAGAGTGTTGCTGAAGACCGTGAAATGTCGATTCGTCGCCGTTCGCAGCAATTGGGTTTGTGTTATTCGACCACATGGAAGATTTTACGCAAAGATCTTGGTGTAAAACCGTATAAAATACAGCTCGTGCAAGAACTGAAGCCGAACGATCTGCCACAACGTCTAATTTTCAGTGAATGGGCCCTAGAAAAGTTGGCAGAAAATCCGCTTTTTTATCGACAAATTTTGTTCAGCGATGAGGCTCATTTCTGGTTGAATGGCTTCGTAAATAAGCAAAATTGCCGTATTTGGAGTGAAGAGCAACCAGAAGCCGTTCAAGAACTGCCCATGCATCCCGAAAAATGCACTGTTTGGTGTGGTTTGTACGCTGGTGGAATCATTGGACCGTATTTTTTCAAAGATGCTGTTGGACGCAACGTTACGGTGAATGGCGATCGCTATCGTTCGATGCTAACAAACTTTTTGTTGCCAAAAATGGAAGAACTGAACTTGGTTGACATGTGGTTTCAACAAGATGGCGCTACATGCCACACAGCTCGCGATTCTATGGCCATTTTGAGGGAAAACTTCGGAGAACAATTCATCTCAAGAAATGGACCGGTAAGTTGGCCACCAAGATCATGCGATTTGACGCCTTTAGACTATTTTTTGTGGGGCTACGTCAAGTCTAAAGTCTACAGAAATAAGCCAGCAACTATTCCAGCTTTGGAAGACAACATTTCCGAAGAAATTCGGGCTATTCCGGCCGAAATGCTCGAAAAAGTTGCCCAAAATTGGACTTTCCGATTGGACCACGTAAGACGCAGCCGCGGTCAACATTTAAATGAAATTATCTTCAAAAAGTAAATGTCATGGACCAATCTAACGTTTCAAATAAAGAACCGATGAGATTTTGCAAATTTTATGCGTTTTTTTTTAAAAAAAAGTTATCAAGCTCTTAAAAAATCACCCGTTACTATTACAAATTTAGATATTTTATATATTTACCCCGCTTTTATAAAAAGATAATGCTTACAATTACAACACAACAATATATTATTGTTTGTTATAAATATTATGCGCTTAATTAAATATACATTATAATTATAAAGAATTTGTAATAAGTTGCTCCAAACAAAAGAGAAAAAAATTATTGCATTTCTGTCTGTTGCAATGTAAGCGGACTTGATATGTAAGCGACATGATTTATATTCAATTTAAGTTAACAATTTATGAATGTTAAATGCGATTGATAACAATAATGAAATATAATTGATCAGCAATGTTTAGTGTAAATGATACACTGTTTAGATTCTGAATATTAAAGATTATGCTAAGTCAAATAAAAACAAGTAAGAAATACGATACCCCGTTCCATGCGTATCGGTCTAGACCGACTATACGATACCCTGTACGATGCCTTCGGATATGAAAAAGTTCTTATCGGATGCTATATTTATATGGAGACTAGATCTAAAAATGGACCGATCTCGACCATATTTGGCAAGGTCACTTAGTTTTTGCAAAAAGATTTACAAACTAAATTTGAGAGAAATCTGTGCAATATTTTTGCTTTTTGATAGATTTTAGTGAAGATCAGGAATGAGCTTCATATGGCGGCTATGACTAAGAATGGTCATATAGGGTTTTTAGACTACTGATAAATGGATGTTGTATGGAAACATACACAAACCCAATTAGACCCAGATGTATATGATAATTTTGATATTATGGTAATTTAAGTTAATCTCATAGGGGCCATTTGTATGGAGCCTAGGTCTGAACATGAGTCGATTTTCACCAGTTTTAATAATATTCATCCTATGGCCGATATAAGCTTATATATAAATTTTATCAAAATTTGCGACCTGCAGTTTGATTACACGATTTATATGAATAACAGACGGACGGACGGACATCGCTAAATCGACTCAGAAAGTGATTCTGAGTCAATCGGTATAACAATAGATATGTCTAGGTCAAATATTTTTGGTAGTTACAAACATCAGCACAAAGTCATTTTACCCTGACCACATAGTGGTATAGAGTATAAAAATGTTTAACAAAAACAGATATAGCAACAAATTTACAAAAATGTTTATATTATTTATTGGTAAAATATTGTGATAAATATGTTAGCAATTTGTATAATTTAACCCTTTCACAACCAAGCCTAAACTGCTGGAAAATTTTAATTTTTATACCCTATACCACTATGTGGTTTGGGTATAATGACTTTGGGCTGGTGTTTGTAACAACCAAAAATATTTGACCTACACCCATCTTTAATTATACCGATCGAATCAGAATCAGATAGTGATTCTGATTCGATTTAACGATGTCCGTCCGTCCGTCCGTCCGTCCGTCTGTGTGTCCATGTAAAGCTTGTAATCAAACTGCAGGTCGCAAATATGAATATATTTTGATGAAATTTGATATTTAATATTTTGTCGGCCATGGCATGAACGCTATTGAAATTGGTGAGAATCGGTCCATGTTCAGACCTAGCCCCCATACAAATGACCCTATGAAATCGACATAAATTGCCATAAGATTCAAATTGTCATATAGATCTTACTCAAATTGGGTTTGTATGCATTTATTACATCCATTAATGAGTAGTCCAAAAATCATCCCTATGGGACAACTCTTAGTCATAGGCCCCATATAGAGCTGCTTCCCGATCTTCACTTAAATCTATTAAAAAAATAAAATATTGCACTGATTCTTCTCAAATTTTGTTTGTATATATTTTTGCAAAATACAGGAGACTTTAGCAAACATGATCAGGATCGGTCCATTTTTGGACCAAGTCCCTATATAGATATAGCATCCGATATGAACTTTTTCATATCTGCAGCCAAAAAAATTAATAAAAATCCCACTCAAATTTGGTTTTTGCTTATTTTCTATGTCCATTTAGTTGGGCCTAAGAGATAGGGTCTCTAAACGCATGGTATAGGGTATCGTATAGTCGGTCTAGACCGACTATAATTTTCTTACTTGTTTTTTTTTGATATGCCCTGAAAGCTAAAACTATCCTCTGTCGACTCAAGTCAGCTTTAAAAAATCGGTTGGAAAATGTGGAAAATATGAGAAAAAAATAAAAATGGGACATATATGTCCCATTGGTCGTGAAAGGTTTAATTTGTAGAAAAATTTTATACACTGAAAAAGATTCACCAATTGAAGTGTTTTCAAGTTGAACAACAGCATTTTTGACTATGTGAAGTTAAACTGAATGGAAGCTAACACTTTTCTAATATGATAAAATATTTGCTGTTAAGACGGTAGAATTATAATTTTAATAAACATAAAATTCAATTTAGTAGTCACATTGAATCTATTTTCTAGCTGTACCTACAATTGTATTTCTTTATAAATTTAATTCAATATATGAAATCAACATTTATTAGTCATAGTTGAGATATGACTTCATAACAACATGTTGCAATTTATCCAGCAATTTCTATAGTAATAAAAATATTACTTTTTTTTCTTCATAAATTGATTTTAATATCTTTTGGCAACATGTTAAAGTCAAACGAATAATTTTAAATTTAAATCTTAGATAATTTGTTACTCCTGATACTTTTAACCTTTAAAAAAAAGCGAAACTCCTTTAACCATCTCAATGTCAAGTTTATCAGTTGATCAACATCTATGGCAGCCAACAATCAGGCAAATACAAACAAAGTTACCAGCAATATAATGCCAACTATTGTAGTGACATATTACCTTTACCATGGTTCTGGCTGTCAACCGTAGACAACATATCTTAAATATCTTAATACCCTGTGCTAATCTTTGCAAATACAACAAAAATATATCACCAAATTTACTTAACATTTAACGTTAAGCTCCCACTTTTTAGCTGTCTTTATACTTTAGCTCACTATCATTGTACGTTTGTTGGTTGTTTTTTTTGTCTTTTTCGTTTTTTGTCTGCTATTCAAAAGTGATGTCACGGAATCCGTCAGTAGTTGCTAATGCAACAGCAACAAAAACAATAACAAAATGTAAGTAAGTTAGTAAGTAGAACGACAGTTGACTTGTTAAAGCTATAACTGATGACATTAAATGATTAAAAGGGAAAACAAAAAAAAAACGATTTGTAAAACGGTTCAAACAATGACGCTAAGCAAATATAAAACAATAGAAAAAATCACATGAACATAAAGGAAGATATCAATTATTATTTAACAAATTTTTGTAAATTGTTGTTAAATTAAACTTAGAAAAATCACGCTAGTTTCAAGCTAATGAACTGAGTGAATGTTTCATTTCATTTTACTTAATGATTTTTAAATATCGGTTAAAAAGATTTAAGTTTATATCGAAATTCCCCAAAATATATAAAAAACATTCTATATTTTAATAAAATATTAACTTACCGCTTCTGTTTTGATATTCAATGACACTGCTACATGTGTTGGTGATGTACCATTATTTGTTGGTACATCTGGTGTTGGTGCTGGTGGTGTTGCTACTGATGTTACTTTCGTTGTTGTTGTTACATTTGTTGTAGCTACTAAGCCACAACTGCCATTACTATGATGGCCAGGGGTAGCACGTCCGGGAGAATGCGGTGAAACACCGCTCAACGATGCAATGGCTACACTTGAATATGGTGAGGATGAAGGCGATTTATTTGTATTGGAATTATTTGCTATGGCCGCTGTTGTTGATGACGAAGCCGTCGATGACGAGTTTAACGAAGTCGATGAAGACAACGAAGAGTTTGAGGAAGAGGATGATGAAGATGACGATGAGGATGAAGAGGATGAGAGTAGCGTGGTGGAGCAAACTAAAGCACCAAAGGGTGTAACATGCGTTTTAGTTTGTGTTGTGTTGGAGGTTGGTATGTGATTTGATCCGGTCGTAATTGTGGTGGTGGTGGCAGGTGAGGCCATCGAGTGTATGGGGCTGGCTAAACTAACGCTGGCCGTAAGATGAGCACCCAAAACGCTGGTGGCATCGACAAATTCACGTTTCATGACACCACCACCGGATATACCCAATGAGGCGGTTATGGCTGTTTCGCATGGCAATACGGTGCCCAGCATTGTGGGTGCGTTATCAGCGTTACGATTGCTACTATTACCCTCAGTTTCTTCGCAACCTTCCGCCATGTCAGTTAGGCATTGTGTTGAAGAGTCTCTAAAGTGAGAAAAATTACAATGATTAGTTAACAGAGCTATCAAACAAATAATAAACTGTAGAAAAAAAAAATAAATTATATATGTATAAGATGCGAAATCGTTGTAGCTATAACGCCCAGAAAAGGCGAACATAGCTACAAATTTTAAGTCTAAACCAATTAACTAACTAAAAAAAACTGTTCATGACTTAAAAAATTATGATTAAAAATGACAAGGCATCAAAGAAACATACTATTATCGTATACTTTTGTTTCGATACGATTTTATATGTTAAAAAAAATATAACTTGACGATATAGACGTGAATAATATTTGTTCGCCTTAACTATAAAAAACATTTTTTCCTCTCATAATATTGAGAAATATATTTTTAATATATAAAACTTTTGCTAAAAAATTATTTACTTGATACTTTCAATATAACACAGTCCCACGAAATTTGCTAAAATCTCTGGCCCTGGTATCATGGTATACTTTTCGAAAGATCTTTATTGAGCTGCGCAAAAATCTTCATCAAAAAATCTTCACAATCTTCAAAATATATATTCAAATACATTTCTAAAAATAAAATCTGATCCCAGGGTCCAAAAAAATATGCCATCCTTGAAAATTTAAAAGTAACTAAAGTATTAAAGTTTTTCTTAATAATTTATATTTAAAACTTTAAACATAGTAGGATTTTTACTTATAGTTACTTAAAAATATTTGTGTACAAACACACTTGTAAAAATCATTGTACCAAATGTCTGCTATCATAATTTTAGCATTTCAGCCCCTACATACTTGACCAAATGCATTGACCATCCACAACACAACAGCAGCAGCAGCAGCAACAACAAGCACTTACTAGCAAACACCAACAACAATATAAAATACGTTCCTTTACCGACTGCTACTTCTCTAACTTTCAATTATTTAGCAACAGCAGCATATGGAGACGTTGCATACGTCTTTCGACGCCTTAGGACATAAGGGAACGACAATTGTAGAGAGAGAGAACGAGTATTGTGGTGTCGAGTGAGTGTATGTGTGTGTTTAAACAGTAGGAGTATGTTCGAGTTGTATAGTATGGGTGGGTGTTGGATGATGTCCTGTTACTTGTCCTGTTGTTGACGTTTGTTCATAATTTTGTTTTTGTTTGCTTACGATTTTGTGCTTGTTCTACTTCTAAACTTCTACGAATGCTTAAATGCATTAATAAACCCTCATACTGAGATACAAATTTTCACTACACTATGGGCCACACAATCGTTATAGAAAATTAGTATAATTTAAATATACATATAAATTTGCCACCAAACCGATTAATTAAATGCTTGAAAGACGTATGAGTGTTATTGATTGAATTTTCAAAATTATATTACTTATACGTCCAGTAATATTATTCAAATGTTTCATATATAAAATTTAGTTTAAACAAATTTCCAATGCTAGGAAATTCATGATTTACAATTAAAAATTAATTATGAAAGCTTGATATATTCAAATATTAAGAAGTTTATTCTTTGTGTCATAAACAAACTATACGCCCTATTTTGTCATAAGCTAATCCAGTTTGATTCTCTGTTTAGTTTCGCCGAATGGAAAAATTGAGAATTTTTGAGCGAAAAATTGAAAACTAAAAAATTAAAAAACAATTAAGAAAAAATCTATCGTCAACTTTTTGATTATTTTTGGTCCTACATTTTTGGAAGGTTGTAAAATATTGAGAATGTTGTTATTTCGAAATATGTGGAACAAATTAATACCTTTACAAAAAAATAAAATCAAAAAAATACGGTTGTGTTTGCTCGAAAAATTAATAATCAAAATTTTAAAAAGCAATATATTTTATCATAGACTAGTTTATAAGGATCAATATGGTATACTTGAATCGGTTTTCCGACATTTACTTCTGTATGCTTTTTTGTTTAAAAATTTCAAAATAACTGTTATTTTCGGTACCTGTATACATTTCTTCTGGATGAATGATATTATTCTCTACTACACCTAAAAGTTTTAGATGATAATAGTGAAGTTTTTAATAACTCAGAGGCTTTATATTATCAAAGAAGATTCATTTATAATAAATCACAGCTTTTACCTAAGATGAGTTGATGCATTCTTTGTTATATATATTTTTCTTCAGATTCTTCAGTTTGTAAGATTTTCTTTTTGTATGGATTAATAATAATAAATGTTTCCATCATTGTTTGATGATTTTTTTCTTAACTAGTTATCTATAAAATTAATGGGTAAAGCGATTTCTTCTGGCCGATGATTTGCTAAACAGTTTTCTCCCGATTTTGACCAACCATACGTTATTTGAAAGGCATTTCTTTTTAGCTGTCTTACAGATTAACAGATTTTTACATTTTTTTTTAGTAAAATGCATTTAAAAATGCTACTAGCACATACATATAATTATGCAATGCGATGTGTGTGTTTATTAAATTTTTTAATGTCTTTTGAAAAAAATTAGTTTGTTTTCTTCATTCAATAAGTCAATCGATATTTAAAAAGTGTGGAATTGTGAATTGTCTTATAAAATAATTTATTAAATGAAAAATAAAAATTTCTAATTCTAAATGTTTAAACATTTTTAAACTCTATCTTTTAACTCATACTCTCTGTCTGTCTGTCTGTCTATCGTGGGGCAACCCCATTCCCCCTTATCCAATTGATCTTAAACATGGCCCATGGAGTTGTTTTGAATACAAGTTAATTTTGGGGTAGTCACGCACAGTCAGGCATAGTCACGTACAGTCACGGAGTGATCTAAATATCATTTACCCTCATCTGATCTATCTGAAACTTGGTCCATATACTTGCTGTGAAAAAAAGATTAACTTTGACTTATGCCGTTTTCTTTTCTGACAAAAAATGTTGCCCTTTTTTGCCCTTTTTTCGAAATGTGTATTTTTTGATATATTTGAAATTAAGAGCAACCTTATCTAATACATCAATCGAAAGGTCTCAAAGTCGAGCCCTCATAAATCACAAAAAATTCCAGCCATTGACTTCTTTCAGGTCATACTGTGAGAATATTTCCCCATTGTTCCCCTTTTTTGAATATTTTCACCCTATGACTTCCAAGAGGATAAGAATCAAACACAGCACTTTGAGACCTTTCGATTGATATATAATATAAGGTTGCTCTTAATTCAGAATGTATAATATACACTTTTCCAAAAAAGGGCAAATAAGGGCGACATTTTTTGTCAGAAAAGAAAACGGCATTAGTCACGCACAGTCACGCATGGACACGAACAGTCCCCTCATCCGATCGACCTGTCCGTCGACTTGTGTGGCCAAAGATTAATTTTAAGATAGTCACACACAGTCACGCACAGTTACGGATATATTCCAAACTCATATGTATAAGGAAAGAAAGAGTTTTAATAAAAATTTCGTTTTTATGGGTTAGATTATTTTACGCATAATAAGCCCTTTTTTCCTTTTTTATATAATAGTAATAAAAAATAAAATAATTTATTATATTTTAGATTCTCGAGTGCTTCCCCTTTTTACCCCTTTTATTTTAATTGTCGCAACAAATTTAGATCGATTTCTAATCTTTCTCCAGTGATATAATCGAGCTGAAACTTAGTAAGCAGACTCGTGGCGATAAATTTACAATTGTTTGGTCCAGCATACCGATATCATCCTACAGTACATTTACATATGTACATAACATAATCAGAAGGAAAATGTTTATTGTTTTTCGAAAACTGATTATCCAAAATTAAATGCTCCACTATCCGCTATTGACTGAAATGATATATTTTCATCTATTTATTTTAATGAGATGAGCACAAGCTTTTTTAACACGTTGAACGCATGTATATTCGTAATGGTTCCTATGATATCAGAACGTGGAATAATACTTATTTGGACAAAATGAAAAATAGGAAGAACAAAATGTATAAAAAATACAAAAAACTGGTTCCCCATTGATCTTATCAAGTACTTAATTGCTAGATCAGAACACAATATTGAAAATAAAAAGTATTACAAAACTACTCGTATGAAATTTTGTTAACTCCAAAAGTCGATGTCAAGAGAATAATCCAATTCTTTGAAATTTGGATTAATTTCAGCCAATGATGATTTATAAATCAGTAATATTTTTGCCGATTTTTTTGCCACAACATATTCCATATAAAATTTTGATCAATCGGTACAATATCCTTTTGATATTTCCAAACTTCTTCGATAATAAATGTAAATTCCCTAGTAACATCACTGTTTTCAGTAAAATGAAAATACTGGAGAATTTTTATGATCCTGCTACTGATACAATACCAAATAATTTTCTTAAACACTGTGTCGCCTCCCTGTCGTATCCACTAACAATACTTTTTAAACCGTCCTTGTGTAAAGGATATTTACCATCTCTATGAAAACAATCGTATGTCATCCCCTAATATAAATCTGGTAAAAAGATAAATGTGTCTAACAAGAAAGGCTTCGCAAAATTGAGTGCAATCTCCAATTTTTTATAAAAAAATTGTAAGAAACTCGCTATCTCATCAAGTATCATCCTTACTTTCTCCATATAAACACGGCTTTCATAAATCTCTTTCTACAATCACCAACATTCTGGAACTTACTACAATTATAAATAACGAATTTAGATATCGTATGCAAACCGATTTAATTTACACTGGCTTTATAAAGCCTTTGATAAGGTGAATCATGATTTATTATTATACAATCTAAATTCTATGAGTTTCAGTTATTCTTAAGTTTTCTGTTTAAATTGTCATTTGACGAAGCGGGTTAAGATTAGAAGTGTTGTCTAAAAAAAGCGAAGTATTTTCTGGTGTTCCACAATGAAGTCATCTTGGTCCAAGTACTGTTTATTTTATTTTTCAACGATCTCCCTTCTATTATTCAACATATAAAAATTTTCGTTCCAAACTATTTTCCTTTCTTCAAAATTACATTTCTCATTTTTTTTTGCCACAATCCGTTTTAAATAATTTTTGTAGATGGTGCAATATAAATCCAATGGAGCCTAATATAAAAAAAATGCAGTCACATGTCCTTTTCCAGATGTAAAAAATTACATACTACTTAGTTTGTGAATGACATTGAACTAGACTCGGTTGATTCATTCTTAACTTTTGGCAGTCTATTAGATCACAGATTAATTAATGGGGTAAATAGTTTTCTGATCCATATGTAACCAAATAGTTATATACATCCCTGGTTCATCCTATAATGGAATATGGCTGTATAATATGGGATCCCTGTTATATTATTTATAAAAATTTCGTTGAATCTGTTCAGAAACAATTTTTTTATTCTGTCTACGCCGACTTGAATGGAACTCCCGTGCCTTGCCCTGTTATAAATTCAGACATACTCTAATCAAGTTACCGACACATTGACTCTAATTACTTGTTAAGTAGAATTCAAGTTAATATTCCAACGGAATTTACCAACTCATAAATTTGTTCGAAAATGAAGGAATTTTGAAACATAACATTATTCTACTCTATATCTAAATAATTCAATCGTCAATATTTTATATGTTACCAGTGTACCCTGTCGTGCTTCGCTGCGACCTGCAGTGAATATCAAATTTTTTCTAATAAATGTTTCCTATCATTCCAAGAAATAAACTTTTTTTACATTTTTTTTAAATTTTTTATTTCA
This sequence comes from Cordilura impudica, assembly GCA_963682025.1. NCBI lineage: Eukaryota > Metazoa > Arthropoda > Insecta > Diptera > Scathophagidae > Cordilura > Cordilura impudica. The sequence goes on from OY821521.1 coordinate 205,913,833, forward strand.
ATGCTTACAGATATACAATAATGCTAGTTTTTCGATTCGGTGCGAAAATTATCAAATTTTTCGGAGTTCCTGGATCAAGCTACCAGAAAAACATGGGTTTTCTAAGTTTTTGTATGGGTGGTACCACGCCCACTGACCCAATCCTGATGGCTCTGGCCATCATAGGCAAAAAACGGTTTTTTTTTAATCTATACTAATATAATAAAGAGGTAGTGTGTGTTTGTTTGTTTGTTTGTTTGTTTGTAGGGGGTAATCTCCGTAACTAGCCATCTGATCTTCCTGAAATTTTCACAGAGTCTTACTGCGGATATGGGAAGTGCTATAGGCTATAATTTTTTTAATATTTTTAGTGGGCGTGGCACCTCCCACACAAAGTAAATTTTTAATATCATATACATATATTGAGTACCATGACAGGGAGAGCTTTGCAAATTTGTGTGAGGTCACCTATTGTTAATATTAGTATCCGCGCCGGAAATGGGCCGGATCGGAGAAGTGGGCGTGGTACCTCCCATACAAGTAATAATTCAATGTTATATATCTCGAGTACTATGATAGAGAGAGCTTTTAAAATTTGTCTGATGGCACCTATTATTAATGTGAGCAGTCGGACAAAAAATGGGTACTATCGGACCAATAGGCGTGGCACCTGCCATACAAATAAAATATAAAATGCCATATATCTGGAGTACTGTTATAGTGAGAGTCTTGGGACTTTGTGTGAACCCATAAGTTATTCATATGATTAGTTAGACAAAAAATGGGCGTGATCGGAGCAGTGGGCGTGGCACCGCCCATACAAAGTAAATACATGATATCATATAACTGGTGTACTAAAAGAGGGAAGCTTTGACACTTTGCACGACACCATCAGATCTTAGTATGAGTAGTCAGATAAAAAATTGGCGGGTTCACACCAATGGGCGTGGAGCTGCCCATGCAAAGTAACTATTAAATGTCAAATATTTGGAGTACTGTAAAAGAGAGAGCTTTGTGGCTTTGCGTGAGCCCATAGGTTCTTTGTGTGATTAGTCGAACAAAAAAATGGGCGTGATAGAAGCAGTGGGCGTAGCACCGCCCATGCAAAGTAGATATCTAATATCATATAACTGGGAAAGGCTCGACATTTTGCACGAGTCCCTCAGATATTAATATGAGTAGTCCAATAAAAATTGGGCGGGATGGGATAAGTGGGCGTGGCACCTCCTATATCAAAAATATGATGTACTATGAAAGCAACAGTCTTTTGACAAGTACATTAGTTATCAATGTGATTTGTCGTGAAAAATATATTGTCAAAATCAAAAATCGCGAAAACAAACAAAAAAAAAATTTTATATCAGTAAGTATCAAAACAAAGAATTAAAGAGGTAATGTGTTTGTTTGTTTGTAGGAGGTAATCTCCGTAACGACTTATCTGATCTTCCTGAAATTTTCACTGATTCTTATTGCGGATATCGGAAGTGCTACAAGCTGTATTTTTTTTAATATTTTTAGTGGGCGTGGCACCTCCCATTCAAAGTAAATTTTTAATATCATATATATAAAGTACTATGATAGAGAGAGCTTTGAAAATTTATCTTAGGTCATCTATTATTAACGTGAGTAGTCAGACAAAAAAATGGGCGGGATTGGACAAATGCGCATGGTACCCCTATACAAACTTAATATTAAACGTGATATATCTGAATTACTGTGTTAGTGAGAGCCTTGGGACTTGCGTGAGCCTTTTCGTAACAATTCGGAAGGGAGGGGGGGAGGGGAGGGTGTAGCGAAGCGCACCGGGTTACATCTAGTATTTACTATAAAATTTAAAAACTGTTGTTTCATTGTAAAGAATTACGAATAATAAGTAAACAACAGAAAATGTTTTTGCGATTTTTTTAAGTGATCATCAAAAATAACAAGTTTTTTGGGTGCAACTCAAAATATATCTTTCTAGTGGATTCTAACGAAGCTACTCTTATAACACAAATAGTGTTACAACTGCATTTTTTTTTGCGAAAGACTAGAAAAACCGATGTAAGATTTTTCCAGTGGATAGATATGACCACTGTGTATGGTTTTCTTGCAAAAAGTGAAAATGAAAAATTTTGAGTTGACTCACTTTAGAGGTACAGGTGCGATACATGTATTTACAATGTGTGGAGGTGTCACGCCCAACGGTTTGATCCGGCCCATTTTTCACATAACTTCTCACACTCATCATTCGTGAACTCACAAGTAGTTTCAAGACTGTCTGGTACTCCAGATAATTTTTTTGTATAGGAGGTGCCACGCCTACTAACGCAATCCTGCCCATTTTTCGAACGACTACTCACATTAAGAACCGATTGATGTGCAGAAAGTTTCAAGATTCTGGCCACCATAGTACTCTAGATATATGATGATATGCATTTAACATGTATGTGAGGTGCCATGTCCACTTGCTTGATTCCGCGATTCCTGCTCGTCTGTCCGTTCATCCGTCCATCCATCTGTGTGTTCATTTAAGCCTTCTAATCAAACTACAGGTCGCAAGTATGAATATATTTTGATGAAACTTAGTATATAAGGTTTTATCGGCCCTGGAATGAATGCTATTGAAATTGGTGAAAATCGGTATATGTTCTGACCTAGTCCCCATGCAAACGACCGCTATGAGATCGACATAAATTGCCATAATATCCAAATTATCATATAGATCTCGGTCAAATTGGGTTTGTGCATGTTTATTAGATTAGTAGTCTAAAAACAAACCAAATAGGACAATTCTTGGTCGTAGCCCCCATAAGAAGCTTATTTCCGATCTTGACTTAAATCTATCAAAAAAACAAAAGTATTGCACAGATTTTTCTCAAATTTGGTTTGTATATTTTACTACCTAGTCTCCATTTGCAATAGCAAAAGAGGCAAAGATTAGCATAAAGAAAACATATCAGATTCAGGTAATGAACTTCTTTTTCATTTTGCCAAAACAGTTAAGCCAAGTAGGTTTTATCTAACAATGATGATCTAATGGTCGAATTAAAGATATTTCGAGCCATAGTGCATTATAATGAACTTTTGTTTTTCATACATATGCAAAATACACATTTGCATGCAATAAGTAAAATTAATTATAACAGCTCTCTACTTGAACTACTTAAGCTTAACAACAATAAACACACACAAAATCCAACCTAACCCATCTCATTCAGCCATCTATTCTTAACTTCTCCTATACCACCTTAGGGTGTATAACTGATATATAATTCCGTTTGTTTCTGGCTATATTTGGAAGTTGTTGGGTTTTTTTTTATAATTTTATTATTATTATTATTATTTGCTGAGAAGGTTCAAAAAGGAGTTAAAACTTATACAGGCCAGTTTTTTAATATATGTAAGTGAAATGTATGTGTATTGAATAACCGAACATGCAACTACCTCGTTCAATCGGCCCTCTTTCTAGTAAAACGGAAAGCAGCAAAGGAGATTCATTAACTAAGTTTGTTTAACAAAAACACAAACTTTCTCAATTCACTCATACATACTCGTTTAAGAGAGCACTGAAGGAGTTCACTAAACCTTAATTCATTACACAGACACACTTGCATACATTACTTATACTCATACAGTTATAAATTGAACGAAAATTATCCATATTTTTGTATTCGCATTCATTATGCATTAAAATCATCGCCTCAGAAACACACGAACTAACTTTTGAATATGAAGTTATTCCTCTTCTTCTTCTTTTTCTTTTTGTTTTTATATACATACACATACTCGCATATACGGTGTTGTTGTTCTTGTCCAGTAGATATTAAATGTCTATTTTGGTGTTTTTGTGTATAGACACTCGTAGAAAAGGGATTTTTGGGGAATAACAAGAAATCCCTTAAGCTCCCAACACGTTTTCAAACAAGTAAATTGGAGACGTTTTGATGGTGCTATTGTTGTTGTTGTCGCTGCTGCCTTGGTTGTTAGTATTTGCATTACGTATGTAGACTTTAGAAGTTGTAACATTGTGGTTTACAATCAAATTTTCAAATGTGCATGTTGTTGCAATTGCAAAAAATGTTGCCAGAATACTATGATTTTTTCCTGCTGTTGGTATTAAACAGAAGACAAATGGCTGGTATTTTGCGATAGTATGGTAACCAGTATGGGGGTTCCTTTGAAAAAATAAGCTTTCGATGAAAAATTTAATTAAATTAAAATTTTTTTTTACCGAAAATTTATCTTATGTATTATAGATTAAAAAGGGACTATGAAGGTCAGAAAAATTCATGAATTTAATGAAAGTTTTGATGGCTGAAGTTCATTAAATTTACGAAGGTAAATATTGCATTGCAATATTTACAAATTTCTTTGAAAAATTGACTGTTCATCTGTGCTACAACTTCAGCAAATTGTGGAACACATTTCACTAGTAAGAAAGTTAAAACATCTATTCACATAATGTTTGGAAATTCCCATACAGCTCCTTCAAATTGTTCATTTTGTCTGCTCAAACCAATGAGCCGGTCATTGTATGCACTCATACATACATAAATATAATCGCATACATATTTCTATGTTTGTGCATGCCTAATTCTGTTTTTCTTTACTTTATAGGCAAATTATATATTATGCTGTATTATAAAGTTAACTTTTCTCACAATGCACAGTTTCTCTTTACTTAAGATATTTAACTGAATGTTAAAATAAAGGAACATGGGTAAGTTCACAACTCGATATAGTCTATGGGGGCTTGCTGACTTCGGTCATACGAAGTCTGTGGGTCTCACTGTATAATATTTGTTAAGTATGTATTCAAATTTTATTGCCGTGTTAGTAAGAATGAAAATTTTAAGTTGAATTATTAGACATCTTAACAAAATAGCTAAAAATTGAGGTACCTTCACCTCATTCATCCACGTCTATATATCTGTTTACATAAAGAGATAAACATATCCAATTATTTTGTAAGTATTAGTAAGATAACCAATTCCTATCATCTTGTGAGTATATGTCTAAATTATTTAAGTGTATTGTAAGCAAATTTTCAATAATATTTTTGTTTTTGCTTTAATTGAGACTACATGTAAAGACATGGAATTGAGAGACAAACTCTTTGTATACTTGTATAATAATGAAAAAATTATTATTTGTAAATATATATTTTTTTTAATACATATATCGATTTTTTTATAATTTGATTTTTAAATATATTCGTATTTTGCAAAATAAAGTAAGAACAAATTTTAAAATATGAAAGTTCAATGTAGAAACTGAGCTCTTGTTAGTAAAATTTATATAATGTGATGTCACTTGATAGTGAATGATTTGAACTGGTTGTAAGTTTTTGTTAAATATATTACCAAAGTCATTTTAATCAGTTTGTGATTTGACAACAAAAATTATCTAAAAGTGGGTTTTAAGCATATGTTTTGATTTTTAGCAGAAAGCTGTATATTTCTTTTTTTTTTATTATCATGGGCTTTTTTCAACAGCATATAACACTATGCCAAAATCTTCCAATGAAAATACAGAAATCGCACATATGTGTATTTAATAGATACCTTAAGAAACTAATCAAAGACTAGTACATTTTGAATGATTTAATATTTCTGGATTATTACACCAATTCTCAGGCTTTAATATTTACTTATCCAGTTGTTCTTTATAGCACAAAACATTAAAAAAAAATTTTTTTAAGTTAATGATTTTGTTTGTAACACATCGAAAAAAAATTCCGGAGATCCCAGAGCCATATATATATATTTATGTATATCATTTCACCTTTTACAATATATAAATTTACGGATATATTTATTGCTTTGAATTTAGTAAAAAGTGTGCTTGTATAATTATAAATTTTTATGGAATATGTATGTTATTTTTAAATAACATATTTTGCATATAATGAACCAAAAATTAGTATTAGCAATCGTGTTAAAGGAAAAATTATTCTATTTTATTTACATCATTATTAATAGGATCTATTCTTTAAACTATATCAAACGAAATCGGAAATATTATTAATCATAACCGAAAGGAAAGTTATTTTAATAACTGGTCGTTAGGATTTCTTTTAGAATTAGATGCCAATCAAATCCTCAAAATATATTAAATCAAAGGACGAAGGCATCTGCAGCCAGTTTCCTAATCTTCTTGAATGTTATGAACTTGTAAATTTAAATAAAAATAAATAAATATTAAATCATTTATATTTGACGCGCTTTTTTATCTAGAAAGACCTTTTCTATAATATAATTGTAAGCTCCGCTTGTGAATCGATATAAAAACGTTTATACTTATTTTCGTTTTCAAATTGGCGACACTATATTTGTGCACTCTCATGCTTTTGTTATTGATATATTCAATTATTTTAAGGATGACTTCTGAAACTTTAAGTGATTTTTAATTTCAATTTTAGAAAATATTTTTAAACGTCATGCAAATTTTTCTAAAAACATATATTGACTTTATAAAGCCTAGAAATCTATATATTAATACGTGAGTGTATATCATTCAACCACTTTTTGTGCAAAAAGCGCTATCGGAGGAGTCTGAAATTTGCCAATGTTATTGTTCATGTAAAGGAGAAGTGCAGAGTGATAAAATTTATGTATAATATGTGTTAAAAATATATTAAATTAAATCAAATAAGATATTTGTAATAAATAATATTATAAAAGCCGAAAAGTATGCTAATCAATTTTGACCAATTTAAAATTGTCGTCTGTGCCTTTATTATTGATGGTTTAATCGCCCTATGTTGAATTTTGTATTGCCTAAAATTGATTAGCATACCTTTAAGCTACTAAAACATTATTTATTAACAATCGCATTTATATTTCTTCTATGTGTTGATTAATGAATTTTATTTAAATATTCATAGTTTTTTTATATACATATATAGAATAAAAAAAACATTGAAAGAAAAAAATTTATGAAAAATAAAATTTCCAATAATTTCTGCTAGTAACAATAAAATCGAAACACAAATTTTTTGAGTAGCTTTTACAATCGAATTCACAGCAAGAAATCGAACACCCGGTTTGTTGCAATTTTATTTACAGCACTATTTTCCATTAATTGTTTTGATATTTATTTCTGTTACAAACTTAATTCTTCACTTTGTTATTTATTTATTTTTTTTTTTTTTGGTATAAAAAATGAGTGTTCAAAAAAATACTAATATTTTATACTGATCGGCTCTAAATCACTTTCTTAGTCGATTTAAGGACTTTTGCACGACCGTATGTGAGTGTATGTAAACCTGGTACACAAACTAAAGGTCGCACTTGTACAAATGTATATTTAGAAACAATTTGATATATAAGCAATTATCGGGGATATTCGTTGTCTATGAAGAGCGGCTTTAATTTCTTAGCTGCTGTGATTGATTTTTTTTATTTTTTTTTGTTATATTGTATAAACATATCTTTAAATTAACATATTTTTAGATAATTCAGATGTCAATATCTGGAAGTTTTTAGTCAAAACTCATTTGAAATATGCTTGAGTTATGACTTCTGAGATCACAAAATATTTTTATAGGGATGAAACTTTGCGAATTATAAAGCCACATAGTGGCGCCCTTAGAACGAATGAGGTTGCAAATATCAAAAATTTCATGTGCGCTTACGTTATTTTGAATAAAATCATCTCATAGGAAATTTTTCAAAGATTATAAATTTGCTACCATCAATAAATTCAGATTTTCAGTTTAGAAGGTATAGCCCTTCAAATTTGACCGATTTTCAGTTTTCACAAAAACACACAATTTTTACGCAATTTGTTCCAGTTTCAGGTAGGATATAAAAAGAACTAGATAACAAATCGTATTTATACCCTACACCACCATGTGGTTTGTGTATAATGACTTTGTGCTGCTGTTTGTAACATCCAAAAAAATTTGACCTACACCCATCTTTAATTATACCGATCTCATCAGAATCACTATCTGATTCGATTTAACGATGTCCGTCCGTCCGTCCGTCCGTCCGTCCGTCCGTCCGTCCGTCCGTCCGTCCGTCTGTGTGTCCATGTAAAGCTTGTAATCAAACTGCAGGTCGCAACTATGAATATATTTTGATTAGATTTGAGATTTGGTATTTAATCTTTTATCGGCCATGGAATGAACGCTATTGAAATTGGTGAGAATCGGTCCATGTTCAGACCTAGCCCCCATACAAATGACCCCTATTAAATCAACATAAATTGCCATAAGATCCAAATTATCATACAAACCTTGGTCAAATTGGATTTGTATGTATATATTACATCCTTTAATCAGTAGTCCAAAAATGATCCCTATTGGGCAACTCTTAGTCATAGGCCCCATATAGTGCTGCTTCCCGATCGTTACTTAAATCTATCAAAAAACAAAAATATTCCACTAATTCTTCTCAAATTTTGTTTGTATATATTTTTACAAAATACAAGAGACTTTACCAAACATGGTCAGGATCGGTCCATTTTTGGGCCTAGTCCCCACATAAATATAGCATCCGATATGAACTTTTTCATATTTGCAGCCGAAAAAATTAATAAAAATCCCACTCAAATTTGGTTTATGCTTACTTTCTATATCCAGTTAGTTGGGCCTGAGAGATTTGGTTTCTAAACGCATGGTATAGGGTATCGTATAGTCGGTCTAAACCGATTATAATTTTCTTACTTGTTTTTATTTCTGTTCATTTATGTATTTATTGAATATATTCCCAGGAAAAAAAGACATTACCAAGTAATGGGTTTTAGAACGAGATCTAACTGGTTGAAGTTTGCCCGATATGCTCATTATTTTAACACGGGGATGTCATTGGAGGTAGCTAGTTGCCTCTAAGTTTACGAGTAGGGGGTAAAGTAACTAGTTAATGGTAAGGCAGAAATAACTGGTTTCATTTCATATTATAAAAACTGGTGGCATAAGTTTAGTTTATAATTGGCATTACATCAGGGGTGTAAATAACGCATTATCAGCAGGTACTGAAACAGTGGGTGCTAATAAGTAGTTTATACGTCAGAAAGTACCGACGATTTTCAGAAACTATTTTATTTCAGATATTAATAATTTTATTTCAGATACTAATATAATAATAACTAAAATTAAAGTAATATACATATGTGAAATTAAATTGATAACATGTAAAAAGAATTTAGTAAGTTCTGAAATTAACTCCATGAATATGAAATTAATTTATTAAATTAAATTTAAATTTTGCTAAAACAAAATTGATAACTTCTGCAAGTAATTGATAATTTCTGATATTAAATTTAAAATGGTGTATAAAAAAATATATATATTAATTTTTTTTATATAAAACTTATTTTATGTTTATAATGAAAAAAACCTTAAATACATTAAAGAGATCAAATTATTAAGATCAAGATATTAGATTTATTTTCCGTTAAAATTGAGAAAATCTTAATGGAATGGGAAAAATCTTATTTCAAGTTGATAAATTCATTAAGATTTTCTCATTATACCCTATAACACTATGTGGTTTGGGTATAATGACTTTGTGCTGCTGTTTGTAACAACCAAAAATATTTTACCTAGACCCATCTTTATACCGATCGAATCAGAATCACTTTCTGAGTTGATTTAACAATGTCCGTCCGTCCGTCCGTCTGTGTGTCCATGTAAACCTTGTAATCAAACTGCAGGTCGCAAATATGAATATATTTTGATGAAATTTGGTAGATATGCTTTCACGCTATTGAAATTGGTGGGCATCGGTCCATGTTCAGACCTAGCCCACATACAAATTACCCCTATGAAATCGACATAAATTGCCATAAGATCCAAATTGTCATATAGATCTTACTCAAATTGGGTTTGTATGCGTTCATTACATCCATTAATGAGTAGTTCAAAAATGATACATTTGGCCCCATATAGAGCTGCTTCCCGATCTTCACTTAAATCTATCAAAAAACAAAAATATTGCACTGATTCTTCTCAAATTTTGTTTGTATATATTTTTACAAAATACAAGAGACTTTAGCAAACATGATCAGGATCGGTCCATTTTTGGACCTAGTCCCCATATGGATATAGCATTCGATATGAACTTTTTCATATCTGCAGCCAAAAAAAAATTAATAATAATCCCACTCAAATTTGGTTTTTGCTTATGTTCTATGTCCAGTTGGGCCTAAGAGATAGGGTTTCTAAACGCATGGTATAGGGTATCGTATAGTCGGTCTAGACCGACTATAATTTTCTTACTTGTTTTTAGTTGTAAATGGTGTAGTAACATAAAAAAAGTAACACAATATTTCGTCATTTGTGTTCTAGGTTCAGTGTAGCCTTTCAGTTTTAGCCTTTCGGATGCATTCATCCTTGTGGTGCCGATTTTAGGCAATTTGAAGAAAAATTTAAATAACCATCTCAAAAATTGTTTTTTACTGACAAAGAAGTAGCTACAACACATTACTAGGAACTCATTATTTCAACTTTGAAAGGAGCTGGCATTATTAGTAACGCCTTATTTTCACTTTAGAAGTAATGCAGCGGGCAGGGGTAGGTCATTATTGGTAATGCAAAAATCAATGAGCTGCTATTATGAAATTTTCCCTGGGTTATAGAGAAAAAATCTTACTGTTTGATTTGTGTTTCTCCACGGAAATCGCTACTTACCAACTGTCTATTTTTTCACTATTTTTCAACTTCGATGGAAAATATATTTTTTTTTTAAACAAAAAACCTTGAAAAAGAAACATAAAAAATATAAAATTGTTAAAAATCATGTTTTTTAGTTAACATAACATGACCTTTTCATGTTGCTACCAAATTTCAACTTTGATAACCCATCAGTTAGCACCTATAAGGCGTAGCACCTTCTTCAGATGACTACTTATAATATGCCTTTTAACTTATTTCACTATTACAATCGGTTCAAAAGTTATGATTTTTGCAACAAAAAAAACTCAAATGGCGCCACTGTGTGCCGGCTGCTTTAAATAATTAATTTTATTGGTGTTCTGTGAAATACTTGAGAACTTCTAGGTTTTCTACTCTATAAAAGAAAATAATAAAATTTTTCAGAAATTAAAAAATTCCTTCTATAAATTATAATGGAAACTGGCCAAAAGAAAAAACAATTAACTTAAAATTTATTCAATTTTAACTTTCAGTATCGGCGACAGTTTTAAAGCGGTAGCGGCATAGCCGCATTTAATATCTTTCTGATATATAATTTTAAATTCCATTAAAAAAATTTATTCTTTAAGAAAGTTTTTTGTAAAAAAATTTAAGCGTAGTATCAAAACCAATTTTTAATTTTCTTAGCATTATTTTCAAACAAAACTGAATAATTTTAACTTTGCTAAAAATTGTCAACATTCACTAAAGTTTAAATTTAATTTAGTTACTGGACGAAGAATTATTTTAATCGTAACAACGATATTATCTCTCAATTCGAATGCAGTATGGCAGCTTTGGCCTGCTCTTTATAGAATGTTACAGGCAAAAATAAATATTAAAATATTCCACTTATTCAAGTTTTTATCCGATATATAAAATTAGAAGAGACAGGTTAATGTTTTATATAAAATATATTATTACATTTTATGCTACACTACATCTTTTGGAATCTAAGCAATTTTAAGATATTTCTTATTTTTTTGTGCTAATATTTATGAAGTTTTGTCACTCAGATCTTAAGAAATACTTGGACTCTAATTTAAAACCTAAGCAAAGAAATATATTTATATACTAGTTGTTTTTACCCGGTCTTGCCCGGGATCCAAAGGCTTTTGACTTGAAAAATGGTTGACTATGCTTACCAGGTGCTGAGTAATTAGTCCACAAAAAAATGAACCTCCTCCACAAAAATTTTTACGTTTTTTGGAGAATAAATTAATTTTTTATTTCACTTTGATTTTTTAAATCCGAAGTTTTTTTATAAGACGCTACAGCAAAAATGCTTCAAAAATAAGCTGCGAAACCGCTTTAAGTTTTTTTTTAGATTATTTATTTTGTTAACATCAAACATAACTGAATCTTATTGCAAATTAGAGGAATCAGAACTTTCAAAAATTGAATTACTTCATTCAATAAGTGATCATCATTGAGCAGAGACGTCAAATTTATAGAAGTTTCAAAAATAGAAAACGGATGCGACGTTTAAAATTGTGCAGCAAGGTTGCTTGAAGCAACTTCTTATAGTATATGTGTGGCCTATTTGGAGCAACAGGTAATTATTACACATACGTAGATCAAATTTATCATAAGACTTTTCACTGAGCTGTGTTCCGCTAGCATGTCGTGTGTACCTCCGCGCATTTGGCAGCAACACCCAAAGTGCCGCGCAGTTGTTGTCAACTTATTTTAATAACCAAAATATATTTTTCAGATCACTCCGATATTTCAGCTGAGCTGTGTTCCGCGATCGCATCGCGTCCGCATCCGCGCACCGAAATGATGGTATTGAAAAGAATACAGATTTTAAATGCGTTTATCGCATGACAGATATTGAGAGCAGTATGCAAATTTTCACTTTAATAAATGTTTAACAAAATTCATTTAATAAAAACATGTAAAAATTTAAGAATGAATTTGAGGAGTAAGTTCATTTTTTTATTTAGTTTTTAGAAAAATTGGGGAATTTGTTCATTTCTTTTGGGGACCATTTTTTTAAATTTGGGGAATTTGTTCATCGTGAATTTATTTTCGTGTGTACCAAATTTCAAAGAAATCCGTTGAAAAATTAAAAATTTGTATAGCGAACAAATATATCAAACAACTGAAAATGAACTTTATATAAAAAGTGGGCGTAAAAGTAGGCATGGCCTGCAAAAACCATATGGCGACCTTCCCTGGTCTATATTAAATTTCGGAGAAAGCCGTTGAAAAATTACAAATTTGTGTAGCGAACAAATATACCAAAAAACAGAAAAAGAATTTTATATACAAAGTGGGCATAAAGGTAGGCGTGGCCAAAAAGAGGTACATGGTTACCATCGCTGGAGTACAGAGATCACGTGTACCAAATTCCAGAGAAAGCCGTTGGAAAATAAAAGTTTATATAGCAGTCAAACAAACAAACAAACGAACAAAAAATGAATTTCATATACCTAGAAGTGGATGTAAAAGTAGGCGTGGACATTCAGAGGCATATGGTGACTTTCCCTGGAGTACGGAGATTGCGAGTACCAAATTTCAGAGAAATCCGTTGAGAAATTAAAATTTATATAGCGAACAAATATACCAAAAACAGAAAATGATTTATATAGAAAAAGGTAAAAGTAGGCGTAGCCAATAAGAAGCCTACGGTGATCTTCCCTGGGATACAGAGATCACGTGTACCAAATTCCAGAGAAAGCCGTTGGAAAATAAAAATTTGTATAGCGGTCAAACAAACAAACAAACAGAAAATGAATTTTATATATACTTATATATAAATTGTTTTTTTTTAGAGGTTCAAAACTTTGAGTTGGTAATACTGCTTTATTCGACAATCGAGTTAACAGCTGATAGTTGGTTTTTGTTTAGCTTGGGTTGCTATTTCATCATGAAGAGGGTTATGTGAAGTCACCCGTGATGACTTCTTGGCATAAAATGGCCACAAATACTGTTAAAAGTGTGTTAAAATTGGAGTTCCAGATTGCACCGTCTCCGCACCACCCGCGGCAGTCACAAGGCTCAAATCATACTTCAGTATTAATGGCATAAAATTATGTATCAAATTAAGTCAGTTTATTTGATATTACGAATATTTTTCTTTACTCTATTTGAAATTAAAGTTCTGTAACTCTGAAAAAACTGCCACATATGTATATATGAAACCATTTATACGAGTAGTAAAACATAAAAACAATCCGTTCATGGCCTTGGTCACTTCCCTATACAAAGAAATGAAATAGGTAAGACTGCTTATTTAAAATCATGTCTCATACTTACTTCTACACTCTGCCTCCTAGTTTTAAAGCCCCTTTTTATGAAGGGGGAAAGAACATACAATTTAAGGAATGCATTTATGCCCTAAACCATTTAAGAATATAAATTGTAAATTGTATGACTCGTGTCGTATGTTGCAACAAAATTGTACATATTTTACATTTCAATGTATGTACGAGTATGAATGCAATGATGAGGTGAAAAATATAAATATCATATATGTCTGTATGCATGTATTTTATATGAGTGTATGAATGAATTTATATGTGTATGTTTAAACAAGTATAATTTATAAAATTTAAGTGGGTGGTTTTATAAAGTTTAATATTTCTATATATTGTAAGCTGATGGTGTTGACCATTCTTTAGTCTACTCATTATTGACCATGAGTTTTGCATTTAACATGCAAAATATTCATTTCCTTAAAATGCACCAAACAATCCACCCATAACATGAACTCTCTCCTCTTCAGCTACATATTACTTAAAATATAACAACAACAAAAACAAAATACTTCTTGTGTTTTTCAAACCGACCCAGACCAAGTTCTAGATATATTTATGTGTATATGTAAATGCAGGAATGTATGTGGTAGTGTGGCTGGACTATAGAAAGGATATGTCTGCATTGTTTATTTGTATGAAATGTTAAAGACATTGTTCGTCGGTGTTGCACGTTGTACGTCCTACTTGTTGTTATTGTAATATATGTTATTTAACTCATACAAATATAAAACTTTTCAAGAATGGGTTTGCATATGTGCGATTGTGTTTGCGTGTGTGTGTGTCTGTGGTTCATGTGGCGCAAAAGGATAATTAATGAAATTAATGCCTATGAGTATGAGTTTTAGAGAGACCAAAACTGAGTAATACTCAAGTATTTGCCACACTATGGCTAGGATCAGGGGGGGGGGGATCAAAATTTATATTTTAAATCTATATTTAAATGTTTGCATACTTTTATTTCTACACACGCTCAACTGCCTTCCAGTTTCAAGAGTTTTTAAGTTCAGCACGAAATTTGTATGTTGAATGAAAAAAAAACCTCATCATATTCGATAATGTTGTTTTACAAAATTATAGATGTTAAATGAGTACGTTTTGTGTGAGTAACCATGTTTTGTGGGTGGCTATTATTTTAAAAAAATTTTACTGGACTTTTGAAATTAAAATTTATTGAAGCTTATTTAATTTGTAGCTACTCATATAATAAAATTTATCAAAAATAATAATATTGTTGTATGCAAGAATATGGTTATGAAATTATTAAATTAATACATATATTATTTGCGGGTTTTTTTTTACAACACTGTATAACATTTTTGCGCAACAAAAGATTTTCTTTGTAATTTTATACAAGTCATATTAATTTTGGATTCGTAACGATTTGATCGATTTCAAATTTATTTACCGCATTCGATATCGAGGAAAATCGATCGAAATTCCATATTTTGGTTTATTATTAAAAGAAGACAGGTAAACATTAGACCTCGATTCACTTTTACTCTTAATTAGGAACCATAATTCGTTAACTGTGAAAAAGTAAAAGAATTTTTAATATTTTATTTTGGAAAAAAAAAAAATTCGATCGAAAAATTTCGATAACGAATGCGGTGATTTGGTCCCTGGGGCCAATACCAATAACAAAACTTTTGGCATATAAGATTGTTCAAATGCTATAATATTAAAAAAAAAAAAAAGATAACAAAACTTTAACCTTTAGAACAAATTTACAATAACATGGGGGCTAAAGTTCTGCTTTATGTGGTTTAATTAAATTAAATTAAATTATTAAAAGAGCGAACCTGCTTATATTTTATAGTAAATTTTTATATTGAAACTTAACTTAATAAATAATTATTGCACTCATTAACTGTTAGTCAATTTCCAGTAATTAGAAATTAAAAATACATTGTTGCAACTTTATAATTTGTTATTTAAAAAACTTCCTATAAACTTTATACTGTACTTGATAACAAGACCAAATACAATGTAAACATGGATATGTAAATAAGTATGTATGTGTATGATTAAGTATTTACTGACTAAAAGTACTTTTAAAAAATTAGCATGATTTTTTTTTTTTTATTATTGAAAATTGATTGATATTAAAATTAAATGTTGCTGCACTCTTACAAAAGTTTGTAAAATGATAATTATACCAGCTGACAAGATTGTTGTACGGCAGCCCATACTAATTTGAGCAAACATGTTAGCCAAAAGAGTGAAGAGAGGGGTAAAATTATTAATTATGTGTAATATTAAAACTAACAAATACAAGACGAATACTGGTGGTGGTGGTGTTTAAATTGAAAAAACCGGTATAATTAAACTCAACTCTTCCAATAATACTGTAAGAGATGCTAAATTTGCAACTCAAGTGTAATTACCATAAATATGTATGTTGAATGTGAGTTCGTATGTTGTGGTATAATTTTAATAATATAGAGTGGCAACTTTCTAGTCAACAGCAACGTACAACAAAATTAATCACATTTTATGTGGCTTTTTATACTCTCAAAAGTAACACAAATTACAGTAACATCCTTTTTTTTCGAAAATAAACTTTAATTTATTTCTACAAACTATAATAATTATAAATGAGGTTATTGCACACAAACTTATGCAGTTACACAGTTATAATTAATAATGAAATTAAATTGCAATCAACATTTTGCAGTTTATTGCTGCTGCTACCGCTCGCTGCTGTGTCTCATAAAAAATGCCAGAATAAAAGGGGTGTTAGTCTCCATGAAACATTGTAATTTAACAATATCTGCAGGAGTTTGTTGGCAAACAATCTTTCTTTCCATTCTTACGTTCTTTCATTAACTACTTGCTACATTTTGATTGAGTTGTTTTACAACATTTTGAAATTCATTAAATCTCTGGCTTGGTTTGATTTGGCTTTGCTTGTATATTAGGTCAATTCTTAGAAATATTGTCTCTATATAACACCAACTATAATTTGGTTGGTGTATGTTGCAAGGTGAGATATTGTGGTATTTTGTTTATTTTTTTTTTTCTTCATTATAGAAATTTTCAGTTGTAATTATGATAAATAGAATTGAAGACATCTAAAGTAAATATAGGTTGGTTTAAATTATACATTCACACAAACTATCCACAAAAAATATGAGTATAAAAATTTCATTTGTATTGAAATTTCTTATAATTCGACGAATTCGAATTCAAATGAAAAAAGTTCTTTTCTACTAATTAGTAATCAAAATTACTATTCAATTAATTTAACGAACTGGAAGTATTGTAAAAAAGCTAATTACAACTAATGCAAAATTTTTTTTTAATTTAAATGTTATTGGCAACGCTCAAAAACGGCCAAAAACCCAATTTTTTTATTTAAAGCAAAATATGTTCTTTCCTATTCTGCTTCTATCTTATTATGTCGTTTTTATACCCTATACCACTATGTGGTTTGGGTATAATGACTTTGTGCCGCTGTTTGTAACTACCAAAAATATTTGACCTAGATCCATCTTTAATTATACCGATCGAATCAGAATCACTATCTGATTCGATTTAACGATGTCCGTCCGTCCGTCCGTGCGTCTGTGTGTCCATGAAAAGCTTATAATCAAACTGCAGGTCGCAAATATGAATATGTTGCGATGAAAGTTGGCATATAAGCTTTTATCAGCCATAGGATGAACGCTATTGAAATTGGTGAGAATCGGTCCATGTACAGACCTAGCCCCCATACAAATGACCCCTATGAAATCGACATATATTGCCACAAGATCCAAATTGTCATAAAGATGTTACCCAAATTGGGTTTGTATGCGTTTATTACATCCATTAATGAGTAGTCCAAAAATCATCCCTATGGGATAACTCTTAGTCATAGGCCCCATATAGAGCTGCTTCCTGATTTTTACTTAAATCTATCAAAAAACAAAAATATTGCACTGATTCTCTCAAATTTGGTTTGTATATATTTTTGCAAAATACAAAAGATTTTACCAAACATGATCAGGATCGGTCCATTTTTGGATTTAGTCCCCATATAGATATAGCATCCGATATGAACTTTTTCATATCTGCAGCCAAAAAAATTAATAAAGATCCCACTCAAATTTAGTTTATGCTTATTTTCTATATACAGTAAGTTGGGCCTAAGAGAAAGGGTCTCAAAACGCATGCTACAGGGTATCGTATAGTCGGTCTAGACCGACTATAATTTTCTTACATGCTAAAAATAAATTTTACCTACTTTTCGAAGAAAAATAAAATTTTTGTTCAACTAGTCTCTTGGCATTTCTTTATTGATTGACTAACTTACTGTTTTGACTGTAACTTTTTGTACGGTGTTGACTTTGTGTGTGTTCCAGGCTAAAAGCTTTAGCAATATCTAAACCCCAACTTTAAGTTCTTGTTAATTTTTAGTCCAAACTGTCGAAAAACTCTTAATTTTTTCGATATTTTTTTTAAACTTTTTTTTCCATATTTCTACCTTAATCGTATTTTCATATCTGATACATACACATTTCATTTTACGCCAAGTAGTTTTTGATAAAATTTGCTATATAAAATTTTCGCATACGGGAAATGCCATGAGTTAAACGCATTGAAAAATTTTTTTATTTATTATTCAACCCTCATAAGGGAAAAATTATTAACGCGAGCATTTAAACACAATTGAACATTTTTTTTTATTTATTAACCAACCCTCATTTGATAGTTTGGTCCATAATACCTATAAAACCTAAATTTTAGGGTTTATATGTTACCAGAACCTTTGGCCAGAAAAAATGTATCGCACAAATCAACAAAACTTGGACTTTCCCATACTTAATTTAGATCAAAATATTCAGCGCCTATATCGATTTCATTCAATTTAAGTCAAAAAATTAGTTCTTTATATTTGTTCATTCAAAAAGTAAATAAAAAAAATTAATTTTTCGTAAATTCTCCCCAATAAGGTGAAAAAATCGGCGGCTGTTAAAAATAAAAATAAATGTCAAAAATGGATTTCCCGAAAAAAAACCCGGTATATATATTTTAAATCTTTTTTTTTCTACATTTGAATGAGTATTATGGAAAATATCATGAAAATATCTTAATCGAAATTTTCGCAGGCTCGAAAATGATTGTAGAGGTATGGGTCCTTGGCAAATATACTTGTTATGGCCCGTAGTACTAGAATTACGATGAACCCATGGAGGTTTTTTCAGCCCCTTACAATTTGACCCACCCTAGCATTATATGTATACATTTTTTTTACCTTAAAATAATTTTTGCCCAAAGATTACAACCGTGGACATTTCCTCTATATTATAAGATTTATTTATATATTTGGTTTTGTAAATGTGAACCACATTTACACCCTTAAAGTATAAAATGTAACTTTTGCGAAATTCTTCAGCAATTATTGCACTGTTCAAAAAAAAAAAAGTTTTTTTTTTGAAAAATCAAAAACAAGACAAGAGTTGTAAGGGGTCGCTGAGTCTGAAAACGTGGCTCCTTTTGTTCAGATTTTTATTAACATAAGAATTTCAAAATATTTAGAAGGTCTTTCCTACTTATTTCAAAAAAAAAATTAAATTTTTATTTAAATAAAAATTTTTTTAAATTTATTTTTTAAATATTTTTGTATATATTAATTTATAGTTTGGTGCTATTTTGGCCTTTGTTGTTTTGGCTGGTCTCGGCAAAAATTTAGTTTAAAAAAACAAATTACATGTAAAATAAAACATAAAAAAATCTTATTATTTTTTGTAAAAATAGATGTTTTAGTGAGAGTAAGAAATATGAACCTCATTTTTATTTTTATTTTTATTTTATTCTAAAACCACAACAACGGCCGTTCAAAACCAATCACTTGACGAAGTCGAATCATTCTATTATTTGGAAAGCATATTGGATAAAAGTGGAGGTTCCAAAGCTGACATCTCCAGCCGCATTAACAAAGCCCGGCAAGCATTGGGCCAATTCAAATTCAGTGTGGAACCCATCATACATATCCAGAAGAACGAAGCTAAAGAATTTTAATTCAATGCAGCACCACGTGACAAACATTCTATACAAGTTTTGGTACATAAATGCCTGAGATTATAAAATTATCGTCTCTAGTCAGCAACGGGTCAACACCTATCCAAATTGAAATCCACAAACGTAAATGGAACTGGACTGGACATATACTGCGTAAACAAACCAATGACATTGCTAAACAAGCCATAGAGTGGAACCCGCAGGACAATCGTCGTATTGGAAAACCATCACACACCTGGAGCCAGCAAATTGAAACTGAATTATGCCAGTTACAACTGCGTTGGAATAAAATTAAACATCGTGCATCAGATCCAACTTAATGGAATAGTCTTGTGACGGCCCTATCCTCCTTCCAGCAGTAAAAGGAACAAATATATATACAACAACGACTACAAAATATAACTTTTAAAAATAAAGAGCACAACAAGCACATTGAGCCGTTTTATTTTTTCAACAGTGTTTTAATCAACGAAATATCTCGTGACACATTGGACGAATTTTGATGATTTTAAATAGCCGATATTATGCAAAAATGAAAAGCCCAGCTTGTGAAGAGGGCTTGATTCTAATTTCCACAGACAAAGGGACAGTTGCCATCGTTAATCACCTTTTTTGTTATAAGGATCAATAGAATACAAAGTCTCCGGAATTTATAAATTATAAATGGAGGGTATAATAACTTTAAAAAATTAGTTTTTTTTTTCTTCTGGCTGGTTTTTGATAAAATACGAGTTTTAAAAATAATGTTTATAAGCCATAAAAACAATGTTTTTTAAAACTCTTTCTTTCCTTATGCATATGAGTTTTGAATCGCTCCGTGACTGTATGTGACTATTTTAAAATTAATCTTTGGCCACAACAAGTCTATGGACAAAGCTTCAGATCGATCGAATGAGGGGAAGTGAGGTTTTCATCTCTCCGTGACTGTGCGTGAATATCGTGACTATGTCAAAGTTAATCTTTTTCACAGCTGGTCTATCCACCAAGTCTCAGATCGATCGGATAAGGGGAAATGAGCTTTAAATCACTGCGTGACTGTGCGTGACTATGCGTGACTGTGCGTGACTATGTCGAAGTTAATATTTCTTTACAGTAAGTATATCGACCAAATTTCAGATTGATTGGATAAGGAAAAATCCGTTTGAAATCTGTCCGTGACTGTGCGTCACCATGCGTGACTGTGCGTGACTACGTTAAAGTTAATCCTTTTTCACAGCAAGAGTACGAACCAAGTTTCAGATCGATCGGATGAGGGGAAATGATATTTAGATCACTCTGTGACTGTGCGTGGCTATGTGTGACTACGCCAAAATTAATCTGTAGTCACAACATGACCATGGGTCAAGTTTCAGGTCAATTGGATAAGAGGGAATGGGGTTGCCCCACGACAAACAGAGAGTATGAGTTAAAAGAAAGTGTTTAACAAATCTAAAAACAAATTTTAAAAACAAATTATATTTAAAACAAAAAATCAAAAAAATATCTAAATATTTTTTGTGAAAAGAGATGCTTTGGTGAGAGAGAGTAAGATTTATGAACTGCATTTTAATTTTTTTTTTTTCATTTTTAGAAAGTTTTATGTTGATACGACAATTCTGCTAGAGCAGGGCAAAACGGATCACGGATTCAAAATCAACATACTCTCCATTGCCCTAAGTACACTTTTTTCATCTCTGCTAATTTTTGGCAGTTGAACACTGTTTAAATATTTTTTATAAAAGAGTAAATTCTCGTTTCCTAAAGTAACTCATATGTGACCGCTTTTATTGTAGTAAACATTTTTGCCTGGCTTTTAAGTTATTATCGTAAACTTAACATACGGATAGGCTAACATTCCATTATTCTATTATTATTATTAACTTTATTATTCACCAGGATTATTTTCCTAGCAATAAGACAAACGCTCATATGTGGGAGAATATATAAAAATTGTAATGAGGCGGAAACAAATGGAATTTCTCAAGACGTTATATACAAATATGAAAATGATTGCCTTTAAAAAGTTAAACCACGTTTTTACGTTTTTACATTGTAAAGGATAATTGTTCAATCAAATGAAAAAATTATAATCTAACTATAATATAATTATATAATGACCCATTATAAGTACACGGAGTTTGCTAGACACTTTTATCTGAATCTAACTTTATGCATAGATTAAGAAAAGGCAAATCGAAATCGATACATGTATAGTTCATACAAACACTAATGAAAAAACACCATAAGTAATGTTATAAAATAATAACAAGCGATGGCAATTTTGTTAATAACAATAAGTGAATGGAAACATACATACGCACATACATACACACATATATTAAGTCATTGTAAAAAGTTAGGGAAAATTATTTATTCAAAAATACCCTTAACACACTTACACAAACACACATATCAATTCAAAAAATACTAATCGAGCACGTGAATTAACAAGAATTGAAAAAAGAATTGGCAACTAAGGATGAGGGGAGCTTCCAACTCATACATATGTAAAGCTCACACACATTAAATAATATATGGAACGTGCAATTTTTGTTAAATTACACACGATTAAACACAAAAAGCTTTGTTCAAAAAAAAAAATCGTATGTATTGTACGCGTTTATAAAAAATGAATTGTTTGCTAATTTAAACAGCAAAAAATAAAAGCGTAAAAACTTATCCTTTTATAGGAAAAGAAAAAGAAATAACCTTATTAATGTTCATTATTGTTAACAAATAATTAAAGTATGATTTTTGTTTTATAATTATATGTTTATTAAGGGGAGATATTTTGAAATTTTCCTATTAAGCACGCACACATTTAGGTAAACAGTGGGATTCGAATTGTAATAACAAATCAACCCTTAGCATGGTTTTAATATATTAAAGCAAATGGTCAAGTGTTTAATATCCATCCAAAAGCCTTATTGCCTTTTGCTTTCAAGAATTACACCAACAAAATAAAAATCTTTAAATATTTTTAATACAGTCTTAAAGTATTTATTTTTTTTTGTTGCTACATATATAAATTTTTATTTATTTTTAATTGCCCATTTTTAACACATTTGTCTTAATTTCAGATTTGCATTCAATAATCAAAAATGGTGCACGCGATCTTAATACAACATTTATAGTATTTATACCCTTTTTTGTTGTGCCTTAAAGTCATGTTGTAAAAGTCAGGCTAATATCATGCGCATGCGTCACCTCATTTTTTATTTAACCATATTTTCACACGAATGTTTGTTGCTGTCGATTGTTTTTTTTTTTTATGTCGTGCTATATATCTGATTGAGTTTGGAAGAAATGAGTTTAACAATTTTTTTAATTAATTTATTCGCCTGAAAATGTTATGATTTTAATTAATTTGGAAATTGTTTAAAATGCATATAAAGGATAATAATATTTAATAAGAAAAATATTTAATCGTATTAAAATTAACTAGTAGAGCCCAGCACTAGACATTCGAGTGCAAGTTTTAGGAAATTAAATTTTTTTATTCAATTTTATTCTTTCAGTTTATGAATATTTAAATAAAATTCATTAAATTGTGTATTTTTAAATAAAATTATGAGGCTAAAGTTATGCTAATCAATTTTAGGCAATTCAAGATTCAACACAGGGCGAACAAAATATACCTTTTTTCAAACCATCAATAATAAATACACAGGCGTTGAATTTTGAATTGGCTAAACTTTATTAGCGTACCTTTAGGCTCTTATACAATTACTTATTATAAATATTTTATTTAATTTAATTTAATAAATTCATTAAATTGTGAATTTTTAAATAAAATACATTAAATTTTAAATTTGATGTCCGACCAGTATTTTATCTATAGTTTTTTTGGTATTCCGGCTAACGGTCAATAAAAAAACGATCAACGATTTGAGTTTTTTATTATATATTTATTTCAATATTTCGTCATGAATGGTCAATAAAAAAAGCTGAACGATTTGGGTTTTTTAGGATATATTTATTTCAATATTTCGCTTTGAGGACCATTTTGCTTAAAAACTGCTTGTATTAATATATATAGATATGCATACTGCGTTTCGACTTTATTCGAATGTTTTTCAATATAAAGCAAATTAGCTGTTAACTCGTTGACACGTCATGTATGTTTAATTATTGTTACGCGCCTTTTTTATCCTGAAGATGCCAACCGGAGGTTGGCGAAATATTGAAAAATAAATTAATAAAAATAAAATTAATAAAAACAGACCTCGAGCTGGAAGAAATTATTTAATTAAAAAAAAACAAAAGAGCTATATTTAGAAGAGACTTTTATATTGGGTCTAGCTGTAAATATGAGCTGGGTTTCGGAAAATTCAATTTGATTCCATTGGTAAGAAAAAAAAAAAATATTTTACACAAAAGTTTGGGTAAGCATATATAAATCATTAACAAAAATGTTGCCATAATCTAAAGGGTGTTTCGTTAAGCTCAATAAAACTAATAAAAATTGAAAATATAAGACAAAGTATTTAATTTGAATCAAAAGAATTTTTTTTCGAATGATCCATGCATAGCATTAATATTTGAAAATGTGTTTGTGCATATGGCCACCGCCGGAGTTCATGACGAAGCGGATTCTAGACGACCAATTTTGGGCCTTTTTCGAGCATTGCTGGCCGTATGCCACAAATAACATGAACAATTTTGGCCTCCAAGGGTTATATATTTCTCCCTTCTGCCTCCTTATAAATTAATTGTCATTTGTCAATAAAAAAATAAAAAAACTTTAAAGAAGTAAATCATAAAAAATCGTTTTATTTTAATTAATTTTCTCAATTGTTGCTGGTTTATCAGCATAAACTAGTGACTTCTCGTAGCCCTACAGGAAATAATCAAAAGGTATCAAAACGCATGACCTTGCAGGCCAACTTACAGGTTCAAAACAACTAAAGCTGTTCAGGTCACTATATTTATCATCTTGAATGACTTATTTATATTTATACTAGCTGAACCCGGTGTACTTCGCTACCCCTCGTCGTTATAAAATAAAACGAAATAAAAAAAAATATTTATACATTAACAAAATATTATTTATTTAATTTAGAATTAATTATTGCAATGCTTTAGGATGTACAATATTTTTAGTTTGTCCATCTGGAGCATAAACATATAAGTCGGTGGGTTTCCCTACACGTGAGCAGGCAACATAAAGCTCTCCATGCGAGAAACATGGATTTGCTAAATTTAAGCCGGAAACTTAAAGAGATTGACCTTGAGCTTTGTTAACATTCATCACAAACGCCAATCGAACATGAAACTGTAATCGTTTGAAGTCGAATGGTAAATCAGTTGGGATCATTGGAATGAGTGGTTAAAGTACATCTGTTCCTTTATATTTTCCTGTTATAATGGTCGCTTCTATTAAATTATTTAGCGTTTTTTTACTGCAAGTCGAGTGCCATTGCAAAGCCGTGGTGGATCGATATTACGCAGTAAAATAATGGGCAATCCAATTTTGAGTTGTAGCACATGTGGTGGAAAGCCTGGCACATCAATAATTGAATATAAAAAATTGGGTGTAGTGAGTGAAAGTTTCACACTGTGAAAGTTTAAGGAAGAATAGTGTACAGGTCTGGCTTCCTACAAATCGGAAACAAAGGGACGTGGCCTGCCGACTTTCGCATGGAATTTATACCTATTTAAGAAAACACCTTATTAAGCAAATCAATCCATGCCAAATATTGAGTTATATGGGCGGGCCCTCGCCCCTTTGTCCACTAACAACTTTATATAGTCAAGGCCTTAATAGAAGTTATTATGGATTTTAATTTTTATAAAAAGGGCGTGGTCCCGCCCAGTTTTTTTGTAGTACTATTTCTATTAATTTCAATACGATATATACCAAATATCATCGCCGTAGGTTAAAATATGGCCGAGATATGACGATTTTAAATTTTGGGTTATATGGGCGGGACCACGCGCCTTTGCCCACTAACAACTTTATATAGTTAAGGACTTAGTATTTCGCAAAAATATACTTTTGTGAGAATTTCATGACGATCCTTCCAGTAGTTTAGAAGATATTACGATTTTTTATTTTTCTAAAAAGGGGCGTGGTTCCACCCACTTTTCTTCTGGTATGTATTTCTATTCATGCCAGTACCATATGTACCAAATATGACCGCTGTAAGTCAAAAAATTTCTGAGATATGACGATTTAAAATTTTGGGTTATATGGGCGTGGCACCGCCCCTTTGTCCAATCAAAAACTTATATAGCCTATTATTCCTTCCGGAGTCACAGTAACACGCTGTGAAAATTTCAGGAAGATCGGTTCAAGGGTTTGGCCTCCTATAAAGCACAAACAAACACACATTCATTTTTATATATATAGATTGAAAGCAGATTAATTATAATTTAAGGTAAAATGGGGCGAAAAAGGGGGATTTGGTAATAGAAAAAATGTATGGCTACCTTACCTGTAGATAAAAAGTGTATAAAACTTTAGGTAAATACATATTACAAAAAAAAGTATTTTGTATTATAGCAAACATTGTTAGTGGTATAAGTATCTGTATTAAAAAAAAGGGCAGTGATGTGGGCGTGGTTTATAGTTATATGGCTACGTTAACAGTATTAAGAGCAATATACTATCAAATAAAAAAAATCCGTTGGAAGGAACAAATTTGTACAGAGAACACAAAGTTTAAAACTTTCAAACAAAATTTGGCGTGAAAAGGGGCGTGAAAGGGGGCGTGGCATAAGAAATGTTTATTTTTACCTCGCCTGGAGTATAATGTGTATACAATTTGAAGTAAATCTGCTAAAACTTTATGGGAGCAATTACATAATTTTAAAAAAGTGGGCGTAAAAGTGGGCGTGGTAGAAAAAAGGTACCCTATTAATCATGCCAGAGTCCCAGTTAAATGGTGTGATAATCTCAGGAAGATCGGTCCAGAGGTTTGGTCTCCTATAAGGTACAAACACACAAACAAATAAACAAACACACATTCCATTTTATATATAGTAACGGGTGATTTTTTTGAGGTTAGGATTTTCATGCATTAGTATTTGACAGATCACGTGGGATTTCAGACATGGTGTCAAAGAGAAAGATGCTCAGTATGCTTTGACATTTCATCATGAATAGACTTACTAACGAGCAACGCTTGCAAATCATTGAATTTTATTACCAAAATCAGTGTTCGGTTCGAAATGTGTTTTGCGCTTTACGTCCGATTTATGGTCTACATAATCGACCAAGTGAGCAAACAATTAATGCGATTGTGACCAAGTTTCGCACTCAGTTTACTTTATTGGACATTAAACCAACCACACGAATGCGTACAGTGCGTACAGAAGAGAATATTGCGTCTGTTTCTGAGAGTGTTGCTGAAGACCGTGAAATGTCGATTCGTCGCCGTTCGCAGCAATTGGGTTTGTGTTATTCGACCACATGGAAGATTTTACGCAAAGATCTTGGTGTAAAACCGTATAAAATACAGCTCGTGCAAGAACTGAAGCCGAACGATCTGCCACAACGTCTAATTTTCAGTGAATGGGCCCTAGAAAAGTTGGCAGAAAATCCGCTTTTTTATCGACAAATTTTGTTCAGCGATGAGGCTCATTTCTGGTTGAATGGCTTCGTAAATAAGCAAAATTGCCGTATTTGGAGTGAAGAGCAACCAGAAGCCGTTCAAGAACTGCCCATGCATCCCGAAAAATGCACTGTTTGGTGTGGTTTGTACGCTGGTGGAATCATTGGACCGTATTTTTTCAAAGATGCTGTTGGACGCAACGTTACGGTGAATGGCGATCGCTATCGTTCGATGCTAACAAACTTTTTGTTGCCAAAAATGGAAGAACTGAACTTGGTTGACATGTGGTTTCAACAAGATGGCGCTACATGCCACACAGCTCGCGATTCTATGGCCATTTTGAGGGAAAACTTCGGAGAACAATTCATCTCAAGAAATGGACCGGTAAGTTGGCCACCAAGATCATGCGATTTGACGCCTTTAGACTATTTTTTGTGGGGCTACGTCAAGTCTAAAGTCTACAGAAATAAGCCAGCAACTATTCCAGCTTTGGAAGACAACATTTCCGAAGAAATTCGGGCTATTCCGGCCGAAATGCTCGAAAAAGTTGCCCAAAATTGGACTTTCCGATTGGACCACGTAAGACGCAGCCGCGGTCAACATTTAAATGAAATTATCTTCAAAAAGTAAATGTCATGGACCAATCTAACGTTTCAAATAAAGAACCGATGAGATTTTGCAAATTTTATGCGTTTTTTTTTTAAAAAAAGTTATCAAGCTCTTAAAAAATCACCCGTTATATAGATATATATATACATATTTATTTATTTATTGATTTCGTGTACAACAAGACAAAGTCTTATAATTATAGTATAGGATTATAAAGGTAAACATTAAAAAAATATTTTATATAAAATTAAGTGTTAACACAATAGGCATATAACTAATTTTTACGAAAAATTTGGCATATCACTACGTGGTGGCAAATCTTGTACAAGTAATGAATATCACTTTTTTAGGTGATTTTGGTTCAAAAATGTTCCGCACCAAACGCGATTTCTAAAAGTGTCAGATTTTATTGTTAAATGTTTTTCATCATATAACTATCTAACTATTTATCTAACTAAAAATCGTCGTAATGTTTCAAAACCCTTTTAATGGAGCTAAGCGAAGTACTCCACTTTATTTCTTTTGGAAGGCTATTAAATCTGCCAATAACAAAGTTTTCTTAAGGCTTTGTGCATAGTTTGAACAATGGAGTGTCCACATTGTGTATACATAGTACATTTTTAGCTCAATTTTTTCCACGTATTACAATTTTTTTTTCACACCATTAGCACTTTTCTTAAACATTTTCATTCAAACAATATTTGTTTCAATTTCTAAACTGAAGGATAAAACAAAAGGCTATATTATCGTATTATTATTTCGAATAACTTGCTATATCTTTTTTAATTTTTTAATATTGAAGCAACATTTTGGTGAAGAAAATTTATTTTGCGGTGTGTGAAGTCTTCTCTTAGCTCCATTCAAAGGTTTCTTGGACATAAGAACGATAATTAGTTATTTAGCACAAAACATCGCTTTTAAGTAGTTCTGATATAAAAGTAATTGCGTTTGGTGCGGAAACTTATTTGCAAGTTCACAAAAAAATATATTATAGGTCCTTATACTTTTTTATGCTCTATTCGACTATGCCATTTTTATACCCTATACCACTATGTGGTTTGGGTATAATGACTTTGTGCTGCTGTTTGTAACAACCAAAAATATTTGACCTAGACCCATCTTTAATTATACCGATCGAATCAGAATCACTTTCTGAGTTGATTTAACGATGTCCGTCCGTCCGTCCGTCCGTCCGTCTGTGTGTCCATGTAAAGCTTGTAATCAAACTGCAGGTCGCAAATATGAATATATTTTGATGAAATTTGGTATATAAGCTTTTATCGGCCATGGGATGAACGCTATTGAAATTGGTGAGAATCGGTCCATGTTCAGACCTAGCCCCCATACAAATTACCCATATGAAATCGACATAAATTGCCATAAGATCCAAATTGTCATATAGATCTTACTCAAATTGGGTTTGTATGCGTTCATTACATCGATCCATGAGTAGTCCAAAAACGATGCCTTTGGCCCCATATAGAGCTGCTTCCCGATCTTCATTTAAATCTATTAAAAAACAAAAATATTGCACTGATTGTTCTCAAATTTTGTTTGTATATATTTTTGCAAAATACAAGAGACTTTACCAAATATGATCAGGATCGGTCCATTTTTGGACCTAGTCCCCATATGGATATAGCATCCGATATGAACTTTTTCATATCTGCAGCCAAAAAAATTAATAAAAATCCCACACAAATTTGGTTTTTGCTTATTTTCTATGTCCAGTTAGTTGGGCCTAAGAGATAGGGTTTGTAAACGCATGGTATAGGGTATCATATAGTCGGTCTAAACCGACTATAATTTTCTTACTTGTTTTCTTCTGCTTTATAGCGATATTTTCACGATATAATCATTTTAAAATAAACGGCTGTTCTACGACTATTTCCTACGTCGAAATTAGAGTTTTCAAATATAAGTCTGAACTCATCAATTTTATTCATTAAGCTTTGCGCATTATTGTGGATGATTTTTAGGCCTTCCCTCTAATTGGCAAGAATTTTTAAATTTAAATAAATTAAAAAATTTTTTAATACCGTTGTGAGTTTTAGAGTGTCACT
Organism: Cordilura impudica; assembly: GCA_963682025.1. Classification (NCBI taxonomy): domain Eukaryota; kingdom Metazoa; phylum Arthropoda; class Insecta; order Diptera; family Scathophagidae; genus Cordilura; species Cordilura impudica. The sequence continues at coordinate 205,943,906 of OY821521.1, forward strand.
TGGTGCTGATAATTGAAACTTTATTTCGAATGTGAAATATTGTGTGAATCTCAAACCAATATTGTTTTTAAAGTTTAAAGTGACAGACCATTTTTAAAAGTTACTGAGAAATTAAAAAGTTACTTTGAAGATTTAATGAAATAATTATTTTAATAAACATTAATTGCAATTAATTTATTTTTAATAACACGATTTGAAATCACTCAGTAAATAGTTTTTTCTTAATGTGACTTAAACCACTGTCATAATTATGGACACTAGGGTGTCCAAAAAAAAAACTAAATTGGGTGCCCAAGCATTTTTTGAAAGCTTAAAGGGTAAAGTATTTTTGTGATTTTTTTCAGATTTTTCGGAAGAGGTATAGAGGTCGCTAAAGTCGAATTTTATCCAAAAATCAGGACTCCCGGACATTTTTTGAGTTTTACTTATTACTTGGCACATAACCACGATTTTCTTTGTTACAAAGTCAATAGTTTAAAAGAAGACTGTTCAAGCTTTACTTTTCTGTGTAGAAATCGTAAGTTTTGGTAATTTTTTGCTCATTTGGGTCCCCTTAATTAAATTTTTTCGTAAATTTTGCATAAATTTTGAAAGTAATGCTTTGTAACTTTTAAAATTTCTATCAAAGTAAATGACGCAGTTTAAAATGTGGATAAAGGCTGAGTCATTTAAAAAAAATTGTTGAATTTGAGCTTACCGTTCCAAAGTTATACTCTTTTTACGCTTTGTACCCATTTTGTGAAATTAAAAATATTCTAAGGTGTTTTTGGCAGTTATGCATCGGAAAAATATTGTGCAAGCCTGCTTTGCGTAAAGTAGTTCTTTCGTTAAAAAAAAAAGAAAAGTAAAAACATTTTCTGTGTGCAAAAAGTTTTTCTAAGCTTTATAACAAATCGCGCGAATATTTATAAATCTATATATATAAAATACAAAAAATTTTTCTTTGTCTTTTATAGACTCTGAAACAACTTTTTACTAGGTGATTTGATAATGTTGTTCAAAAATTATTTTAACGTTCCTCCTGGAAAAAATTAGAAAGGTACACAAGTGAACAATAAATTTTATGATATGGTTTTAGGTAAATGTTTAACTGGTACACTAAACAAAAAAAAGAGGTTTTATTGCTGTAGTAACCACATGCGCTTTAATTTACATCCTTACAGAATTTAACAAGTGACTTCATGTATATACAAGTCATCATAGAATTAAAAAGTGGAATGGATCAGTTATATTTTATTCAACTGTTATTGGGATTTCCCACTTTAAGACTGAGTAAGGCATTCCTAATGACACAAGTAGTTCTTTTATATAATTTTAAGAAAATCATTGTAAATTTTCCAATAATTTTATTGCTTCATGTACAACTTATGGTGCGTATTCAGCACAATAGTTCAACCTTCCGCAAAATCTCCAAGTTCAAAGCAGGTCCCGAAGATAAAATTGGAATCTGTTGCAAACATAGATAGCTGCAGCGATGATGATGAAGATGATAATGATCCAGAATATGAGCCAATAAGCAAAAGCTTTGTGCAGGTCTGGACAGAACTGGAACTAGTTGCCGCAAAGCCTCACTTGCGTTTAATGGTCCGCAATCTACACGTACCAAGTAACGACAAAGAATTAGTAAAAGCACTTTTATAAGAAAACATGCTTAAAAATAAACAAATTCAAGATTTAATATCCGAAGCCAGCCTAGCCTTTTTTGAAGCCTGCAACATATCTGTTGATTTTTTACAAACAGATCCGGAAAATGGCATAACAACAAATCCTTTAGTGAAGCAAAGAATAAAGTTCAGCAACTGCACGTGGTAAATGATGTTGCAGAACGCGGCGTGGCCATGGGTCATTCTTATATAAATGTAACAACTTCTGAAACAGACTTTCAGAATTTATTGCAGGGCGTAGAACTACATCGCAAAAGCTCTAATAAATAATTGGAAAGCAAAAAATAAATAATTTTTTAATTTATTTTGGATATGAGTAGTAAGCTGCCTAGAGTTTGGGGGGAGTTGCAAAAAATTTCAAAATCAACCATATTGACTCTCATTGCAACAGAACCACCCATATTTAATATTTGAAAAGAAAAAATAAAAACTAAAATTAAAACAAATCCGATGCATAACTGGCAAAAACGCCTTAGAATTATTTTAATTACACAAAATGGGTACAAAGCGTAAAAAGGGTATAACTTTGGAACCGTAAGAGCAAATTCAATAGTTTTTCTTTTCTATGACTCAGCGTCTATTCACATTTTAAACTGCGTCATTAGTTTTTTTAACTTTGATAGAAATTTTAAAAGTTACAAAGTTATGCAAAATTTACGGAAAAAAATTTAATTAAGGGGACCCAAATGAGCAAAAAAATTGCCGAAACTTACGATTTCTACACAGAAAAGTAAAGCTTGAACATTCGTCTTTTTAAATATTGACTCTGTAACAAAGAAAATCGTGGTTATGGGCCAAGTAATAAGTAAAACTCAAAAAATGTCCGGGAATCCCGATTTTTGGGACAAATTTGACTTTAGCCACCTCGAAACCTCTTCCGAAAAATCTGAAAAAAAATCACAAAAAATATTTTACCCTATAAGCTTTCAAAAAATGCTTGGACTCATGAAAATCGAAAAATAGTTTTTTTTGGGACACCCTAATGGACACATGTGTCTACAATATCAACATTGTTTCTGAATAATTAGTGAATATATTAAAACACCAGAAATTATAATTATATCGTAATAAATAATAATAACAATTTTGTATAACACTCCACACATCCACAATAAACTGTAGTTCACACACTTAAATAAAACTAAAATAATTAACAAATAACAATTGAATAAATCAGCTCAACAGTAAATAATTATTAAAATCTACTTATTAACTATACACACTCAGATACATACACACACATAGAAAACCAATAATAATGATTTCAATTAATTTCTGTTCATAATTCAAAGCCGTGATGTAATCAGACTCATACATGCATAGTGATGTTTAGTTTTTTTTTCATGAATTTTCTACAGAATTTTTATTTATTTTTCAAATTTTAATTGAATACCATTTAGAGTTTGACAGATTTAATTATTGAAACATATTTGTAATGCAAATGACAAAGTCCATTAAATTTGTATTTACGTAAGTATGTGTATATGTATTATTGTTTGTATGTATGTGTACATACAATCTCAACAAAGTATCTAATAAAAAACACTTTAATTGTGTTATTTATTAGATGATTATGACAATATATACTTATACTCGTACACAGAAAACGTTGGCTATTTAAAGAAAAAAAAATTAGTAACTATTAAATTGATTTCTTTTTAAAACAGATAAATATTGAAAATTGATTTAAATGGAAATACTAATTAGAAAAGTTTATATGTATAAAGAAATAATACCCCAGCAAAACATGTAGTTTTTGTAGAACATATAAGATTTAAGAAAATTTGTTTTATCATCTCAAGTATTTTTCAATATACATATATACATATATATATATATTTTAATTTTAAGGTCCTTATTGCATTATGCTGGGTTTTTTTTTGCTAATTATAATTTATTCAGCTATTTCCATTTTATATGCAATTAGCTAAACAAAGAGCTCGCTCAAAGTAGTACTTATAACATAGAACAAAAAAAATACAATTTTAAAAGCATAAAGAAAATAATGTTCATGCAACAACAAAAGTAAAAACTCCCCAATTGAACACGCACAAACAAGAAAATTAATACAAAACAAAACGCCAACAAATATTAAGCAAATATATTGAAAATATAGCAAAAACTAGAAATACACTTAGAAAAATTTTTATGTGCAATATAAACCAGTATTTGGCAGTTAAAACTATCGATTAATTAAGTCAATGAGATTTTAGTAAAGAAGACTTAAAAATGAGTATTCCTTGTTCGAAAAGAAATTGATATAAATTCATCTGTAGCTTTGTATCTATAACTTTTATTTCTGTATCTGTACATACATGCGTTTACAGTTGCATTAGCATTTTTATTTTTTTTTTTTTTTTGAAGAAATTAAAAAAAATATTTACTAAGTATGTTAAATATAGTGGGCATGAGTTTGGCGTCCAACTAATTACAATTATGAATAACGAAAATGAGTTCGCAATAATATAATAGAAACCATAACATTTGGTGCAACCCTTTGCTTGCATAAAAAGCGTGAATTATGAATATTTTTTTTTCTGTTTTCCACTTTATTTTTTTTTCTAAAACTCACACCCACTCCTGGGCCAGTAACAAATTTTAAGAATACTTATTCAACTGCATGGTGAATATAGTCGAACTAAAAAGGGGTTGGTATTATATTCGTATAATGTATGTTTAAAAAACGTGCTCATTATGATTTTTGTTTTTTGTTTTGTTTTTTGTTTTTTGTTTTGTGTTAGTGAAGATTGAAATTAATGCAATTTTCAGAATTAAGGGAGGTTTTCAGTTTTTGAATACAGACAATGAATTTTTAGAAATGGTCAGTTGACTTAAATTTTACCAAAACCATGGTTAGAAATAAAATAATTAATGAACAAATAGTTTAAATAAAAGCCAGAAAAAGTTTACAAATATGAAAAAATCTGAAAAAAACAGATGCCTACAGTTCAGTAATTGTTTGAAATATGAAACACTTGGTTTCAAGCCAGATTCATTTCTTAATCAATCATTAGTTAATCAAATCAAATTAATCAAATTTATTCTCTGTAGGACTGATAGCAAATTAGAAGCCTGGGTTCGATTCCTAGCTCAATGGAATAACAACTGAATTGCGAAAAATATAAAAAAAATAATTGCACATCAATTTAAGTAAATAACAAATAAGTTACTTCAGTTCAAAAAACTAAATCTTGTACGCAAAATTGGGGATGAAAACATTTTCTAATTCTGCAATTGATAAAAACAAAATAATTCTTTCCAACCACTAAAAAGTAAATTGTATACACTTTTATGGCCAATTTAACATCTTTTTAACATAAAATATTTAATAAAATATATTTAGTAATACATTAGCTTGGTAATAACATAAATTGCTACTGCAATGTTACTTAAACAAGTTAGAAAGTTATAAGTTTTCTAGGCCGACTTTACGATATTATAATATCAAGAACTTCAAAAATGGATGTAAGGTCATTAGTTTCATCAAGAAATTAGCATAGACCGAAATCAATGAGACTAACAAATATTTTTTGAAATGATATACTAATAAGGTCCAAAACTGTTATATATGGAATACACTATATTGAATGAGGTTGCTTATGGCCCATAGTGACAGACATGGCAGTGATCTTTCTAATCCAATAGTATACAGTAAAAGTTTTCATTGACCAACATACTTACCATTAGAAAAACTGGTAAAGTATTATCTTCATTAATAATTGAGGACACAAAACAGCCGTGACAGACATGACAACAAAATGACATCATTTTAGAGGATGTTTGAAGTTATTTGTATGACAAATAAGAAACAGTTGTTTATAGTTATTTAAAGAGCTAGTTTATTAATAAAGCATATAAAGATCATGAATTCTAAAATATTTTATAGTAAAAAAAGTATTTTGTAATGTGACAGACATGACACTGGTTTTATTTTAAAAATTATTAACTACACTTTTCCTTTCTTACTGGAAAAATAGGGGCTATAAATATAATTCAAAAATACATCTAGTATAGTATTGACATATTCTCCTTATTTAAATTAAAATTTTATAATTGGCCTAAAGTTGACCTTTGCACCGAAATTTAATAAAATTTGTTATATTTAAATTCTTTTTTTTTTTAAATTTAAAAGAATATCAAGAGGCTGCTTTATATGGAGATCAAATTGAGTACACTATTTATTTATGGTGTGATAAAAAATAATACAATAAACTCGCACCAAAAAATTGTATATAATGGCCGTAAGCTTAGGGAAATTTATATTAAAGGGTACATAGGTATAGGGGCTATGTCTTTACACACACTAATAGTAGTTTGCATTACAATTTTCATCGAATTACATTGCCAATTTCGAACCGTAGTTTGCGTTCAAACTTTACGGATGGACGGACATCGCTAAGATGACTCAGAAAGTAATTATGATATTTTTTGCTAGTTACATTCAGACATCAGCACTAGCTCCTTATACACTTACCATATAGTCATAAAGGGTATAAATAAAAAAAAATGGAACTTGTGACTCTAAAACTATGTCATAGAAAACAAGTAAGAAATTGTAGTCGGTATAGACCGACTATACGATAACCTATACCATGGTTTATCTCTTCGGTCCAACTAATTCGATATAGAGAATAAGCACAAACCAAATTTGAGTGGCATTGTTATTAAAATTTTTGGCTGCAGATATGAAAAAGTTCATATCGATTGCTATATTTGTATGGGGACTAGGTCGAAATATGGACCGATCTTGACCATATTTGGTAAAGTCACTTATATATTGAAAAAATATATACAAACCAAATTGTAGGAAAATCTGTGAAATATTTTTGTTTTTTGATAAATGTAAGTGAAGATCGGGCAGCAGCTCTATATGGGGCCTATGACTAAGAATTGTCTTATAGGGACTATTTTTGGACTACTGATTAATGGATATAATAAACACATACAAGCCTAATTTTACTGAGATCTATATGATAATTTTGATATTATGGCAATTTAAGTTGATCTCATAGGGGTCATTTGTATGCGGACTAGGTTTGAACATGGACCGAATTTCACTATGGCTGGGAAAAGCTTATATACCAAATTTCATCAAAATATATTCATATTTGCGACATATAGTGTGATTACAAGGTTTACATGGACACACAGACGGACAGACAGACAGACCGACGGACGGATGGACAGAAAGTGATTCCGAGTCGATCGGTATAATAAAAGATGGGTCTAGGTCAAATATTTTTGATAGTATAAACAGTAGGACAAAGTCATTATAGGCAAACCACATGGTGATATAGGGTATAAATAGCAAAATTTTGAGACATAAAGTCCCCAGCAGGCCTAACATTAATGATTAAATTTAACTTCCAAATAAGTGTTACCCTAATGATTAGACACTTATAGACCTAGATCAATTCGCATATTGTTTAAACTTAGCTTAGTCATGAATAAAATTCACAAAAAAAATATGGTTTTTATACATTGTTTGATTGTTTGTTAAATGTTTGCTATGAACGAATGGTACAAGACAAAAAACAACATACAAATGTTGCAGCTGTATATTTTACATTAACGTGCAAAAAGTTGTAAAGTTAAATGACATAATGAGGTACGTTTTGCATTATTTAAAATGCAACAAAAACAATAAAAACAACAAACATTGTCTAGTCAACATATGAGTTCTCTGCCAGTACATATTTTCAAATGCATAAAGAGGGGGAGATTTTCTTAAAGGCGTTAAAACAAAAATATAATCATTTTAAAATAAATTACTTCTCTCTTTATACTTAATGTAGTTCAGATGCATACTTGCATATGCACATATGTTATAAGATTTAAAATTAGTGCTAAAGACACTTTGGGTTTTCCACTACAGCGTTAAAGTGGTAATTTTGTATAACAAGTTAAAAGTGGAAAATTATTTAAGCCAATTTTTCTTAATATCGTTTTTTTTTAAGGTGTGATTATATGTTATTAATTTTTTATAATTTTTTAGCTGAGTACGCTACAGGAAGTATGGAGTTAAAGTGGAGCTTAGAGTAATTTTGTTGTCGTAGTGATGTGAGCTCAATTCAACAGTCTTTCTAAATATTGTAACCTGATAAAAACCAAAACAGTTTTCTTTTATGATTTATGTTTTTATTGTAGCATAATTATAAAATAAACTAAAATAATAGTTTACCCCCCTACAGCAATATTAGAAAATAAAGCTACAGTTCTAAGCAAAACTAGTTGCAGCCAGCAATTATTTCTTTTCATCTTTAGCTCATTCTAGAGTCGCCTATACTGTATTTGATAATTGCTTAAAACTGATAGACATGTATTCAATTTTATGTAAATTTTAATGTTTTAAATAAAACTTTCAAATCTACGCATTTTTTTTAACATAATTCTTTCCGTTGCGTACAAACGCTTCAGCTTAAAGATAGACAGTCAGACTAATAGCTTAAAGTCATACTAGTAATGGTTTGAATAATCGAGACCCGTTAACAATTTATGTTTAACAAAATATCTATGTTGCCTACTTATGTCATAATTTAATTGTCCGTACATGCACAGCAACATGTACGCTGCTTGTCTTATATAGTTGCAGGTAATTTGCATTAATTGCAAATTTTTATAAATATATTTTTCTTCGAATTAATATTTTTGTTGTTTTTAAAATTTATTTCATTATTATTTTTAATGTTTTTGTAGTTTTTTCTAGTAATTTTAGCAGCATATTTTCTTAACATAAAAGTGACTTTGTGTTTGGAACATTATAAAATGTGTATGAGTGTGAGTGAGTTAATGTGTTCGTATTGGTTTTAAAATGCGATTGAACAAAAAGTATTATAGTGCGAAATTAATTGTTGTAATTAATGCCTGCTTGAGGTGATTGTTGTTTGGCCACAGAAAAATTACTCAAAAATGCTTAATGCAAAATTAAAAAAATAAAAAATAATAAAAAATTATAAACAACGAAAAACATATGTTTGGTTTGAATTGTTATATTAGGGTGTGGCTTTGTTGTAATTTAACTGCATGTAAACAATAAATTTGGAGATTAAAACTATAAATTTTATTATAGATTAACAAAGGAAGGTCAATTTGCAATAATTTTTATTTAAAAAAAAAAAGAAAACTAAATTAATTTAATAATATCTCAAATTTGTTATAGAATAGCAATTTTAGGAAAATGTGCTTTCAGTATAATATTCAAGCCGTATTAAGAGCCAAAATTATCAATTACATCAAAAAAAAAATTCATTTATAACATTTCGAAAAATTCGAGTAAGAGATTTTTTACAAAAAAAAAAGAGATAAAATATAAGTTTTAGACTTTCTCAAATGATTTCTTTAATCAGTTAATTATATCTTATGAAATGTAGATGCAAAATTTGAATACGTAATGATTTTGAAATAAAAAGACCTCACTCATGGCAGATGTTAGTGTGATGTACAGAATATTATAAAAAATGTTCAATTTAATTTACTTTTCATCGATCGAAAAAATTTATGTCTAAATAAATAGAAATAAAATTATAATTGTTATTAAAATTCAAGTTTTTCTTAAATTTTTTGTTTCTACTAAAGTAGAAGGAAACAAATATTAAAAATAATTTTAATTGATATACAATATACGATATATGATATACGATATAAGTAAGGCGATTTCTTGTTACCGATAATTTGTTAAACAGTTTTCTTCCGATTTTGACCAAACGTATCTTATTTGAAAGGTATTTCTTTTTAGCTGTCCCCCAGCTTTACAGATTTGAACCATTTGCAAATTTTTTTTGGATTCAAATGCATACACAAAATGCAAACATACATAAAATAATACAATGCTACGTGTGTGTTTATTAGATTTGTTAATGTGTTTGTGAGTTTGTTTTATTCATTCACAATAATTAATGTGTTAAATTGAAAAATAATTTTAGACATGAACCAATAATTGGACATAAACCAACTACGACAACAATCGATGTTTAAAAAGTGTTGAATTGTAAATTGGCTAAAATTGCGTAGCATACGTTTAGGGTGTTTATTAAATGAAAAACTAAAATTTCGTAGAATTTGCACTCGAATTTCGTGGGCTAGAATCTGCTAGTTAAATATTCGTCATTTGAAAATAGGTGTCAAAGATTAATTAAATAATTTTTTATTCGAAACAAAAATTAATCGATTAGATATCTTCATAAACGTAAAGCATATGCTAACGTAGCAACATTAAAACCCATGTATCTAACCAATGTTGCAAATGTGGAAATCATCTTGCCAAAAGTAGTCTACATAGTAACATTTTGGTTTCCTTACAATCAACTAGCTTACATCATTTCTATTTAAGCTTCAATATCGCATTTTATAAAATAAAAAAAAATTCCATTTAAAATAAATAATCAACATTATATTCTAATTAAAAGGTTAAATATCTTTACAATGAACTCTTTACATGTATTGTTGATAATAGCTAGAACTTAATATGATTTCAGAATCTCATTTAAATGAATATAAATCACAAATTATTTAAATGACTTTAAATTATAACTCATTGAATGCAAAAGCGAAGAGTGAGACAAAAAAATAAATAAAAAATCACCACAATATATTGTTGATGATGATCGTCAGATATTTAACGGCGAAAAAAGTACAAATCAATTAATAGCAAATACACGCTCAAACTGTCGCTTATTTATACAAATTATGAATTAATTTAGAGTGAAATGAACAAATAAATAAGTAATAATAAGAAATCAGGGTTAAATTAATATAAAAAAAAGTTATAATTGTCTATATTATACATACAAAAAAAAAAATATTCCAAGAAATAGCGACAGTGGTAATAAAAATCGAAAAAATAGAACACTTGGAAAATAATTTTAATACGTAGTAATTAAAAAAATTAAATGGATTCAAAGATATAGAATTAGATCAAGCATTGGCTAATTCCAAAGTGACCGATATGACATTTAGTGATCTTTCTAATCCAATATTATACAATAAAAATTTTTCATTGTTCATAAAAATATACAAAATTACGCAGACTGACCTGACCAACATATTTGGCAATAGAAAAATTGAGAAAGTATTATTTTTATTAATAATTGGGGGCAAAAGGCAGTCGTGACAGACACGACAACAAACAGACATCATTTTAGGTAATGTTTGTAAAATACAGAAAAATTCTGAAGTTATTTGTATGAAAAATAAATTATAGTAAAAATAAGAATTTTGTATTGTGGCAGACATGACATTGCCGGGAATGGGTATCTAAATACCCAATAATAGAGCAATTTTTGAAAAAAAATTTGGTCAATATAGGTGAGAGATTCCAAATCGGTTTCCATGGACAATAGAGAAAGACCAGAACTACTTTGCGAGTCAAAAGTGAGCAAATTTACAAACGCGGAGAAAGGGCTGTGAAAATTTTCGGCTGAGTAGAATCATAAAACCGGCTTGACATTGTCCTTGCGTATCCACCATAAAAATTATCAACCTCGATGGTACCACTCTTGGCAAATACATCATCTTAAAATCAAGTGAATAATGGTGGATTTATTTAAAAGTTTTTTATTGAAATATTTAAAAAAAAAAATTGATCTTGCCCTACACCATAACATTTTTGATGTTGGCCTCAGAGCAAATAACTGAAATACCATAGGAATATAAGTGTCATTAACGAATATCTCACAAAGAAATCGGTGGGGTAAAAAAATCATTAATGAATACAAGTTAAAAAAATATTTTTTTTTTATGTTCATTAGTTAACAGTTAGTTTTGATTTGTGTATATATTGTATATATTCATGAGCTACGTCCTATTAAGTATTAATCTACAGTGTAGAGATTTTAATAAGCCGTAAACAACTATAATGGAGGCTTTTAATGATTCCAAAATAATTAAATAAAATTAAAGAGCAGTTTTTTCTGTAATTGAAGTAGTGAACTAGAATTTCTTAGTATCATCTAAAAAAAATTCTAGAAAGTAACTACACGTGTAACTAAAATGAAGCAATTTTATATTAATTAATTTACGTAAAGATTTAGACATTTTTTTTAATTTTAAGAACCTTTTCAGACACTTATGGTGTAGTGTATCTTATATTTATATCAGCCCCTATCGATTATTACTTTATTCTCTTAATTTATTTTTTTTTTATAAATCTGGGTTAATTGTTAAAACGATTTTGTTCTTTAACAAATCCTGTTTAAATACTTAATATTCTTTAAACAAGTGCGAACCATAAAAATCCGTGTATAAATTCTTTAAATACTTTAGCATTATGCCTACCATTCAAAAAACTAAATACAAGACAAATAAACTTGATATGTTGCCAATATAATATGATATTATAACATGGCTTATAGGTTGATACACAAAAAAAAAAATTATCGCAAAACTCATAAATAACACCATAAACGTTCATTACCGTTAAATAACACAAGGAATATTTAATAATAAAAAACAAATAAATGAATAATAAATACAACGAAATCTAAATAAATATGCCAATCGCTGTTGCAGAACGTTCACTAGAACAAAACAATTTATAAGAAAATACATGCAGGCAAAAATTATACAAAAATTAATTTTAAAATATAAATGCATTTAAACAACAAAATATGTACACGCATAATAGGCAGACAGACTTATTGCAATACATGTATTTCAAATATGATTTTAATTTTTTGATAATAGTGTGTATTTGTAGAAATCATTTAATATCCAAATCAAAAAGAAACAAAGGAGGTTTTAAAAGTACCCATATTTAACATAAAGATAAAATTGTTTGATCCATAATAATGCAACAAAGGTGCAAATGACTGCTAGTATTGCTGTTATTGGCAAAAATATATGATAATATATAATGGTGTACATATGTGCTAAGAATTTTAAATGAGTTAAGTATAAAGTATAAAGTATAAAGCTAAGAAATAAAATTGAAAGAATTGGTTTGAAAAATTTAAAGGTGTTCGTTCATGTTGTTACCTACCTTTTGTTTGGTCCAGTTTATTTATTTACCAAGTTTTTAAATATACGACTTGCTTGTGGTTATTTTTTTTTTTAATCTCAAATTTATATAGATGTCTTATTAAGATTTATATGGAAAACTGAAAATAAAAATATTAAAATGTTTTTAGTTTTTGATAATATAAATAATAATTAAAAATATAATCTACTAGTATGCCCTGTCATGCTTTCCTACGACTTACCAAGACTTATTGACATGTATATTTTCATAATAAATTTTTCCTATGATGTTTCTATTGTATACTTAAAACATGTTATTTTATTTATTTTATATTTTTTTATTTCAATGCTTGCTGATATACGGTATTTTTTATTTCTTCATTCGGTGTTTAACAATTATAAAATTATTCGGCGTTCCTACTCTGCAGCAAGCTACATATAGCTGCCCATGGGAAAAAGAGAGATTTTCTAAACTAAATATGGCAGCAGTTAATGATTGACCTTGAATTTAAAACATCATTTGGAAATTTTGTATTTTAGCGATTTGGCGATTTTTAATTTTAGCGATTTTTGATTTGGGCGATTTTTAATTTTAGCGATTCCGCCCATATTCTCCACGACCATTCACTTTGGTAATTAATGTACTTGACAAAAGTGTCAAGACTGTCGCTTACATAGTACTTCATAATTTTTGTATAGGAGGTGCCACAGCCACTAATCTTATGCTGACCATTTTTCATTTGACTACTGAAATTAATATCTAATGGACTGGTACAGATTGTTCAAAGCTTTGCCTTATATGGTACTCCAGTTATATGATAAATATTATATATTTAGTTTGTATGGGCGGAAGCACGCTCACTGCTGCGATAACTGCTCTGATCGCGGTTCATGCAAAGTCCGAAGGCTCTCAGTATTATAGTGCTTCGTATAAATGATATTTAATAATTGCTTTGCTTTGTATGGGAGGTGCAACACCCACTTACCCGTTCCCGCCCATATTCAGCATGGCTATTAACATTAATAATATGTGACCTCACACAAATTTGCAAAGCTCTCTCTGTCATAGTACCCAATATATGATATTAAAAATTAACTTTGAATGGTATGCCCACTAATAATATCAAATAATTTGTTACCTATAGTTCTTAAGACTGTGTAAAAATTTCAAGAAGATGGGTCGAAAGGTGTGGCCTCCTATAACCTACAAACAAACAAACATATATATTTTCGCATTTACATTCATACATATAGAGATAAATACATATTTATAATATTTATAGGTAAGGCGATTTTTTGTGACCGATGATTTGTTAAACAGTTTTCTCCCGATTCTGACCAAACGTAGCTTATTTGAAAAGCATTTCTTTTGCGTTTATAGTTGCTACTAACACATACATAAAATTATACAATGCTTTATGGGCAATTCCATAAAAATGTCAACTTTTATAAAAAAAAAATTTTTTTTTCATTTATTTATATGAAGTAATTTTAAAAATATATTAAAATATGTTCCAAGTTACATAATGTAATTTCTTACAAGTATTCTAGATTATAAAATAATTATAAAATTTATTTGTTTACTAAATTTTCTTTTAATACATGTTTAAGAAGCTTTAGTCATTCCGTCACAGTCATTCCGTCACGTCAAATGACAGTTCAACACTATCATAGCTAAGTAGCTCTGAATTATAATTTTATATTGCTTATATATCATATGTAAAATATTCATTAGTTTAAAAACTGACTAGCTTCTTAATTGACAAAAGTTCCTAGGTTTTAATACCAGGACAGAGTCATGGTAGCAAAAATGTCATTCCGTCACACAATAAGAAATTACACAAAAATAAAAGAATAAAATAGTCAAAAAATTGTTTCTGAGTTTTATTTAAATCTCTTACTCATTAACAATCATTTTCAAACTGAAGAATGAATTTTCAATTGAAAATAGCTTTGTGAAATGGCCGTAACATCAACTTTTCAACTCAAAATGTCATTCCGTCACATATGGAATTGCCCATATTTGTGTTTATTAAATAATACTCGTTTTAAGTTGAAAAATAATTTTGGACATAAACCATTCACAATAATAATTGTGTTGAATTTAAACCCATAACGTACTCGACATATTAAAAGTGTTTAATTATGAATTGGCTAAAATAGGTTAGCATACCTCAGGGTACTATAAAATAATATATTAAATGAAAAACAAAATTTCCTAGAATTTGCACTCGAATTTCTGTTAGTATAGATAAATATACAGATATAGATACATAGAAGCAACAGTTTGTTTGGGTGTGTTATATAGGAGGCCACACGTTGGAATCGACCTTTTTGAAGTTGTCTCTGCTTTTTACTGTAGACCTTGAAGGAACAGTAGGCTATATTTTTTTTTTTTTGATATCAAATACAGATAACAAATATCTGGAATAACATAAAATCCAGTATAACGAACCTTTGTTTGTGTCCGTAGGTTATTAGTTTGATTATTTGAGCCTGAAATGGAAGGACTGAGACCAATAGGCACGGCACTTCCCATGCAAAGTAAATACCTATCAAGCCTTAAACTTTGTGTAAGAAGATGGAGTATTATTGTAAGTGGTCGAGTGGCGTGGCACTTCCTTTACATCTATATATATAAAATTCATTTTCTGTTTGTTTGTTTATTTGTTTGTTTGTTTGTTTGTTTGACCGCTATACAAATTTTTATTTTTCAACGGATTTTCCTGAAATTTTGTACACATGATCTCTATAGCCCAGGAAAGGTCGCCATATACTTTTTACCGGCCACGCCTACTTTTACGCCCACTTTTTATGTAAAATTCCTTATCTGTTTTATTCATATTTGTTCACTATACAAATTTTTATTTGTTAACAGATTTCTCTGAAATTCGGTACACACTATCCCTGTACTCCACCTAAGGTCAGCATATACTTTCTATCGACCACGCCTACTTTTACGCCCACTTTTTAAATACAATTCATTTTCTGCTTTTTGGTATATTTGTTCGCTATAAAAATTATTATTTTTCAACGGATTTCTCTGAATTTTGGTATACACGATGTTTGTATACCAGGCCGGGTCACCGGGTGATCCTTTCGGCCACACCTACTTTTACCCCCTTTTTTTGTATACAATTCGTTTTCTGTTTTTTGGTATATTTGTTCGCTATACAAATTTTTATTTTTCAACGCATTTCTCTGAAATTTGATACACACGATCTTTGTACCCCAGACCAGGTCACCGTGTGATTCTTGCGGCCACACCTACTTTTACGCCCACTTTTTGTGTACAATTCGTTTTCTGTTTTTTGGTATATTTTTTTGCTATACAAATTTTTATTTTTCTACGGAATTCTCTAAAATTTGGTACACACGATATCTGTACTCCAAGAAAGGTCGCCATATGTTTCGTACCGGCCACGCCTACTTTTACGCCCACTTTTTGTATACAATTCATTTTGTTTTTGTTATATTTGTATATTTTTATTTTTCAACCGATTTCTCTGAAATTTGGTACACACGATCTTTCTGCTCCAGGGAAGGTCGCCATATTCTTCGCACCGAATACGACTACTGTTACGCCCACTTTATGTTTACAATTCATATTCTGTTTTTTGGTACATTTGTTCGCTACACAATTTTTTTTTATCGGATTTCTCTGAAATTTGCTACACACGATCTCTGTACTCCAGAGAGGTCGCCGTATGATTCTTGCCGGTCACGCCTACTTCTACGCCCGCTTTTTATACAAAATTAATTTTCTGTTTTTTGTATATTTGTTCACTATAGAAATCCTTATTTTTCAAGGGATGTCTAAAATTTGGTCACACGATCTCTATACTACAGGGAAGGTCACCATATGCTTCTTACATGCCACGCCTACTTTGCGCCAACTTCTATGTATATAAAACTTATTTTTTCCTTTTATTTGTTTCTTTATTTGATTGCTATACAACCTTTTATTTTTCAATGGCTTTCTCCGAAATTTATTACATATTCCAGGGAAGGTCGCCATATGATTTTTACCGACCACACCTACTTTTACGCCCAATTTTCATATAAAATTCATATTTTGTTGTGTGGTATATTTCTTCCCTATACAAATTTGTACTTTTCAACGGATTTCTCTGAAATTTGGTTTACGCGGAAATAACTACACGGTGAACAAATTCCCCAAACTTAAAAAAAAGGTACCCAAAAGAAATGAACAAATTCTCCATTTTTTTTTATCGAAAGAAAAAACGAACTTACTCCCCAAATTCATTCTTAAATTTTCACATATTTTTATTTAATAAATTTGGTTAAATATTTATTTTAGTAAACATTTGCATACTGCTCTCAATATATGTCCTACAATAAATGCATTTAAAATGAGTATTCTTTTCAATAGCATCATTTCGTTGCGCGGAAGCTACGCGCACGGGGAATATAGCTTAGCTAAAATATCTGAATAATTTGAAAAATATATTTTGACAATTAAAATAAGTTGGCAAC
The DNA here is from genome assembly GCA_963682025.1 of Cordilura impudica. Lineage (NCBI taxonomy): Eukaryota > Metazoa > Arthropoda > Insecta > Diptera > Scathophagidae > Cordilura > Cordilura impudica. The sequence goes on from OY821521.1 coordinate 205,961,020, forward strand.
AGCTGCGCGGCAGCACAGGCGTGGTTGCCAAATGCGCGGAAGCGGCGCTCTTGGAACACAGCTCAGCTAAAATATCGCAATGCTCTAAAAAATATGTTTTAGGAATTAAAATAAGTTAGCGAGAACTAAGCGGAGGCACGGGTAGGAGCTGCGAAGTAGCGGCGCGGAACACAGCTCAGCTAAAATATCGCAATGATCTGAAAAATATATTTTGGCGATTAAAATAAGTTGACAACAACTGCGCGGCATCAAGAGTGTGGCTGCCAAACGAGCGGAGCGCGGCGCGTGACCGCGGACTCAGACGCGACGGGTGCGGACGCGACGCGCTCTCGGAACACAGCACAGCTAAAATATGGCAATGCTCTAAAAAATATGTTTTAGGAATTAAAATAAGTTAACGAGAACTAAGCGGCAGCACGGGTAGTAGCTGCGAGGAAGCGGCGCGCGACCGCGGACTCGGACGCGATGCGCTCTCGGAACACAGCTTAGCTAAAATATCACAATGCTCTAAAAAATATGTTTTAGGAATTAAAATAAGTTAGCGAGAACTAAGCGGCAGCACGGGTAGTAGCTGCGAGGAATCGGCGCGAGGCGCGCGGAGCGCGGACGCGACGGGTTCGGACGCGACGGATTCGGATGTGACGCGCTCGCGGAACACAGCTCAGCTAAAATATCGCAATGATCTGAAAAATATATTTTGGCGATTAAAATAAGTTAACAGCAACTGCGCGGCAGCACGGGTGTGGCTGCCAAACGCGTGGAAGTGAACTCGACTCGCTCGCGGAACACACCTTAGTGAAATGTCGTATGATAAATTTTATCTACGTATGTAAAATAATTACCTGTTGATCAAAATAGGCCACACATATACTATAAGCAGTTGCTTAAAGAAACCTTGCGACACAATATTAAACGTCGCATTAGTTTTTAATTTTTGAAATTTGACTTTTACGTCTCTGCTCAATGATGATCAATTATTGAATGAAGGAATTCAATTCTTAAAAGTTCCGATTCCTTTAATTTGCGAACCATTCCGTTATATTTGATGTTTATACATAAACTGAAAAAACAACTTAAAGCGGTTTCGCAGCTTATTTTTGAAGAATTTTTGTTGCAGCATCTTATAAAAAACTTCTAAATTAAAAAATCAAAAAATTTTTAATTGAAATAAAAACGAATTTACTGCCCATACAAATTTTTGGGCAGAAAGTTCATTTTATTGGGGAATTTGTCAATTGGGACTAAGTGCTCAGCGCCTGGTAAGCATAGTGAACCATTTTTCAAGTCAAAGGCCTTTTTATCCCGGGCAAGACCGGGTAAAACAGCTAGTAGTATATAATTATCATCATGTAACTGGAGTACTGTGATAGTTAGAGCTTTAAAAATGTGAGTGTTAACAATGTAAGCCAGTGAAATTAGAATGGACGGGATCGCACTAATGGGCTGATACCTCCAATAAAAAGTAACCTATCTTGGGCGCTATGATACTGAAAGTCACGAAAATCTGTGTGACTCTATAAGTTATTAATGTGAGTACTGTAACTAAATATGGACATAATTGAACCAGTGCTATGATGCACAGAGCCTTGATATTTTATGGGAGTGGTAGATTTTTAAAGAAAGTGATCATGGGATCAGGCTGGAAATTTTAACTTTAATATCTGGGCAATGATAATAGCAAGAGCCTTAAAATGTTGTATGGTTAGTTACTTGAATCAAAATTGAGCGTTTTCATACTAGTAGGCATGGCACCACCTATCACAAGAAAATATAAAATAGCAGACATCTTGAGTTCGAGGATAGAGAGATTCTTGAAACGCTGTGTAAGTCTAACATTTATTATGTTTGAAAAGCAAAACAAGGCTTGCTAGTTATATTAGAAGTCTTGACCTTGGTCGAGGTAATATAATAAGCCTTGATCGCGAGCTGGAACTCTTAACTACCCAAAATAACTCCCAAAGTCAATCTTAGCATTACATTCTAAAATCGTTAAGCAAGTTATAGTCAGCCAAGTTTGATCATACTAGTCAGTTGAGTAATGGACATAAAAATAATATGTTTTAACTCATTTGATATGTACGAGGACTTAGTCCAATAACACTGTACAAATGCCAATAGCTTAACAAATCAATTTGGACTAATTTCATTGCACGAAATCTTAAGAAAAAATTTTATTTTTCACCTTTTTTATAAACTTTTTTTATAAAATACCATCTTTAAGGCGTATGATTATTATTTTTTAGTATGATAGAAAAGATTTATACGCATGACTGATATTTTTAATATGAAATCAAAAATACATTAGCACTTTTTATTATATTATTTACATGCATATATTAATAAAAAGATATTTATTTAAGCCTTACCCAAAATTTTTCTGAAGACTGAAATGAGAAGTCGTTAATGGTTTTTGAGCCAGAACTCGGAAGCTAAGCTAATCAAGAAAGGAAAAAATATATTAAAGATCAATAAAAATAAAGTTTAGCCTGAGAATGCCGAACCCTATGGAGGTTTTAATGTATTGACCTAGTACTTAAACCCTGACATGGATTTTCTCACCCCCCACCAACACTGACCCCGAAAATTTTCCAGCATTATCAGATCGGAAAATTTATTAAATGTACATTGGAGATATTTGAGGGAAGACATGATTTATGTGTATAAAAACAAAACACAAAAAATTAATTCCATTAGACATATCTACATAATAATACAAGGGATATTTTCATGCTGGCTAGTTTTGAACCTAAGCTGAGTATATTTAATTTCTAAAGTGATTGACCCGATAAATGATTTTGCTGCAATACATTGCAACTTATAGTTTAATTATAAGGGGATGAAAATATTTAAATATGCTTAGAGAGGGATTCTGATTCTATCGGTTAGGCGTAGGCAAAATAAATCGACAGCCCAAACTCACCATACCATGATCGCAGACTGAAAACTGTTTAAATATGGTTTAGAAAACTAAACATCATTTTACAGCTCAATTATCTCCATTAAAGCTTAAAGTATATTTAAATATTTCTTTTCGACTTATTATTATCTTTTCAATTCTTTGTTTAAAAAAAAAACATTTGTATCGTTATTGCCAAGTGAATAAAGCTTTCAAATATAATAGCAAAACCCCTTAAGATACTAAATATATCACTTTATAACACAAAACACTCAATTAACCACCTGTTGACATGCTAACTTCTATGTTTATTTTTTTTTTTTTATTTTCTTATATACTAAAAAAACAACTCACTAGTACATCATTATAATAAAATCACAACCGAAAATAACAGCATAAACATTGAAAACACTTGACTAACAATTTAAACTTCACCCCACAAGAGTCAAATAAAAAGAAGAAAAAAAAGTATAATAGAAAAAATAAAAACAAATTGCCATAAAAGAAATTCCCTTTATGACAAACGTAGCTGCCATCACAGTACCTAAACTGGTGTGGCCAGGAATAAAAAAAAAATATTATATTTGTGGAAAAGCCCCAACAACGTCATAGAGGAAAAAAATAGCTTTTCACATTGAATACATCTCTAAAGTAAGATGTAAGAAATAAAATACTTTTAGGAACACTTACTCATACATTCATACAAAGGCTGTTTCATACAAAGTTTTTAGAAATTTTTATTGAGAGCAAAATTTAAAACAAAAAAACTTTTTTAAAGAATTTATTTTTTCTGGAGTAACTTATATTTCATTAGGAATTTTTTGAAAAAAATGCTCTGCAAAAGCTGCAACTTTTAATTTTAAATACATGAATCAAACAGCTATTCTAAAACTATCAATTTCTAACAATTTTATGGCTGTGTAGGCCTTCAAATTACAAAACTTTACAGATTTTCTCGACACATTCTTACACTTTTTCCTAAAATACTCTCAGATTCGAAACCAGAAATTCCAAATTTTTGGTAATTTTTAAAAGTGAAATTCTGAGAGTCCTTTATTGTGGTTTAGCAAAATCAATTTACTGATCATACTTTTTGATAACTATACATTTGGAAAACAAAACAAAAAAACTCAAGGTTAAACTCAAACGCACCATCATGAAACACAGTTGGATGTTTTATTTTTATGTATGAATGAATATTGTTCCTACTTTTGTTAACTTGTGAAGAGTAACCAACTTTCAACATCTGTTGCCTTGCTACCATATAAGTAATTTTTTCTTCTTTTTTTCTGTTTTCTTCGAACAAACTAAGGGTTTTCATTTTTACAGATTCTTTATATTGTTGTTGTTATATCTTTCTTTATGTTGTTAGAATATGTTGGAATTTTGTTTGTGTACAAGAGAACTGAACAGCAAAGAAAAAATTGTGTCTGGCAAGTGTCTACCATATCTTTTATTTTTATTTTCACTTTCAACCATTTTTACTGCTAGGACAACTATGTGTTGGTAGCTGGGTAAATATGTAGCAAATATCATGTCTGTCCGTCCATTCGTCTATCTAGCCTTTTGTCTGTCTTTCCTTCTATATGCGTAACATTTTTATGAGAGTATTTCTATGAAAATATAAAATGTTCTGAGCTGAAACGATATTTTAACCAGAAATACCAAACTTTAGTAAATACCAAAACAAATATGTATGTACAAATATATGTATATGATAAAAGTGTTGCCAAAATACATTAACATATCCTAACACATACTCATCGAAAAAGCAAAAATTTGTTAGTTGATATTCTAATAAAGTATTTATCAAAATTTAAATAAAAAGATATTTGACGTATGATTGATATAAATATAACATAATTTTAATGGTTATTAACAATCTAATTACTTTCGAGAAATTTCCAGAGTATTATGAAATAGTGTCACCATAATTGAAACTTCCATGAATGACTTCATTAAATGTTGGACAAGTTAAAACTTAAGCTTCTAAGTTTTCTTATACCGTTTTCCATTTTTTTAGCCAACTTACCATTAAAAACATTATCAGAAAGATGCTGATGTGAAGATTTATACTTTTTTAAATACGAAATTCATTTTATGAATGAAAATCTTTTATCAAACTTCGAAAAACAAAAGCAAAACAGTGTTTTTTTTAAGATTTTTATCGTCACAGTATAAACAACATATTGTGATTTCTTTTCTTTAACTTGGCTAAGCAAAAAAAAAACAACAACAAACAATAGCAGACAAGCAAACAGTCATCCGACTGCATACAAGACCACACAAACAAACATCGCAAACCACTGAAATACCAGCAGTTCAGCAATAAACAAAACGTTGATATTCATAACAACACTACAGAATTTGAATGAAAAAAAAACAACGAAAAGAGGCAAAAAGCACACAAACAATTTGAAATTATAAAGGCAAAAAAAAATGGTATTAAAGTCAAAGCGTAAAAACATAACGCCATTATAAACCAGAAGAATGATGACTGCTAAAAATGTTGGTGTCTTGCTGACTGTTAATGTTGATGTTGCTGCTGTCGTGTAGCATATTGTTGTTAACTGACTGAATGCTTGGCTGAGCTGAATTGAGACTTAAACGTTGGCGCAAAAAATAAAATTTCTGCAACTGGCTGGCAGTGGTGGTGAATAAAATATGAATGTAATGGAAAAAGTGACGACATATAGTGACGTTGTAGCGGTTTTATACTGAAGACAATTGTAAGGAACAGAGAAAACTTAAATCTCTTACTCTTACAAGAGACTCAAGATTGCAAAAAGAAAAAACAATTTAAAGTTATAATTGGTTAAGACTGACTATGGGATACCCTACACAATGAATTACGGATAAATATGGCATTGGTCAAGTTATTAATGGCTTTAGAAAAGGTCTGTGTTCTATTAACTCAGAAAGTTATTTAAAGATGATCGGTATAAGAAAATAATAGTGATTTTATATATTTAGCACAAACGCATACAACCCTATTCCAGATATGCCTCTTGGTTAAAACAAAAAGAAAAGAAGCATATTCGCAAACGTAACGGAAGCTAAAGGCGTTTTATATTTCTATTGTATAAATAACATGCAATATGGTATTTATCTCCACACAACTTGGAAAAAAAAATAATTTAAAGTATGTTTACGAAAAACTTTTTATATATTATATATTTTCTATTTTTATAAACTAGCAGATTCCAGTGCTCATAATTCCAGTGCAATTTCTAGGTAGCTTTATCTCTCAACTTAGCCAATTGACAAAACAACATTTTTTTGGTTTATTATAATTCTGAATGAAGATAACAAACTCATTAACAAAAACATCAACAAATTTAATAAACACACATAGCATATGTATAATTTTATGCATGTGTTAGTATAGCAACTTTAAATGCAATTTACTCAAAATAAAGGAAAAAATTTAAAAACCTGTAAATCTGGTGGACAGCTAAAAAGAAATAACTTTCAAATAATATACGTTTGGTCAAAATCGAGATAAAACGCTAGAATAAAACATCGGTCACAAGAAATCACCTAGCCTAATAATATAATAGATTATTATATTTGAATTTATACTAATATTCTCAGTTTCGTAAGAGTTTACAAATATGTTTAATGGGTTTTACATTCTACACATTGCACGTTTTACATATACGATGTTGAGCGAGAACAAATTTTTATTTCAGTTTTCGATTAAGTCGTTTGTTAGGCAGTTTGAAATTAATACCACAGTTATTCTTTAGTATTTTTGTTTTAAACAAAAAATAAAAATAAGAATATTTCTATTCCATTATATTTTTATTAATAAAATTTGATTTTTTTTTAATTTTTTTTTTTACTAGAAAAAAATTTTTCGACGAAAAACGTAAAATGTGTTCGTGCAAAGATATCTAATATTGTTGCAATATTGTATATTTTTATTTAATAACTAGCCGAGTCCGGTCCGCGTTGCTGGCCCGAAGAAAACATCTGGATTTTATATTGCATCTAAATTTTAATACCGAGTGTCGGGCAAAAGTAAAGCACGAACTCTCGAAAATCCTTAAATACATTGCATTTAATAATATTATGAATATGACTGAAAAAAAATATACGCTTTCTTGAATATTTTAACACCAGCGCTACTTACAGGTGAAAAACTTTGTCAGCAACTTCAGTTTTATGTACATAATATATGTTGCGAATTTGAGCTAAATTGGACCGTAAGTAAATTTTTTGGGAAAATCTCGACCCCAGCGCCACCTATCGGGTATAAAAAAAAGTTATGCAAATCGGAGAACCAAGGGAACATATGGTATGAATACGAAGTCGCTAGCATTAGTGGTTCAACAGTTATTAGAGTACCAACATACGCACCAACGTTTTTATATATTAAGACTAAAATTTTTTATTTTTTTATTTAAAAAAATACGTTTTGAAAATTTTGCTTCGTTAAAAAAATAATTTATTTTATTTTGCTTTATTTAATAACTTAATAACTTTTTTTTTAATATATTTATTAATATTTTTTTTTTCAATTAAACTTAAACTGTTTAGGTTCGCTCTATCTCTTCTGAACCAAAAACGATTCTCAAAAATTAAAAACGCCATTTTAAAGAGTGCCATTTTAGTGCAGCATAAGTATTTGGTATTTGGTACGGTAATCCTTTAAGTATTTGGTATGACAATTCTTTTAAGATATAACAGTATTAAAACAATTTTGCATTGAATTAACCAGTTTTTTTTTTAGCTTCTGGATAAATTTTACTCTGTTCTTCTCGCAATGCTATTTTTAAGCTTCTTTTCTTTCTTTTCGATAACGCTTATGTCAGGAGACTGTGCCGGTGGTTTCATGAGATGGGGATAATTCCATGTAAGACATGTCTGAACTACTTATAATACTTAAGCACATCATTTTATCCATGTTCCCTTCATTTAAAACTAAATTTCCAACTCCTGATGCTGCCATTCAAGCCCAAACCATAACACTACTACTTCCACCACACCATCGTGTTGCCATCGTGCAGAATTTCGATTAATCGGAAAAAATTACAATGTTTCGAAATTCTGGATACTTTAAAAAGTATTTTTTTTATGAGATTTAACGGTCACATTTAATTTTTTATTTTTTTTTATATAGGGCTTGTTTGGTGGTACCGGAACATGAAAATCATGTGGCCGACAAATTATAGATGCACTAGAGGCCTTGCCAAAAGAATTGTGCACCTCATCAGCTAACTTTTATGCCGATAACTTGGGGTTTTCCTTAATTTTCTATATGATCCATCTTTCGCCATTGGCAGTAAGAATTTTTTTTGGTGCCATTCTGCCCTTGTCCTTCACTCTGTTCTCTCTCAAAAACAGTTTATACTATGCTGAACTGTATATTCACTTATTTGGCAATATCACGCTGACTTTTCAATTATTTATAGTGCTGAATGACCAACTCCCGTTACCCAATAGTTGCGCATCGGCTCACAGTGGACCATTTTGTATGTTTTTACTTTAGTTAAACATTTTTTTATTGTCTTTTTAAATATTTCTATATCAATTTTTATTTAAATTTATAAAAAAAAAAAATTTTAAATCAAGAAAAATTTTAAACTGTATAAAAAAGAGTATAAGTTATTGTTAGTGTATTGAAAAACTAATTTAAATCAAACAAACAGTCTTGGTGACTTGCTGAGAGCATTCATTTATAATATGCTGAACTGATTTGATGTAAAAGTGGTAGTTTTTACTTTGTGTATTTAAATTTCTTGCAGGTTAGAATTCTTAATGAAATGGTTGCTCAGTATGTGCAGAATTATATCGCCTACATCTCTTTTTTGAAATTATATATCAGAGAGATCTCTATAACAGTACTGAGCAATTAGGGCGGTTCGATTTGTAGGGAGGCAAAAAAATTACTCAAGTGACAAGGAATATCATATTTTAGGGATCAAAATAAGAAACTTTGCCCAAGGCACCATATATCTTAAATGAATTCTGATGTCTCGACTTTTGACCTGTCTGTCTGTCTGTCTGTCTGCCATTGGGCAACCCCATTCCCCCTCATGCAATTGATCTGAAACTTGGCCCATAGTCTTGTTGTGACTACAGATTAATTTTGGGGTAGTCACGCAGAGTCACGCATACTTACGGAGTGATCTAAAAGTTATTTACTCTCATTTATTTATTTATTTATTTTATTTATTTGGTTTCCTGCACAACAAGACTAAGAGTCTTATAATTAAAGTACAGGATCGGTATAATGTGATACAGTATTTAATGAAAGTATAACATAGTTTATAATTTGTATAAAAATAAGATAACAAAAATTATTTTACATACATATATTCAAAACAAAGCAATGTTTAAACAATATTTAAATGGTATTGAAAAATTGGAAAACTTGTTTCCTAAAACGTCCTGCGTCCGATCGATCTTTTTGAATAACATAACATAGTCAAGGCCTATGATTATTATTTATTAGCAGAGTAGGAGATACGTATACGTATGAGTGTTAATTTTAATATTAAATCAAACATAGTCAGCCCAATTCGAAGCAAAAAATGGTGATTTTTTGAAATGTTTGTATGGGGCACCCCAGGGGGTTCCAGGGGGTGTGCCACTGGCATGGGTGGGTCGGCCCTTCAAAGTTAGTGGGGGTCGATCATACATCTGGACTCGATTGGGGTACTCTAAATGGGTCAAAGTGAGACAGACAGACAGGCAGGTCAAAAGTCGGGACATCAGAATTCGTTTTAGAGATATGACACCTCTTGCAAAGTTTCATATTTTGATCCCTAGAATATGATTTTCCTTATCACTTGGGCGATTTTTAAATCGACCCGCCCTATTAGCCATTGTTCAAACTGTGATGAATAATAATTGTGGAAACATTATTTTAAATACTCTTTCTTGCAATTACTCGTATGTACAATACAATTTTTTATCTTTTATTACCACTTTTTGAAGCATTAAAACCCAGACCCTAACCGCCTTTAAAAGGTGAAGCATACCTGCTCATATCTTAAAATGGTGTGTCGCAATAATGATTTACCATATACCTGTTATTTAAATTGTTTTTCCCATTTTGTAAGGTATTTAAACTATATAACTCAAGTTTCGAATATTAATGTTTTTGAAAAATACCTCTGTAAATGTACCTGGCAAAATAAAAAAGATTTTACCCATTAATATAATTGAATAATTAAAGGCATTATGTTTCAGCCTTTTTTTTCTAAGTATATAATAACTCGTGTCAACTCTACCGTTTCCCTTTTCTGTCAGTATAAAAAACAAATAAACTCACGCAAAAAAAATACACCGGTACGACCAACTTTTGTATTCATAACACACAGACGGACGGACGGACATAGTTAAATCGACTCAGAAAGTGATTTTGAGTGGATCCATTTAATAAAAGATGGGTATATGTCCAATATTTTTGGTAGTTAGAAACATCAGGGCAAACTCATTATACCCTGACCACACAAAGGAAATCTTTTGTATTCATTTTTCAAACCTTGGGTCAGAAAAATTGTTCTGGTGCACGCGAGGAAACTGGCGGGTATACAATGGGGTGTAGGAGTGTAGAGGAGGGTTCGGACTGCAGAAGAAACGCAATATTTTCTTTGATGGCTTTTGATGCGCAGGAGTTATACTCTATTCAGTAGGAGATTTTCAGGAAATTTTTACCTTTTTTAATTTCTAAATGACTCAGTGACTTTATATTTCCAATATTAATAGCTTAGGAGGCACAAAATTATATAAAATTTATTTTACTTTAAATTTACAAAGAAATTTTTAAATTTAGCAAAATACTGAGAAAGTCAATTTTCGAAGACCCTGTTCGCTGTGATATAGTTTAATAGAGACGCGATTTTTTGGCTCCCGAGGTTCACTTGTATTTACTTTTAAACGAATAACATAACTTTAAAATTGGTAACCAAAAAAAAAATGCTTTTTGGCCGCCTTCTCAAAATATGGTCCACAGTGCAACGGTATCAACATCGTTAAAAGTTGATTCCATCAAATAAGCTGCTCAGTGTAGAAATATAGTTTTTTACTTTTTATTTCTTTTAAAATCAACAAAACAAACTATAAAATATGTAAAATATCATTTTTGAACAAAAAAAGTATGCTCTTAAAAATGGCGTTTTTACTTTTCGATGTCGTATTTGTTTCAGAAGTTAATGTACGATCAAATTGGATCTTTGCCCCCCCCCCCCCCCCATCAAATAAGTTGACACACACTGTACATATCGTCAAATTAAGTTTTAATACTTCGTGTATTCAATATCTCACTAACCTCACTTTGTGGTGCGACTTCACACATTCAATTGAAATAGAATAATGTATAAAACAAACAAAAAAAAGAAGGAAGAAGGAAGAAGGATATTTCCTGTGAATCTGCCAATTAAAAGAAAAAGTAATTTTTCTACAAAAGAGAAAACAGCAAAGATATGTCTTAAAAATTTTAAACTCCAGTTAACGCAGTTTCCGGTTAATTGGATGCCGGATAATCGGGCTTTTACTGTATGAATATTTAAGATTTTGACAAGACCACACGCTTAGAACTAAATTACTTCCCCCTTTTGGAAATTAACATTATTTTTGTCAACACCCTTTATAAGAAGAAAAAAGAGCATGACATAAAGAAAACAAAAATAACCCAAGCGCCACCATAAATACCAACACTTGTGATATGTCCTCACTTTTCTAGTTGACACGTCATCAACTTTTTCTCTTTGTTGTTAATGTTTTTCGGTTTTGTTCTTGTTGTTGTTGTTGTTGTTTTGTTTTCTGTCTGTGCTGTGTTACATGCTGCTTCTGCTTGTACAAATTGTTTTTTATGGTCGCTAATGTGTTTGTTACTGCTGCGGTTGCTGTGTGGCAAGCTTTGTTTAATGTACTCGTATGTTATAGTGTATGTAGGTGTCTTAAATGTTGTTTTAGTAGTTGTTACTATGTTTTTGTTTTTCTGTTGTTCTTGTTGCTGTTTCTCTCTGCTCACACCATCGGCATTTGGTTGTTTTATTTTATTGGATTTGATTTAATAATTGTGACTGTTGGATTTTTGTAAATTAAGTTGTTTTATTGTGGGGTGGTTGATGGTTTTTTTTTTTTCATTATTTCATTTCATGTCTTGGATAAATCAATTATATCTTAATGACAATTTGTATCCAAATCATTGCAACGATTGGACTTTTATCTGCACTGCTTTCTATAATTGAGGAATTTGGATCATGATACCCATCTCGAATACGCATTAGTAATCTGGGATCCACAGCAAAATATTTTCATCAAAAAAACTTGAATCAGTTCAGTTCAGTTCTTACTATCTTGTCTTCGATATCTTCGTGGAATGCAGAATTGAGTCTCCCACCGTATCGCAGTCGTTTGGCTCTAATAAAGCTTCTAGCTGTGAGAAGTATAAGGATCATTTTTAATATAACATTCTTCCTCAAATTAGTTCACGGTAAAAGTGATTCCGAATGGTTTCTTGAGAAATCTATAATATTAATAGGCTAGGCGATTTCTTGTGACCGATGTTTTGTTCTACCGTTTTATCCCGACCTGACCAAATGTATATTATTTGAATGGTATTTCTTTTTAGCCGTTTTGCAGATTTACAGATTTTTAAATTTTTTCCTTTATTTTGAGTAAATTGCATTTAAAGTTGCTACTAACACATACATAAAATTATACAATGCTATGTGTGTGTTTATTAAATTTGTTAATGTGTTTGTAATAAAAATGAGTTTGTTTTTTGTGTTGATTTGTGAATTGGCTAATGAAAAAATAAAATTTCCTAGAATTTGCACTCGAATTTCGAGGGCTGGAATCTGCTAATATGTATAAATGTTCATAACAGACAACTTCGATCTTATGACCCTGTTTAACTGAACATACACAGATCAAATTTTATCAATTTCGATCCATTTCAAGAAATTGTGCTTAAGACTTTATGCTGTAATTGATTTATCCGATACTGTTAATATTATTAAAAGAGGATTAGCGACTTATTTGAACTCTAACAATTATGCTTATAACTGTATTTAAAGTCTATATTATTTCTGTAAAATTTTTTAATTTTTTTGCTCAGCTGTTGCTATATTGTAGCTGAATTAAATAAATAAATAATTAATAATTTTTAAAATGTATAAGAAAAATTTTGACTCTAACGATTCTTATAATTAAAAATACTGATGAGAACCTCTAATAATATGGTTTCTCAACAAATCAGAGCTCACCACTACCCCAGTAGTCGAGTACTCAATTACTAGTCGATCATGTAATAAAAACAATCATTTTTCATGGTTTTTTTATTTTTGTTATTATTAGCCAGCACTCAGGGAATGCCCCCCACGGATGCAGTGCATTATGTTCATCTCAGGAAAACAGTTAAGGGGATAGAGAAAAGTAGTGTTTGTGGATATTTGAATTAAGTTTTATTGTCAGGAAGGACTTGTGTGGGTAGTGCGAACTGAAAAACGAGCGTTTGGAAGGATGTCAGAAGAGCATTTCCCTTGGTACCCTTGGTAGTATCCATAGAAAGGATTACAAAACCCACTTTCCGATGAGTCAGTAGAATTGGATACCCGACTGTCATTAGTGAGCATCAACGCCCTTCTTAGCACATGGTTCATATATGGGAGTTGTATTCCATTTCCGGTCAGATGAAAGTGGTATAGATTTTAAGGAGACCAGAAGGAGCGAAGTAATTTTTGCAACGTTTTACAGAACCAAGACATTTAAATGCTTTTTTCGAAACTTGAAGAACATGTTCCTGCCAGCGGACATCGCATTGAATTTTAATGCCCAGAAAATCAGGAGTATCATATGGCATTGATGCATCGAAGGCCCTGTGGATCAACAAATTACATTGGGTCCTCTGCGAGATTCTTAGCAGGTCATGATTGGATGTGTCATGAATTGTCAGCCATTTGCCCTCAATATCGAAAAGGCTTCACCTACAATTGAAGGAAAATAAAGAACAAATGTTGCTATCATCTACGAAAGAGCACGATAGTACAAGAGCCAATATTTGATTCACCGTTTCATAAATATGACCAGTTAGTGCAACAAATATATATTGTTAGAATGGTACAAGTTCCAGGAATATAATCATTAAATATAATTTGAAACGCAATGTCGAAAAAGCTCAACAACATTCCATATAAATGTATGAAAATATGCACTCCAGCAGATGTTTCAGATCATTTTACAAAAAAAGATGGTAAAATTCATATATTTTCCTATCAGCTATTTCAACAGATTAATTTTCGATAAAAATCATGGAGTAGACAAACTACTACTCGAGAAAGGTCAGACATTCAAATTAATGAAAATGTGTTCCTCAAAAACGTTTCATGTAAATTTCCGGGGAAAAAAATCCTTGCAAGAACACTGGGAAGATATTGGATATAATGAGGAGATATCTTTCTAAATTTAAAAACATTTTAACAAAAATTTTACTGGTAATTGCCAAAACTATAATGATAACAAAACATTGAATACGAAATTAAAATAAAAATAAATAAAATTAAAATACGTTTTTGATTTCAATGTCTAATGTAAATTATGTTTAGAATGTCATAACCTGCCCTAACCTGCATATCATATTAATAACACGACCCTCATCAACACCCAAAAAAAAATATTTTATTAAACATAAACCCCAAAAATGAAATGAGAAACTTGACCTACCTCACATCGACACTTTCTTATGACATTTACAAAAATACTTCTCCCTAAATATATTAAAAATAAAAAAGAAAAAATATTACTGTAGCTAAATTTTCTTAACTCCTGTTCAAATGGCACAAAAACACAAACATACACAACGTTTAAGAAATCTCCCATAAAACTTATGTCATACCATTTACTTTTGAATCCATAAAAAACAGCCGACGGCATTGCAACCTTTTTTCCCTATAAAAAAAATTTTTGATTTTTTTGTGGCTAGTAAAAAGGTTAATACAGATTTCTTTGGCAAATCTTTTGACTTTTTTGGCGTTGTTGTAAATACTCTTACTTATTTAGCTGGTTAAAAGGTTATATCCGTTTTAAATCCTTTTTTATTTTTTTTTCAAATTTTTTTTTTGTTCATTGCAAAGTGTTGACATTATAATAATAATTTTAATTGCTTCAAATAACAATTTCTTTTATTAGATTTATTTTTTCCCCAAATGTTATGGGTCAAACTGGTTAGATATGTGGGTCTTAGTTAAACACCCACACATGGAAAAAATAATATAGAAGGTAATTAACATGTTGGTTATACCATTGTTATTTTTTTTTTCTATGGATAATGTGTTTAAAGAGTCCTTTCTTCCCACGGCTGGTATGGTTGTATTCCTCTTAGACTTTAGCAGTTTGCCTTAAAAAAGGATAAGCTTCAAAAACGGAATGTTAACAGTGTTTTTTGTGCAAATTTTTTTGTGGTTTTTACATTTGGCTAAACATTGAGGGTTTTTTCTTTATTATATTTTAATTTTTTTCTTATTTACATTAATGAGTTTGGTTTGGTATGCTTTTTTTCTCTCGAAAAAACCAACTCATTTAGAGGGTTTACACTGGTTTTATATGGTTTTCAACACTTGCGATTTTTCATACATTTTTTTATATTTTGTTTTTGTTAGGGCGTTAAAGTGGGTGTTATAAGATTGCTTGTAAGTTTAAACACCTTAAACGTAATAAAGAGAGATAAACGAAACAGGATTTTAATTAGCAAAGACTACAACTCACCTGATTTGTTATCAGATTAACGAAATGTTAACAGTGGTGTTTCGCTTTAACATACACACATATGTATATAAAATGGCACTGGACAATTAATTACGAAAAATATTTAATGTGTGCAGAAATTTGCATTTCTTTAGTGCTTAAGAATAGTGAGTATCTTCACAAAAATAAATAGATTTAAGGGGGGAAAACATTAACAAAAACACTAACATTTTAAAGAGTAGACATAACGACTTAGTTCGACTTGATTAGGTAAATAAAAACGTTTTTGGATGTTATTAAATAGAATCTTAACAAAAAATTTCATGCCAAAATATAATTTTTTGCCGTAAAAATAGTAATGAAATATTTTTTTTTTAAAAAAATTTTAAAGCAAATTTTTTTATTAACGAAAATATTTGAAATATATTTTTAAAAGAATAAAATTTTTAATCTTTTTATTTTCCTTTTGTTTAGAAAAATAAATACATTTTTTTTACACAAAATAATTTTAGAAATTTTTATAGAAAAAAATTGCAATTTTATATTTGTAAGAATCGAGAATTAACTTTAGATGCCCAGACCATTTTTTCGATGACTTAAACACTGCACAGGGACACACAGGGTAAACATTTCAATTAAGATCATGGAATTTATGATATTTATGACCAAGCCAAGCCGTGCGATTTCTGGTAAAAATTAATTATGACGACACTATTTGTTATGAAATTTCGTGGAAGTATTCTACTATTGGAAATATTAAACACTTATTTCAGGAAAATAAAATTAAATGAAATATTTAAAACTAACCGAAAACATCAAAATCACTGCGATATGAAACATTCAAATGAATGTATAATAAAAAGTCTTGAATATAATTTAATTGCGCATGGCTCATTTTAAAGCTTATTGACAATACATGTGATTACGTGAGCGTTAAAGGGGACCCACAGTATTTAAGTGGTGTCAGACTAAAATGGCTTTTGACATACAGACTCCGCTATGGATGTTCAAGTACTTCCTTTTTAATGACATTCGCTTTTAAATTTGTTCTAAAATCTAAATTTCTAACCGTGAAATTGTACTCGTTTTTTAATCGCTGTTTATGTGACCCCAAGTCCAACAGGGTTATTGACTAATAAAAGACAATTTATTCAAAAAATTCAAATATTTTGTAAGTGCTGTTGAAAAATTTTGAATAAATCGAAATCCTCACCTAGTCAAACTTTCAATTTTTAGCATATTTGAAAAGGAGTAAACACTTAAAGATAATGTATTGTTCTTGTAAACTAGATGAAATTCATATTATTGGTTGGGAACTAAAATTCTGCTATATTTTTTAAACTAATCAAAAATAGAAAATTCATTCAACCAGAAAATTTAATAAATAATGATTTAAGCGATTTTTTTTTTCCTAGAAAACTTAAAATGTTTTCAGCTGTTTTAGTATTTCTGCAGAATTTTTACTATTTTCTCCACCTAATGAAATTTTAAAAAGGCTTACAATTTCGGCAAGGAATTATTTGTAGTAAACGATATTGCCGACAGAGGCATTAAATTCATAAAATGTTAAAAAATAATTAAGAAAAGCAGTTTTTACTCCAGATAGTAGAATCATACAAAAAATAATATCCTTCCTGTACAAAGTCAAATTCAATTTAACAATGTTGAGTAATAGTTCAACAATGTTCTTATTTTATTTAAAAAAATATAGATAGCCCAAGCCGATAGCCTAAGTAGCTAGTGCTTTAGAATTAAGTTTATTGTAATTTTACATTATAATAAATACCCAAATAATAATAATAATAATAATAATAATAATAATAATAATAATAATAATAATAATAATAATAATAATAATAATAATAATAATAATAATAATAATAATAATAATAATAATAATAATAATAATAATAATAATAATAATAATAATAATAATAATAATAATAATAATAATAATAATAATAATAATAATAATAATAATAATAATAATAATAATAATAATAATAATAATAATAATAATAATAATAATAATAATAATAATAATAATAATAATAATAATAATAATAATAATAATAATAATAATAATAATAATAATAATAATAATAATAATAATAATAATAATAATAATAATAATAATAATAATAATAATAATAATAATAATAATAATAATAATAATAATAATAATAATAATAATAATAATAATAATAATAATAATAATAATAATAATAATAATAATAATAATAATAATAATAATAATAATAATAATAATAATAATAATAATAATAATAATAATAATAATAATAATAATAATAAAAATAATAATAATAATAATATAGAGAGTTTCTATAATAAAAATTGTTAAACGTTTATTTAATTTATATTCGCGAGCATTAAGCAGATAATTGCACCAAAGATGTATCACAATGGATAATTTTGATCCGAGGAGCACTGAAGGGTTAAATAAGAAAAAAACTAACCGAATTATTTTTCTTAAATACTAAATAGTGGTTTCATCGAGTTAAATAGAAAAATTCGTTTTCGGTATTATTTATATAAAAATATTTTAAAATCCAAAGATGTCCTTGGTAAATAATGGGTTAACGTTCTGGGATTTATCCCAAATATTAGCACGAATGATTTGGTTACAATATTTTAAGTAATACTTTTAAAAACTAGTAGTTGCAAAATATTTGAATTTTTTTACTTAATCGCTCTAAATTAGCTTGGGGTCATTTGCGGCGCCAAGTCGAAATGGGTTAAAAACGTCAGATTACTTTTTTCCCTAACCCACAGGTTAAATGATGAAATAAAACATTTTAAATTAGAAAATTGAAAAATGTTTGATGCAAAGTATTTAGAAAGATTAGATTTACAGAATATTTCAAAAAAAATCTAAATTTTTTCGAAATCCTCAAAAAATAAATCATTGTAAAAAAAATTCTAGTGGAGGGATTTACCTAAAAGTTCACACAGTTAATCTGAAAAATATATCAACAAAACCTAAAAGTGCCACCAGATCCATTTTTTTAAATTTTTTCAAAATTTTTTCAAAAAATCCCCATTTTCGATCTCATTTCGCAACAATGTGAGAATAAAACAATAATTCTTGTCTAAGTATTTGTAAGTATAGAGACAAAAAATTGTGGCTTTAAACAATTTCTCAAATTTGAAAATAGTGTCGTCAAATTCAATGATCTATTGTTTTTTGGCACAGTAGTGGTCTGTCGCATTTGCTTTTCAAAAGATAATTTAGTACTTAAATCGATTCATATAACAACTTGTTGGAGAAGGTAAACTATAGAAAGAAATTTTCTTAAAATCTGAGAAAAAAAACCATATATTCCCCATATAAACACACTTGAATTTTTCAATCGGTTTTCGACGCGAATTTTCTTCATCCGATTATCACCAAACTTCACATTTATTAGTTTTATATAGAAAGGAAACAAACTGGACCCCAACACTCCCAAAAATCCCATTTTAATTTTTAATTCCCCTAATTTTTTATGTTTTATTTTAATATTTTTTGACCGCCGTTTGGCTTAATTTTTGATTTCAAAAAACTTGGAAACCAACCCCCCATTTGTCCGTGAATTATTTAACACGTTTAGTTTTTATATAATTTTTCCCTAATTTTTTTTTTGTTTTTAATTTTTACTCATATGCTTCCAAATCAGCCCACTGATATAAAATTTTTTTAAAAAATTTTTACAATGCCATCTAGTTTCTTAAGGGGGCGGTAAAGTTTTAGGAGCAAAAAAAGCTTATTTTCATAATTTTTTTTAAAGGTATGAATAACGTTGGGTTATTTATTTCACATACACATTGTGGTATAAGATTTGAAGAATCTTTGGAAAAAAATTCAATTCAAACTTTTAATAAATAAGTCCATAACAGCGACTCTCCGGAGGCGCCTCGCCAAAAAGTTGTTTTGCAGTGAACATCATAACTCGTTACCAAATCATGTGAAATAAAAAAACCGAAATGCGTTTAAAAGGCGATATGTTTTTTAATTTTTTTTTTTTTTTTTATTATTGGCACATTTTGAAGTGAAAAACACGATTTTTGCTACAAAATTTCGGTGAAATGGGGAAGAATATGAAAATTGAAAAAACTCTTGTTAGTTACCTGGTGATTTATGTATAGTGTGTAAAATTTCAAAAGAATTGCTCAAGTTGATTCTGAATTATGATGTTCACGGACTTCAAATATGTTATTGGCGAGAAAACCGATTTAAAGTTTTTTAAAAACTGATTTATATACGATATACCATATGAGCCTGGTTACTGGAAACGCTGTAACTTCTTTAGTTTTGCTCCGACTTGTTGTATATTGAGATTTTCTTTAAATTAAGGAATGGGGGGTTTTTTACGACATTTTTAAGATGCAAAACCTAATTTTGCTTTGGTTTAATGTGAATAATAATTAAATGTTTATAAATAATCAATGTTTACAAATATAGTATTTATTACATTTAATAATAGATAAATTTTAATATTTTCATATTTTCCACCATTTCTAAATTCGAAAAAGTCATTACAAAAAAATAATTAATTTATTTTCTTGTTTTATAGAGCATCAACTAAATTTTAAAGAAAATAAAAATGGTTACATCAAAAAGTTGTTCGGTATTAGTTGGAGTTAATCCCTTATGATATTTCGACACAAAATACATCAAAAAGTTTAGATACAAACATACTTGACGACAAATGCGATGTAATTACATGTTTTTCGTTTTTTCTCTCAAACTTTTTAAATATGAATAATTTATATTATTTTAGTATTCCTAAATATTTTTCAACTAAACACAAGAACAAATATCTAAAATATCCTGAAATATGTAATATAAGCAATATGTTTATGATACATAACAAATGTTTAAATGAAATATTCAAAACTATAAATATCTCAAAGTACCGGAAACGATGTGAAGTCTTGCCAAACTATATCATATACTCTCAATATAAGACTATTGTTAATCATTGAAGTTTCAACATTTACTGTTGTAAGTTAAACCATTTTCTTAACGAGCCACCATATGTTGTCAGCAAACTAAATTCAAAAAAAAAAGAAAAAAATATGAAACATATGTTTGTTTATTAAGGTGAACTTTTTGTATGCTTGAAAAATAATATTGCATTTTTTAAGTAGCTCTTAGCTAATTATAATGTTGGCAACATGCTATGTTTTGTTGAGAAAAATTACCACAAATTTAATGGCCATATTTTAATTGCAACATCAAACAAACAAGACTCTCATAAAATTGTTAGCAAAAATTTAAGTTACATGTGTTTGTGTTCATATTTCATTTTTTTTAGGCAAACAAAAACTGAAGCAATTAAGAATTATATTTAATTATCTAAAAATATATCTACAAATGCCAAATTAATGACTAATTTAACATCATATGCAAAAGATCTAAACATTTATTTGATGTTGCATAATTGCATTTAATAAGACCTTTGGTATTAATGCACATTTTTTTTTATTATTATTATCTCGTAATAGTTTCTATGAAGCAACTGAACATAAACTTTATCGTTTTAAAAGTATTCTGCGAAAAAAAAAAACTATTTCATAAATTTTAAGTAGGTGGCTTCTTGCATTTCAAGTAATTCCCAAGGGGCAGATATATATATATACATATATATTAATAAATATGAATGCCTGGTTTTTGGTTTCTTTGAATGCAATTCCAGCATTTTATAAATAATTTAAATACCTTCTTTACTTTAAGTTAAGCAGCAGTAAATGCTGTTTTTTTCTATTAATTTCACATAATTACGCACTTTTTTATTAGTCACTTACTTCACATCGACTACTTATTCTTCACAACTTTTATTTCCACCAAGTTGCAGTGACAACATGACGCCGGCGACAAGTATTACATATTTTTAACATATATGTGAATATATATATGAACGCTTTAGAATTAAGTGCTTGATGGTTTACATATGTATGAAATGCATTTCTTTTTAAAGCAATTTGATTTTATTAGAAGTCATAAAATAATTTTTATTTTAATATTGGTTTAATTCTTAATTAACATAAATTTTTATTGCTAGTGGATAAGATAAACTTTTTACAGAAAAACATATAATTCCCTGAAAATGGAAAGTTTGCTAAAAAAGAGAAATTTTATTTGTAATTGTTTATAATAAATATAAAGCTTTAAGGATATCCGCCAGTCTTCAATTAATTAAACCATCACGCTTCTCTTAATATAATTTAACAACATGTAGCAGATGCAGATGACAGTTATATAAACATTTGTATATATCTGCAATATTGATCTGGTGAATGATTGCAATAACTCAATAATAATTAATTCGCTATGAGATTTGTTACTATCTTCGCTGTTAACGTTTAGACAGGAAAATAAATTTCAACTAAAACAATGCTGCTCAACAATAAGACTTCTATAAGTCTAGTTATATGGCACCCCTCTGTACCAACGTCTAGGAGGAGAAATGATTTCAACATAATGCAAAATCATGCAACATATGTATATAGAGACTCAGAAATGTATTAAACATTTTTCTGCAACATTTAATGGCTTTTTATATTATTTCTTTTAACTCATACTCTCTGTCAGTCTGTCTGTCGTGGGTCAACCCATTCCCCCTTATGCAATTGATCTGAAACTTAGCCCATAGTCTTGTTGTGACTATAGATTAGTTTTGAGTTAGTCACGCACAGTCACGCATAGTCACGCACAGTCACGGGGTGATCTTAATGTCATTTCCCCTTATCCGATCGATCTGATGCTTTGCCCATACACTTGCTGTGAAAAAAGATTAACATTGACATAGTCACGCCCAGTCACGAATAGTCACGCATGGTCATGGATTGATTTAAATCCCATTTTCCCTCATCCAGTCAATCTGATACTTGGTCCATAGACTTGTTGTGACCGAAGATAAATTTTAAAGTTGTCACGCAAAGTCATGCACAGTCACAGAGAGATTCAAAACTCATTTGCATAAGGAAAGAAAGAGTTTTAAGAAAAACTTAGTTTTTATAGGTTGGATTATTTGTTGCTTATTGGGATCTTTAAACTGTAATTTAAAACATCAGTCATGCAGCAGACCGTTTTCCATATATGTTTACTAACAAAACGTTACAATCAACGTTTAGCAACACAATCTAGCTTCTTTCTGAGTTCGGAGACTGGGCGTAATAAAATTGAATGACACAAAACATCTTCATCTATTTATATCTGGCCTGCTTCGGACTCTACTAACTAAGCAAAACAAAATCTTTTCCTATATTTATTCCTTTTGTTTCATATTCAAAATGGCCTGATGATTTGATTATGGATTAGACGACTTTTTTTACACTGCTTTATTGAGAGCAATGTTCAAATTTAATTGGTGATTTTTTTTTTTTTCGATATTAAAACTATTAGCAAATATTTGACATTGTTAGAAATTTGACACAAAAAGAAAGTGGAAATAGTATTGCTTGGCAAATTTTACACTTATGCCGTTTTCTTTTCTGACAAAAAATGTCGCCCTTTTTTGCCCTTTTTTGGAAAAATGTATTTTTTTATATATTCTGAATTAAGAGCAACCTTATATTATATATCAATCGAAAGGTATCAAAGTGCTGTGTTCATAAATGCAATTTTGATTACTATCCTCTTGGAAGTCATAGGGTGAAAATATTCAAAAAAAAGAGGAACAATGGGGAAATATTCTCACACTATGACCTGAAAGAAGTCAATGGCTAGAATTTTTTGTGATGTTCGAGGGATCGACTTTGAGACCTTTCAATTGATGTATAAGATAAGGTTGCTCTTAATTCAGAATATATAAAAAAATATATTTTCGAGAAAAGGGCAAAAAAAGGGCGACATTTTTTGTCAGAAAAGAAAACGGCATTAGTTTTGCTTCCTTAAAACTTATGTAGGTTGCCACATTATTCAAGTATTAAAATATTTGGAATCTTGCCAATAAGGTTTTTGTTGAATTTAAAAAAAAAGTTACAAAACATGTTGCTTTCGCATTATCAACATGTTGCATGAAAAAACTACAAGATGTTTAAAAAAATATATATACTCGTATACTTTATCAGGTCACACATATTGCAATGAAGAAATTTTAACATTGTTCAATTATTTTATTAATATTCTTCACTTTTACTGTATTTATTCGTAAATAATTTCGTAATTTTATACTAGTTTTCATCTAAATTAATTTCAATTAGCATTTGACGTCAGTAGATCATTAATTTTTGTCATTCATTCAACTAAAGAAGTATTGTGTACTTTTCTCTCTTTTCTGTTTTTTTTTTTTATTATTAATATACATAAATAAACATATTAAACGATCACAAGTTTGTACGTTACTACTACAGTGACACTTTTCTAAATATGAACTGAAAACAATTAATGAATAAACATTTAAACATTGAGGCTTGGACGCAGGCAAAAAAAAAATATGTTGAAAAAAAATAACGAAAAATCAGCACAATACTAAATAAAAACAATCAAAATCAATGAAATGATAAAGTACAAAGATATTACTTCATAATAATTATACTTACACACTTACACACTTATGCGTTTGTAGATATGTTAACCCTATATTAACCCAATAATGGAAACAGTTTTAAAAAATTCCCTAGAAACTATTTAATTGAGGTGAAAAATGTTAAGTTTGTGATGGAAAAATTTTTAATTTCTTTAAAAAAATAGTTGTTACCTGAGGGTTAAAAGAAATTGTTTTCATAAATAAAACATGCAACCAATATGTCAACACTTTACCATACTACTTGAATTTTTTTCTTCACAATTAAGTATCTTATAATATTGTGAAAAAAGGCGAGAAATGTCAGCGGAATTTTAATTGTACTTAATTACCCTTAAAAAATACTAAACGAATGTTGCTGTGTGTATATAAACATCTAGTACTTCATACAAATGTATTCATTATAAAGTTTTTTTTTCTCGGTATCATTGTTGCTGTTGTTTTTGTAGTTAATTGATGATGAGGAGGTTAATAATGAGTGAAATGTAAGATCATAATGATGAACATTACAATTGTACATGCTCGTACATCTACAAAGATATTTATGGGTATGTGAGTTTGAAAATAAAATAAAAAATAATGAAAAACGCAAGTATTCAATTGCTTAATTACCTAAATAATAATAATAATAATAAAAAATACTTATTCTTTTGTATGGGTTTATGAAAAGTTAACTTGTTGTAGCTTGATAAATAAAAAAGCAAAAAAACATATAATTAATTTTGAACATTAAACGTATATAATTGTTAACTAAAATGTCATTTATAAATTTAAAACTGTTCTACTTAAAAATTTTATTATTAGGCGGAGGTGTTTGGTGTCGCTTGTACATATTTCTTTGTCAACATATTTTAAATTGAAATGATATTTTTATCGTGTTGAAAATTATAAACATTTTCAGTTGACATTATTAAATGAGTTTAAGTTTATAATTTCAATAATAATGTGTAGCAGTTGTATGTTAAGAAATTATTATTTAAGTAAAAGTGCGTGTAGTTTTTATAGTTTTCCTTTGTTTCAAGTGTTCTTTCAAAGTATGTACATAAATATGTATGAGATAGTGTTGCGTTGTACTCTGTGTGGGTTTGGTATGTGTTGATGGATTTCGTATGAAATAATTTTAAACATGAAATTATAATTGAGAAATCTTGCATAATTTTTTTGTGTAGATTAACAAAATTATATTATGGCATATAGAGTATATTAATAATTGCATGAATTTGTAAATATTCTACACTGTATATTGTTGAATTTTTTGTATCCTAAAAAATCTACATTGATTTGTGAAAAGTCTTTGAGGCTGGCTTATTTATAGCCTAATTATAAGCCTATGGTAGCAGTAAAAAATATTTTTTTGTTGAGATTGCAACCCCGGTTAAAGCCACTTCGAATCAAGGCATTTTTAATAATAATTAGCAGAGCCCAGCTCTCGAAATTCGAGTGCAAATTCTAGGAAATTTTATTTTTTCATTCAATTATTTATGCCAATTCTTCTTTCAATATTTTATGCCACCCAAAGTTATGCTATTCACAATTCAACACAGGGCGTGTGATATGCAATTATTATAGTGAAATTCGATTGGTTTTATGTCTAAAATTATTTTTCAATTCAACACAGGGCTTTTTGCAAACACGTTAACAAATTTAATAAATACAGACACAGCATTGTATAATTTTACGTATGTGTTAGTAGCAACTATAAATGCATTTTACTCAAAAAAAAATTATATATATATAAAAATGTAAAAATCTGTACATCTGGTGGACAGCTTAAAAGAAATACTTTTCAAATGAGGTATGTTTGGTCAAAATCAGGGTGAAACTGACAAAGTTACATCGCTCGCAAGAAATCGCCTTGCCTACTAATATTATAGATTCCAAATATACGATGTGTGACATACAAAGCAAATTTGAGAAAAATCTGTGCAACTGTTTTGTTTTTGATAGGTTTAGTTTGAAGATCGGGGAGCAGCTTTATGTGGAGATTTAGGGTCTATTTTCGGACTACGGGTTAATGGATGCAATAAACACACACAAACCCAATTTGACCGGGATAACGTTCGTTCTATGGCGGATAGAAGCTTATATACCTTATTTCATCAAAATATATTCACATTTGCGACCTATAATATGATTACAATGTTTTCATCGACTCACACACGGAAAGAAGGACGAACGCACATCGCTATATCGATTCAGAAAGTGATTCTGAGTCGATCGGTATAATAAAAGAAGGGTCTACGTCAAATATTTTTTAACATATCTATGCTAAACGTTTCGTTTCTTTTGAACATAATTAATGGCGATGTTTGTTCTGGTTTCCTGCTCAACAATATTTCATTTAACATCCCCCAGCGGCCAACACGTTTCTTCTCACCTCTATCTGTCCAGTTTTATAGATCAAATTATGCGAACGGTGATCCTCTTAGACAAATGTGTATTGAATTTAATAAGCTTTATAGATTTATTGATATTTCTTTAAATACAAATGTCATAAAAAGTAAGTAATAATTTATCTGAACACTTTAAATTTAATTTTTAAATTTTTCATTCATTGTTAAATGTTTTTGAAAATAGTCTGTAAGGATTTATTTCATAAATTAATAAATAAATAAAATAAATAAATTACTTCTTATACGCAACAAAACATAAGCATATCTTCAGTTTATTCAATAAAAATTTAAATTTTACCAATATTTTGTAGCATACCCCTGCATGGTATGGACTTGATTAGATTCGATAAAATTACATCGGAAATTCCATTCCATGCAATATCGATTTGTCAGAATAGGCCATCCGTATTGTGGTAATTATTGTGATTTACTTTACGATCTAGAATATCATATAGATTTTCTATGGGACTGAGATTTAGTTGACCATTTTAAAATGGTATCTAATTGTTCACGAACTTCTGTTTCATATATTTAACTGTGTGTTTTGGGCCGTTATCGTGTTGACACCTTCACTTACGTGAAATTTCCTGCCCTGTTTGTTGCTGCATTACATTTTTCAGGATATCTTTATACATGAAATGATTCATTATGCCAATTATTTTATTAATTCGTCCGATCCCATAGTCTTCAGATGGTAACATTCCTTTCTTCATGTTTTACCTTGCCTTTAGTATACCCAGAATTAAGGCATTGTAATTTAGGTCTGCGTACTACCCTAAATCTATTACAACTAATCAGATTAAACTTCTACTCAGCAGAGAACAGTGCCGTGTGCCATTGCGATGCACTTCAATTTACGTGCTCCTTTGCAAACTGAATTCGAGCTAGTCTATTTTTGACGGAAAGAAATGTTTTTGGCACCTTCAACAGCTCGTCCTTGGATAGATTTAAGTACAACCTTTGCTTATATTTGATTTGCAATAGACTTTGCTCATACAAAGGGAGTTCTTTTTCTTAATTTGAATAATTCATGCTCTTTCCAATTACATGTTTTCCGCGGCTGACCATCTTTGTGTGTGGGAATCAAAGAGCCTGAAGACCGAAAACTGTTTATAATACTCGAAATGTCACTATGACTGACTTCTAATATGTCAGCCATTTTTTTTAATTAAAAAGATTGCAAGAATATAAACAATGGCAAATATTCTCTACTTATTCTTACAATGATCAAAAGAGAGTTTTTATTATTTAAACCTCTAATGCCCACAGCCGCTAAAAAGCGGTCTTCAGTTTTTTTATTGTAATCCAAAGATTATTATTATGGTCCCCTTTCCCCTTTTACTTATTCTATTTAACAGTTATGTTAGTGTAAAATAGAAATTAAAACAAGTAAGAAAATTATATTCGGTCTAGACCGACTATACGATACCGTATACCATGCGTTTAGAGACCCTATCTCTCAGGCCCAACTAACTGGATATAGAAAATAAGCATAAACCAAATTTGAGTGGGATTTTTATTAATTTTTTCGGCTGCAGATATGAAAAAGTTCATATCGGATGCTATATCTATATGGGGCCTAGGCCCAAAAGTGGACCGATCCTGACCATGTTTGGTAAAGTCTCTTGTGTTTTGCAAAAATATATGCAAACAAAATTTGAGAAGAATCAGTGCAATATTTTTGTTTTTTGATATATTTAAGTGAAGATCGGGAAGCAGCTCTATATGGAGCCTATGACTAAGAGTTGTCCAATTTTGGACTACTGATTAATGGATGTAATAAACACATACAAACCCAATTTGACTAAGATTTATATGATAATTTGGATCTTATTGCAATTTATGTTGATTTCACAGGGGTCATTTGTATGGGGGCTAGGTCTGAGCATGGACCGATTCTCACCAATTTCAATAGCGTTCATCCCACAGCCGATAAAAGATTAAATACCAAATTTCATCAAAATATATTCATATTTGCGACCTGCAGTTTGATTACAAGCTTTACATGGACACACAGACGGACGGACGCACGGACGGACGGACGGACAGACATCGTTAAATCGAATCAGATAGTGATTTTGATTCGATCGGTATAATTAAAGATGGGTGTAGGTCAAATATTTTTGGTTGTTACAAACAGCAGCACAAAGTCATTATACCCAAACCATATAGTGGTATAGGGTATAAAAAGCGTGTTAATAAGTGTTTCTTACAAAAACTGTTTTTGAAAAATAAATAAAAAATATTTATATTATTATTAATTTAATAAATTCGTTTGTAAGTAATATGGAGTGTCTTGATATCAAGAATATATTTATAATCAAAAAATTTAATTTTTGGTTATCAAATTCGTTTAATTTCCTAAGGCCGCCAAAAAGCAATTATGTGCAATATTGGCCATTGATTATTTTCTAATAAATCATATTTTTATAATACATTTTTCAGGATAAATGACGTATAGAAAAGGATTTCATGTTATACAAAATATAACAGATGATAATGTAAATGATTTAATGGAGTCTACGTTTGATGGAAATAAACGATACAATTATGATTGTAATATTTCTCTTTTTGATGAAGATTTTAGTTACGAATATACAGAGCTATCTTCTTCAGAGGAACCAACTTCAAATATTCAATTTATTTTGCGTGGATATGTAAGTGAAATAAAATAGGATACGCCAGAATTAAAAAATGAGTCTTCGGAAAAAGTTTACCTTCAGATACCAGCAACCGATCTTCACTTTAGAGGTAATAATACCATGCCATAAGATCTAGCCAAATTAAAAACCAAATTTAAATTATTTTCTTATTTCCTTAACAAAAACATTTTATGCTCAAAAACGACGTTAGCCCCAAACCGGTGAATTGGAACTCAGAAAATTAATTGGAGTGTAGATGTTTATCACTGTGCATCGCTATACAATTGTTCAGTTTTATTGGGCAAAATATTCTTTCGAATCGTTAAGACGATTCGAGGAGCTCATTAGAAATTGTCAGTTGAATGATAATTCATCCATAAATTCCAACGAAAACCATGATCGCCATCACAAAATCCATCATCTTATTAAATACTATAATTAAAAGTTTGGTTCAGTTTCAGTTTCAATGCAATAGCGCCTTTTATTGATGAACAAATGTGTGCAAAAAAATGAGTGACAATCCAACTCGTCAGTGGTTTTTATACCCTATACCACTATGTGGTTTGGGTATAATGACTTTGTGCTGCTGTTTGTAACAACCAAAAATATTTGATCCAGACCCATCTTTAATTATACCGATCGAATCAGAATCACTTTCTGAGTTGATTTAACAATGTCTGTCCGTCCGTCCGTCCGTCCGTCCGTCCGTCCGTCTGTGTGTCCATGTAAACCTTGTAATCAAACTGCAGGTCGCAAATATGAATATATTTTGATGAAATTAGTATGTAAGCTTTTATCGGCCATGGGATGAACGCTATTGAAATTGGTGAGAATCGGTCCATGTTCAGACCTAGCCCCCCATACAAATTACCCCTATGAAATCGACATAAATTGCCATAAGATCCAAATTGTCATATAGATCTTACTCAAATTGGGTTTGTATGCGTTCATTAGATCCACTAATAAGTAGTCCAAAAATGATCCCTTTGGCCCCATATAGAGCTGCTTCCCGATCTTCACTTAAATCTATTAAAAACAAAAATATTGCACTGATTCTTCTCAAATTTTGTTTGTATATATTTTTGCAAAATAAAAGAGACTTTACCAAACATGATCAGGATCGGTCCATTTTTGGACCTAGTCTCCATATAGATATATCATCCGATATGAACTTTTTCATATCTGCAGCCAAAAAAAATTAATAAAAATACCACTCAAATTTGGTTTTTGCTTATTTTCTATGTCCAGTTAGTTGGGCCTAAGAGATAGAGTTTCTAAACGCATGGTATAGGGTATCGTATAGTCGGTCTAGACCTACTATAATTTTCTTACTTGTTTTATATGCTTTTGAAGTTTATTGTGAAGCAGGGGACAACACTGTATCAGAAAATCTTCAGGTTTTCGAACCGAAGCATCAGAAAATTATTGCTTTGTTATGTTCCTTCGAATGAAGTTAGATATGATCAACTAAGTTATTGGTGTGAGTTCCTAGATAGTTCGGGAAAAAGAAAATGTAATATGCATAATTTTACATCCAAATACAAGCGTATTGTACAAAATGCAAGCTAAATTCATGCAATTCAACAAAAAAGAATTAGTTTTTATAAATTTCGCAGCAAAGAATAGTACTTAATTTTATTTTAGTTATCCATAAATGTGTAAATTATAATTTTTTTTTTTTTAGTTGTAAATAAAGAGTGAAATGTATGTTTTTTAATGCAATTTAATATGTTGTGCTGTTATTTTTTGTCCAAATAATCATGGGTTTATTTTAAATTTTCTATCTCATATTGCACAGGGCCGTTTTTTAGTGCTCTTCGCGTTTTTGTCCATAAAATTTAATTTTAATATTTTTGCATAGTCTTTAGTCGAAACATTTTCTTTAAAAAAATTACTGTCCAAAACAAGCATAAGAACATATTTCGTCCTCTGGCTTTGTCGCGGACAAGAAGCGATGTTGTAAATATAATATAGTTATTTCCTACGAGTATTTAGAAAAAAATATTTTTCTTGGTTATGCCGTGTGTTAATGAAAGCGGTCTAGCATCGTTATAAATAAGTAAAAAGGATTTAAATTTTAGCGAGTTTTTCGCTTAGTAAGCTATATAATACTAAGTACAAGTTCGTGCGTATATTTTGTCGCATACTGTAAGTGAAAGTAATAGCGTATATTATATATATCCAAAATGTAGACTAGCTTCAAAAATTATTTGCACTCTTTTTTTTTTTTTTTTTTTTGTAAAAAATATTTCCATCGTACAGCAGAAAAAATTTAAAATTTTGAGTATCTTTGTGTAATCTGTTAAGATTTCACATGCCCTTACAGTTCCATCTAGAGGACAATGGCAAAAACAAAGAGCTGTTCACATTGCAAGACTTGTAATTGATCCGGCTATGTTAATGTAGAGAAAGCTAAAAATTGGAAAAGCTCAGCTTGTTCATACAAACTCTCGTATATAAAAAGAAAAACATTTCTCATGTTCTTTTCCTTCAAATGTTGAGTTAAATAGTTGATTAAGGATGAGTTGAAGTAATAGGCAGAAGGATGCTGACGATGAACAAGCCGCTTTGTTCGAAAGTAGCTACTCCATCTAGCGCTGTCTTCAATTTTTTTTTCTAATATTTCTCTTACATTACAAAAATTATTATCTTTCATTAGAAAAATATATACATGATCTTAAACCGAACAATAAATGACTAATTAAATCTTCAGAAACCTCATAAAAAGGACTTGGCTCTTTAACAAAATTATGTTGATCTTAACCATACGATAATTTAAAGGTATTTAGGAATATTTTTAGATTTTGCTTTTGTTTGATAACATTGAAGAAACTACAGGCCTTATTTCACTCAATTTTATTACCTATAGATTACGAAATCAGAAAGCATCCAGATTATGTTGTTCAACACTGTTTGGATACGTTTTTGCCTATATACAAATATGATAAAATGTTCTGCAACACCAGAAAGAAACAAGAATGTGATGCTTGACAGTGTTTGTATACGTTTTTGTTTATATACACATGTGACAAAATGTTCTGCAACATTATATATTTCCAGATTTTATTTATCAACAATTTTTGTTATCAGCAATTACTACCTAAATTTTTAATTTAATTCCGAAAGTTAAAGTAAATCAAAGTTCTGGATATTAAGCTGGTCTTCCTTAGAGGGTGTACAACATTGTTGTTATCTTAAAACTTATGAGTATTTGCAAAATATCATAGATTTTTATCGGAATTAAACATTATTAATTAAGCTACTAAATTAGACATTTTCATAAATTTCAATGCCAACATTACATTACCAACATAATATTACAAAACAATGCACATATGAATATGTAACGACCTTTATGTAAACATTTTAACCGAATGACTTGAAGGTATACGCAAATTAATTTATAATTAATAATTTTCTTTTAAAAAAGTTCGTAGATTTTATGTTTATTGACGGAGGCTTCCGGTTCAAACGGCTGCTGTTAATTTAAAAGTATTTAAGTATTTCAGTATTTATCAAAAAAATGTATTTGCTTAATTAAAAGAAAACTACAAATATAATTATGGAATAATCCATACTAACCTTAAAATATTAAAAAAAATTTAAACAATACTATTAAAAAACTTAATAAACAAACACTGATAAGGCTATTGTAATATAAAGCTGAAATTATATAAAAATTTGCATGGAAAAATATACCCAAGAGATCATAACAATTGTACAAAAAAATACACATTATTTATAAACTAAACGAGTAAACAAATGATCATCTAATCAAATAATCTCGGCAACATTATAGCAACCAACTTATATTTCTATGCATAAACTACGAGTATACGTAGACAACACAAAAAAATGTATTGTAACAACATTAATGACAATAATAACAGCAAACTACTGTCACACTTTTTTGTGCATTTGTTTCTCTGTTTTTATCTGTGGTGTTATGATGATGAGGTGTAATAGCAAGCAGTGATAATGTAACTACACATTTTTTTGCAAAACAAAAAAAATAAATACAAATAAATGTTTTATTTGTCTAACCCAAAGGGGGGGGATATAAATATAATGTGTGGTAAAAATATCTGTAGTAACTAAACTAGCGATACGTCTGCTCTTATGATGCTAGAACTATGCCATATGGAAATCTTGATTCCGAGAACATCTACAGTAGCCATAGAAAAATAATGAAAAACCCTAATTACACATTTTTGCAGGCCTGTCAAGCTTTTAAATTCCAAACAGAAACGGCTACCGACTTCCTGGCACCCGGGAAAGACTTTCATTTCGGGAAACCATGAGCCGGTATAGATAAAGCCTTTGAATTTGGTGCCTCTTAGGCTACATAAGCCTTTTTAATTTGAAATTTGTCAACGGCATAAGTTCGCCTAAATCATTGTTGAAGAAAATTTGAATGTGACCATGGAAAAAAGCCAAAAAATTTCTTCAAAGCCGGAAAACAATTTTAAAATTATTGTACAAAGCCGACATTGTAGACTGTCATAAAACATTATTAAAAAGAGTTGCAAATTTTTATTGTTGATGTATGTTTTGGGCCAAATTTCGAAGGTGCATTGACAATTTGTTTCATGTGAAAATCAGATCTTCGCTTAAGTTTTAAATATTTTTAATTTTTAAGGTCTTTCTTTCAGAAGATGGAAGCGACGTAATTAATATTGGCTTACTTTTTTTAGAAAATTTGAGGAGTTTTTTTATGGAGTGAAATCGAAAAAAATCTTAACATAAATAAAATGTAACAATAAGGAAATTATTGAAACTTGAGTTTCGATTTTTTTAATTGAAATTATATTAAAGCTTACTGTTACCGCCACTGCCAAATCGCTATAGTGAGCATCACTAATTTATCGATAACTTATTTCCTTTATCTTTAATTCATCTTCATTACTATTTAACAAATTTAACTCAATCTGGTTTCACGCGGTAAAACTTATAGTTTGTAGCCATTTTTTTTTTAATTATTCAGTTTAATTTGTTAAGGCAAACTTGCCCTGAATAGAAGCTACGTTCGAAGTTTCCAAACCAAAAAAGTAAGAAAATAATTTAATGTTTATTTTTGATGGTTTAGTTTCATTAACGAATGTATTTATTTCATAGGAATTTTAACGTTTAAGTGTGTATAAATAAAATATTGTTTTTTGTAATAATATATACACTGGCGTTTACAATCTTCATTGGGAACCGTGAACTTGGGTTGCTTCACCCAACAATATTAAAATTCTTTTTTGGTTTGGAAACTTCGAACGTAGCTTCTATTCAGGGCAAGTTTGCCTTAACAAATTAAACTGAATAATTAAAAAAAAGATGGCTACAAACTATAAGTTTTACCGCGTGAAACCAAATTGAGTTAAATTTGTTAAATAGTAATGAAGATGAATTAAAGATAAAGGAAATAAGTTATCGATAAATTAGTGATGCTCACTATAGCGATTTGGCAGTGGCGGTAACACTTACAAAAAAAAAAAAAATGATAAATAATTATAGTTTTAGTCACTATTTATGAACTTATGGACCTTTTCCGAACCCCCTTTAAGGATTTTATAGTGGTTTTTGGAGCAGTTAGTCTAACTCCATTTAAAATTTTCCACAGCTTGGAACATCTTTTTTGTGCTCTTCAACTCTCTTTCATAAAAGCTCAATCTACCTAAACTGGCCTAAGCCGCCGAAAGATGGAAGGGTTTGCCTCCCTTGGTACAAAAACCATATTGCTATTCTTGTACCACTCAAGCTTCTTGCATAACTGCATATTGTTTGCCAACTTTTTTGGAAATTTCGTCTGCTTTTGGATCCTAGACTTAACTTAGACATTTCTTCGAGCAATAGCAACATAAAAATGTTGACCCAGAATCTGTCAAAACTTCCAAACTCCACATTTACTGTCCATGGTAAAATTCTCCTGATAATTTCTAACAACATTGAAAACAGTTTCACTGAAGATCTTTGATTGTTCGGCCAACTTTTTGTGTGACCAATTTGGATTTTGTTGAAAATTTTAGCACGCACGTTTATTGCGTCCCTTGTTTTGATCAAAGTAAGTTTGATCAAAAATATACTTAAATAATGCTTGCGAAAAAAGTTAACAGGAAAACATGTGCTAAGATTTTTTTGATCTCACTCGGTTATTCTTTTTTTAATTTCTTAAAAATTTCCAAATTTACCTGTAATTCAGACACAGTTTTCAAAAAATGCTGTAGCGAAATCCCAGTTCCGGCAAATTCATATAGTTTTGCATGTACTTGAAAATAATATGCGTTATCACCTTACAGGTACCTGTAAATTCCGAGCGTGCTTTGGAGCTATTAATATTTACTATATTTCCACAAAATGTTTACCCTTAGTGCTTATTCTTAACTTACCTAAGAACTAACCAACCTTTAATCAACATGTTAAAAAATAAGATTTAATGTCCAACAGTTTACAGAACAGACTTCATATGTTCAGCCTTATGTGTAAACAACATAAGTGATTGAAAATCAAATGTCTAAATTCAAATCCTATTAAATTAAAAAATTAAAATTAAATTAAAATTAAAAAAATTATATATATATATATATATATATAAACAACAATCAGCAACACTGGTTGATTTACCAGGGATCTATTAACTGATTTTGGATAAATGGGGTATGATGATCTCGTAACCATATGGGTTAGTTCTAGTTTTCGAGATAAAGCGTAAACGAGAGCAATTTTATCAGGTAATTTCCTTTTCTGAGCTGTTTTCACTTTAATAATAGAATATTTTATATTCATCACTTTGTTGAAGTGTGAAAACTTAAAAAAACAGTCGGATTTAAAAAATTTTATAATTTCTATCATGGCTGCTAGTTTTCGAGATATGGCACGAACAACTAGAATACACAATAACTGCTCGTATAACTCGTAAGCTAAGGCGGTTTAAAAAAAAAACTAAAAATAGTTTCGGAATATTCACATCCGATGGAAATAAAAATATAAAATCACACTATGTAATTATAATCTAGAAATATCGCTTTTTTGAATAGTTAATCGCGAATTTGTAATGCTAGCTCCATATAAAACATTCATTAAATGCCAAGTTAACCGCGAGAAGTCGTATTTTATCGTTCTTTGTAATCAATATAAATTAGATTCCCTTTACGATGGCATAGTTTTAAGACAATTTTTCAAAAAAAAAAAAAATTACTTCAAAAAACCAAGTTTTCACTTCGAAAAATAAAATACAAAAAATTGGAGAACATCATAATAATGGCTTAATTCAATACATAGAAAATAATGATATAACAGAAGCAAGAAAGTTATAGTCGGTCTAGACCGACTATAGGACATCCTATACCATTAGATATTATTTATATTTTTATGGTGACTAGGTCGAAAACTGGACCAATCCTGACCATATTTGCAAAAACATATCCGAACCAAATTTGAGAAAATTCTGTGGAATATTTATACCCTATACCACTATGTGGTTTGGGTATAATGACTTTGTGCTGCTGTTTGTAACAACCAAAAATATTTGACCTACACCCATCTTTAATTATACCGATCGAATCAGAATCACTATCTGATTCGATTTAACGATGTCCGTCCGTCTGTGTGTCCATGTAAAGCTTGTAATCAAACTGCAGGTCGCAAATATGAATATATTTTAATGAAATTTAGTATTTAATCTTTTATCGAAAATGGGATGAACATTATTGAAATTGGTGAGAATCGGTCCATGTTCAGACCTAGCCCACATACAAATGACCCCTATGAAATCAACATATATTGCCATAAGATCCAAATTATCATACAAATCTCAGTGAAATTGGGTTTGTATGTACATATTACATCCATTAATCAGTAGTCCATAAATGATCCCTATTGGACAAATCTTAGTCATAGGCCCCATATAGAGCTGCTTCCCGACCTTCACTTAAATCTATCAAAAAACAAAAATATTGCACTGATTATTCTCCAATTTTGTTTGTATATATTTTTTCAAAGTGTAAGTGACTTTACCAAATATGGTCAGTATCGGTCTTTTTTTGGACCTAGTCCCCATATAGACATATCATCCGATATGAACTTTTTCATATCTGCAACCAAAAAAATTAATAAAAATGCCACTCAAATTTGGTTTATGCTTATTTGCTATATCCAATTAGTTGGACCGAAGAGATAGGGTCTCTAAACCATGGTATAGGGTATCGTATAGTCGGGCTAGACCGACTATAGTTTTCTTACTTGTTTTTTAATAGATTAAGTGAAAATCGGGAATTACCTTCATATGGGGGCTATGGATAAGAATTGTCCTAGAGGGTTTATTATTTGACTGCTGATAAATGGATGTAATAAACATACACAAACCCAATATTACCAAGATATATATAATAATTTGGATATTATGTTAATTTAAGTCGATCTCATAGGGGACATTTGCATGGGAACTAGGTCTGAAAATGCACCTTATTTCACCAATTTCAATAGCGTTCATCCTATGGGCGATTAAAACTTATAAAACACATTTCATCAAAATATATTCATATTTGCGACATGTAATTTGATTACTTGTTTTAAATGGACACACAGTCCAGTTGCTACTAACACATATATAAAATGAAACAATGCTATATGTGTTTTATTAAATTTGTTAATGTGTTTCCATAAATATATAGAGTATTTTCTTCATTCACAATAATAAGTGTTGAATTGAAAAATAATTTCGGACATAAACCAATAACACAATCGATATTTTAAAAGTGTTGAATTGTTAATTGTCTGATAAAATAATTTATGAAATGAAAAATAAAATCTCCTAGACTTTGCACTAGAATTTCAAGGGCTGGAATCTGCTAAATTACTTGAATCTAATTTATAATGCAGTGATACTGGAGGATTAGTTGTTCACGAGTCGGTAAATATAAGATATTCCGACTATCAATATCTATATAATCGTAAATATCAGGATTAGTTAAAAAAAAATTAAATTATGCTCAGAATGATAAAACTTAGCTTTTCCGAATGTATATTTTATTCTTTATATTTATGTTTAAACTTATAAAGAAATCTTACTATATCGTATCGCCTAGACAACAGTTCTATTACAAACAGATACTTCATATATGCTTCACTTTAGCAAAGAGTGCATGTGCACTGAAGAGTGCATGTCAAGAGGATTAATTCTTTCAAACCGACTTTAGAGATTGAAGTTATAGCTATGGAAACTGAACCATAATATATTTATGCTCATCACTGACTGGTTCCGTAACGCTGAATAGGCGTTTCTCTCTGTTGATATGCGTTTAACCTAGTATAGTATAAATGGTTTATGACTTCTATAAAACGAAATAAATGATTTATGAACTCGATAAGGCAAAATACAATTGCATACTTTCGGGAGCCTTCGCCACCAAATAAATTCTAGTACATAATAAATATACTAATTTAAAATCAAGTCAGGATTTGAACTTCGAGACACAGTCTGTTGGCCTACTTGAACTTGCGAAAATGTAATTTAAAAAAATTTAATTACAATAATATTTTATTAGAAAAATATATTTTAGAACCGAACGACAGCAAAATTCTGTGGTTTTCTGGAATAACCGCGTATGTCCATTTTTGTCAGTTTTGAGTTAACGTTGCCAAATATATTAATTTTTAACGCTCTTTAGATGTGTTCAATTTAAAAAAAAAATATTGACCATTTCTGAGTTTTTTCTTTAAATAAACGACGTAACTTAAATGTTTATTAAATTAATTTGCAGCACTATCGACTTATGTCAACCTTCGTTTAACCGCTGGCACATTTTTTTTTTTCTCAGAAAACGACACATAGCGACATACGTTGTTATTAATGAAAAAAAATTCAATTTAATTTCGGAGTAGTTTTCAGTTTATAACCACCTTGTAAAAACTTGTGTGTTTATTTCTGTTATTTTTTGTCACTATTAATCTTGATACGTTGTTATATTCTCATCCTAACTCCCGTTAACTTATTGTTGACGAAGAAAAATTCATTTTTCAGGCAACAACAACTTATGATAGTTTTCCTTTTTCAAAGAAAACGACGTTTGTCGACATAAGTTGTTTTATCTGCACACACTTTAAGTGTTATTTACATATTGTTTTTTCGTCCTTCTCTAGGATCTATTCCTCTGAAGATTTTTGACTCAAAATTTTATATAAAGAATTTATTGCCCATAGTACAGGACTGTTAAATAAAAAGCTCTAAA
Organism: Cordilura impudica; assembly: GCA_963682025.1. Taxonomy (NCBI): domain Eukaryota; kingdom Metazoa; phylum Arthropoda; class Insecta; order Diptera; family Scathophagidae; genus Cordilura; species Cordilura impudica. The sequence continues at coordinate 206,000,398 of OY821521.1, forward strand.
ATCTTTATATCGAGCCCATAATTTCAAATATAACGTTTTTTGGCTCCCCTGAACATTTTGATTTTATGACAGACGCTGTTATTCTAGAAAACCACAGAATTGTAAAATTGTTTTCTTTTTTAATAACTTCATTTATTTTGTTGCCAAGATTCAATAAATTTTTATTATTTCTTTAATTTAATTCTGGTATACATTTATATCAACACTAAACCACTTAAGAGCATAAACTTGTTAATTTTTAAAAATCTATAGATTGGACACCAAATCTTTGATGGCTGGATTTGTTTTTCTATATCCAAAATCACACTCTCTCACTCAATCTCATAAGTTTTAAGATTAAGTAATAATGCAATATAATTCAATATTATTTATGTTTATCATTCAGATAATTTATTATAGCCGCTTTAGAGTTACCCCTGTAGCTATAATAAAAAAATCTTGGCTGCACATAATACATACACAAAATCGGTTTTTTTTTAGAATGCATTTGTTGAATTTAACAAAACTTAAATGCACCACAGATATGTATATTGCTGAATTAATTGCTAAAGTTCAAAAGCATGTCATTGCCGGTTTTTTATGGTATTAATTGTAATTATAGTTTTTATGTTTTTATTTACTAAGTATTAATATATAAATATTTTTAAAGTTGTATTAATTAGAAAAAAACCAGTTAATTTGGAAAACTTTATTATTTGGATTTGAATTTCTAATAATGTTTATTAATTAAAACCAATATCGATAATTTCATTGTTCGCAGAAGTTTATTTTGGTTTATTTAAAACAAATTTTGCCACGAATCAAAGATTTTGTTTATTGATTTAAAACCTTCAATCTTAGTTTAAAAATTTCATTTTTTGTGACAATATATCTAATATTTCTGTTTCTATGTAATTTTTTTGGTCAGGTCGACCAATTTTTTGCGATTTTGAAATATTTTAATAAACGGAATGAATATTTTGTCACTGCAATCCTTTTAACAAATTTTAACTAGAAATATCTCAGAACCGGCAAGCAAATTCAAACTTTATAACGTGTGCTTTATAATCTAAAAGTGCTTCCTCTAGCCAAAGAAGGGTAAGTCCTAAATGAAAATTAATCGCATAAATGCCAAACAAAAAAGAAATACAATATTGAGTAATTCCGTTGAAGAAATAAATTTCTTTAATGAATTATTGTGAATTTTTTCAACATTAAAGTCAAAATTTTTTAGCTTACGTCTTTTTTCAATTAAGTCTTTTAGTGATTTGAAATAGAAATAACTTGTTTTAGGGACTTGGGTCTAAATTTTCTGTCTTTCAAGCGAATATTCAAAGTGAGTGATGACGGAGTGAGTGATCATGGATTAAAAAAACTTTTTCTAAAATTGCGCGGCCCTAATTGTAAAGATTTGTTATTTGTATTCAGAACAATATTCTTTCGGTTTATCCTAATTTTTTATCACATAAAAATTCGTTACACAGACACAAGTAGTTAAAATCTATTTGAATAATCTTTAATATTAATAAGTTAATTTAAAATATTTACCATTTCAAATCTTACAATTGCAAATGCTCAAAAAAATTTAGTGTTTTGAATTTTTTGCTTTTGATTTGTTTGTCTTCTTAATAATATTGCATAATTTATGTTTTATTATTTTTTATAATAATTTAATTTAACACCACTTAACAACACTAGTTTGTTTTTTAAAACAACATCTTCGACTCATTCTAACATTAACCGTTATTTATTTATTTTGTTTTTTTCCTCTTTTATACATTTTTTTCTGTTTTAAGTAGAGTTGTGTTTAGTTTTTACATTGGTTGGCAGTTGTTATTTTGGCGAAAAAAATACACGCGCATCATTACTGCAATTTGATTGGTTGGCTTAGTTTGTTTTTCTATTTTGTTTATACATATGTATATAAAAAAAAACATCTTTTAATGTAAGGAAAATCTTTTTCAGTTTTATAAACATGAAATAAAGGTTTTTAATTAGCAATTAAACCTATTGAAATTTAGTAATTTATATAATTTTGTATGTTTTGTGGCAGAAAAATTTTATAATTAAAACATGTATAATTATTAAACATGTCACACAAAAGTAATTTATCAATCAAACTAAGACGTACACATACACTTTTCGAAGAAAAATATTCTGAGAAAATTAATAAAAATGATGATAATTTATTATTAGAAAACTTGATAAATAATATGACACCAATTTTTAGACATTTTTCATTAAATTGACACTTTGAATATTATACTTTAGTGTATTTTTTTTTTAATAATTAATTTGTTTTCAGTTTTTTTTTTTTGTAAATTATTTACTTTTTTATTAATTAAATTTTTTTTATAACCGGTTCTTAATTTTTTATTTTCTATAACGTTTTCAATGTTTTAATTGGTAAATTGTCTCATTTTATTTCATTTGTTGTTAATTATTTTTATATTTATTTTTATTAATGATTTAATTTAACGTATGTGTAGCATAAACGTGCTGCTGTTAAAGTTACGTACTGACAAAACGTTGTCCACAGACTGAATGAACATGAAAATCCAAACAACATTGCCAGTCAATGTCTCATACACTCATGTACAGAGTGTTTGTGACTGGGACCCCCGAAATGCAAAATATGCAAAAATACAACAACAATCAAACTAAACAATCAAACACACACTTAGTGACTTATACATTTACACTCTAAACTACTACTCATTTAGCGACCATAATGATGTTCATTATGATGTTTGTTGTTATAATGAATATAAATAACTGAAGAGCATTACTGTGAGCCGCTTAAATTCACACTCTCTTCTCTCTGTTTTTGTATGTTTTATGAAAACTCTCCTTTTTCCATCATTAGCAATAATATTTAACAACAATAACTAAGCTCCAATTAATATGTGTGATTGTGTTGTTTTTCTGTTAAGCTCCCCTCTTATAATGCATTATTTAATTATAATTATCATAGTATTGGTAAGATGGTGGTGGTTTGAGTCTTTACTGCAAAGCCAGAAAGAGCAAACCAACTAAATGCAAAATAAACAGAGTAAAAGAGCAAGAGAGACAAAGGCAGAGAAACTGCAGTTAATATAGTTAAAAGTCAGATTTACAATTATAATAAAATAAATGACGTCATTAACGAATTTTCCTAACCAAATACAAAGATATTGAAAATTAAAGAGCTGAAAATAATTTCAAAATGATAAAAAGAGAGAGCTTAACGAATGTTTATAATACACTTAAACTCCCCTTTTTAGAATAAAATTCTCACCATCGTGCTCGTGTTATTAAAGCGCATGCTTAACTTTTTATGATTTTTTCCTCTTCTTTATATAAATATATTGGCGCGCATTTGAAAATAAAACAAATAAAATAAATAAAAAATTAAGTATAATTTTTGCTTCTTAGCATTTTGGTGTGTACCATCTAAAGGGTAGGGGGTGTCGACAATTGTTAGGATTGTTTAATTGTTGTAGTAGTGTTAGTGGTTGGCTGTTGGTGTATGCATGCGACTTAATGCTGGCTGCTACGTTGGCTTGATTGTATAACATTGCGTGACTTTTGATCAATTATTGTTGTTTAGCTTTTAGTAGTTACTTATATGAAGTTGTAGTTGTTGTTGTTGATATTTTTTAGTTGTAATTATTATTTTGTATTTGATTTTTTATTTTTTTATTATATGTGGTAGTGGTGTGTACGACGATTGATGTTTTGTTGCAATTATAATTAAAATAAATGTAATTGAATGTGTTTGATATATTATTTGTAGCATATTGCACAAAAATATTAATTAATTATGGATTTGGAAATAAATTCAACCAAGATAAAAAAAAAATTATTTTTATTTGATTTGATAAACATTTATGGATTTATTTGCAAAACTTAACGTAAGAAAATTTCGAAAGAACTTCGAGAGAAATAAAATTCAAATAAAAAGGAGATCGAAAGATTAGTTACATATGTATATGCAAAATAATTTCCAGATTAAACATATATGTATATACATACATAATAACTAATTACAACTATTAGTTAGTCAACAAGCAATTCAATTATATAATTGAATATGTATACAGCAACATGTTGCTTCATTTAAAAAACCTATATTGTGTCTGTGAAGAAAAGTAATATAAATTTTAAAATTAAATGTATTTCACGTATACTTATGAGCTAATAAACTTCAAATTTTGAATAAATTTACCAACAGGAAAAAATATCTTTCAAATTGTCTGCAACAACATGTTTCCTTATTTAGAAGATTATATTTTTCCCATCGAATGTAGTTATTTATAGTTTTGATTTGGCCATATTATAATACCTTTTATAAATGATAATTTAAAAAATTTTTGATATCATTATTTCGTTTTTATTGCAACTATAATTAACAATTTACTAATAATATATTGAAATGAAATGTATATATATATATATATGTATATATCTGTGGTCACAAACGATAAAAATCGTCTCAGAACGATTTGAGTTATGTCTGCTATCATATTCTACTGACAACGCTTTATGTTTACATGAAATCCCCATTTCTCTAACATTGTTTTTTAAAAAGATATTAATCAAAACTAACAGATTCCAGCGCTCGAAATTCGAATGCAATTTCTAGGCAGCTTTATTTTTCAACTTAGCCAATTTACAAACCAACACTTTTATGATTTATTATTATTGTGAATGAAGATAACAAACTCATTAACAGACACATTAACAAATTTAATAAAATATGTATAATTTTATGGTTGTGCTAGTGGCAACTTTAAATGCAATTTACTCAAAATAAAGGAAAAAATTTAAAAATCTATAAATCTGCAAAACAATTAAAAAGGAATACCTTTCAAATAATATACGTTTGGTCAAAATTGGGATAAAACGGTAGAACAAAACATCGGTCACAAGAAATCGCCTAGCCTATTAATATTATAGATATACAGACCTAAGTCATATTGAAGCCGCATTACATTTATATAAAAAGATATTTTTTCGAAAGCATGATTTTCGGCTTAGGCGGTTAATGCTTGTGACCATTTTGATATTTAAAAATGTTTAAACTCTAAAGCGTCAGCTTAAAATATTCTTGAATTAATAATATTAAATGTCACTTATAATCGTCAACCCAACACTTGAAGCCCTAATATCGTGTTAACACGTAGTTAACATAGTGGTTAGAACATTTCTGAATTATTTTCCCATTACATGAAGTAGTTTAACATTGTTGTTTATATACTTTTTAACATTAATTGCCGGCCAAATTTAACCTTAATTTCTTTAAAAATATCATCAGCATTTTCTTTTTTATTCCTATAAATACAGAAAATACTTTCTTTTGCTAAACCGAAAATAGTTAAAAGCATTAAGTCTTTCTCTTGATTTGTAACATGCCGCACAAATTCTTTTTAGCTTCCATAACAGACAAAAGTAGTTCATTATATATTCAATAGCATTTTGGTTGTTGCTAATATATTTTCTAAGTTAGGTTTTAAATACACCAATAACAAAAAACTGGATATAGATTAGCAATAGCAACAAGAAACATTTTACTAAACAAAATATGCAACATCAAGAATATCACTCACACTCACTCCCCCACTGTCCGAACAAAGCAACTTTTTCATTTTCTAAATACAAGTGTTAAGTGCGGTATAGTTTTTTTTTTTTTTTTGTAATTTTTTGTTTTGTTTTTAGTTTTTAGTTATGGAGTAGTATAGACTATTACTTGCGAGGATAACCTCATTGACCAAAGTAACAAACATTGAACATCAAATGTGAATTAGTGCAACACTCTCAAGTCTACTATTTTTTTTTTTTTTCATCTACTTCGTCTTTTGCATCTTCTAGCTGATATACAATATATATTTTTATATTTTCTGTGTTCTGCATATTTTACTCTATTGACTTTTAATGCAATTTTTAGATGATATGGTTTAACTAATGCTTTAGTTAAGGTATTGTCGATGTTGTTATTGAGACGATGATGATGCTGACGACCACAGACGCTGTTGCATGCATAATTTCTAGCTGCCACAAAGGTACACAATTATAAATTTTAGTTATTGCACACCATATACCATACACTTACTCAATATATTTACATGTATATTTGGCATAAAATAATGTTAGTTGCTAAGTAAATTTTTTGATTTGGTAAGATTATTTGTGGTGATTCGAAGTCAGATTCAAAGTTCAAAGAACTTCAAAGAAAAAGTATTTAAGCATATTCTTTCAGATTGAATTCATAAGTAGATTTTTGATAATTAATGTTGAAACTTTTAATGCCAATATAGACACAAATATTTTTCCTAAAATTTAACAACTGTAATTTCAATTGTATCAAGAGAAATTTTAACAGTGTCCTCTCATTTTTTTAATTCAGCACAATTCGGTTAGCATAAAACTCGGCAGGCACAATAAATCTATTGCATGTGTGTATTAATTATGAATCAAGTTGTAAACCCCATTTACTTTTCGAAATATTATAATATTAATGTTTTAAAATATACTCACATACAATGGACCACATTTCTTTTATAGAATTCTAAATTTACCAATTTCGCTTTTTTATGTATTCTCTATTGAAAGGTAACAATTTTGTGTAAAAAAAAATATATAAAAAAAAAAAAAAATAAACGAAATAATCAGTGAATATTTTTAAACTTCTGCACCATAGTTGATTAAAACAATGAAAAAAGAAGATGGTATCAAGCAGAATGTATAAAATCTTAACTTGTATTTAATTATTTATAGTTTCTGATGTTTTCCTTCAACTGTTTTTTAAACACAATTGAATTTTTCAATGTTTTATTTAATCTTATAAAAAAAAAAAAAACATTATAAAATAATGGCAAGAAAAAAATTTTTTGAAGTGTTAAAAGAGATTTTACTGCTGATGTTAAACAAAAGAAAATTTGTGAGAAATATTCTATGAATAAATCCATAATTTCGAAAACTATCAAGAAATATCGTGAAATGTCGTCAAGACAGGATAGTTCGAGTCAATGAACATTTTGACATTTTACAAATGTCCAAAAATGCTAACTAAAGATGTCATTAACAATCTGAAACTATAAATATGTGTTAGAACTCTTTCCCGAAAAGTAGTTACGGTTGATCTTGGTTGTTATCGTGCTGTGAAGAAACCACTGATATCAGAGAAAAAATCGTCTCGTTCGCATAAATTTTACTAAAGAACATGTGAACTAGTCAAGACAGAATTGGAATACAGTTTTCTTTTCTGATGAGTCCAAATTTAATTAAAGAGGACACGATGGAAGAATAGACCCAAAATATACAAAGGCATTTGAAAGGATATCACCAACAATTTAATTAACTCCATGTTTCGGCGCAGTGAAGAAGTACAAAGAATAATTTATACCCAACAAAATATTGAAAACAAAACATGAGGAAAAGTTTTCAATTATTGTACAGTAAAGGTAATCATTATTTTGTGCTAGTAAATATATTAATAATTTTAAGTTTTGTTATTTTTTTTTTTTCGAAGTAAGTAAGTTAAGATTTTTTCTATTTTAAACTATTTCTTTTAACTCATACTCTCTGTCTGTCTGTCTGTCGTGGGGTAACTCCATTCCCCCTTATCCAATTGATCTAAAACTTGGCCCATAGTCTTGTTGTGACTACAAATTAATTCTGGGGTAGTCACGCACTGTCACGCATAATCACGCACAGTCAAGGAGTGATCAAAATGTCGATCGATCTGAAACTTGCTCCATACACTTGCAGTGAAAAAAAGATTAACTTTGACTTAGTCACGCATGGCGACGCACGGTCAGGGAGAGATTTAAAACAATCAATCTGAAATCTGAAACTTGGTTTATATACTTGCTGTGAAAAAAGATTAACTTTGACATAGTCACGCATAGTGACGCACAGTCACGGAGAGATTTAAAGCTCACTTCCCGTCATCCGATCGATCTGAAACTTGGTCGATAGACTTGCTGTGAAAAAAGATTATCTCCGACATAGCCACGCAAAGTCACACACAGTCACGGATAGATTCAGTTTTAATAAAAACTTTGTTTTTATGGGTTATATTATTTAAATAAATAACACATAAAAATCTTTTAATTAATAAAAAATATTTTCAATTTATGATACGATTTTTTGGTACGTCAAAAGATATATTTTGTTAAAAGTTTCCATTATACTGTCACTCGCTGTATATTTATTATACTACCAACATATGATCTAATTAACACCTAATTTAATTTTTGCGAAATATGTTTAACTCTCATCATTTAAAATAAAATTTCTAAGGAAGGAAAAATATGTTTAAGCAATCAACTTATTAAAGCAGTTCCTTTTTAAATCCCAGTGTCCATATAAATTACTTAACCCGCACAACGTTGCTTTCTGAAACAAAAAAAAAAATATGGTCGGCAACATTCATTATTCTCTTTTAAAATTTGGGCATCCATAACATACTTATATACTCTATAATATTATTGTTTAAATATAATCATTTTTTTTTTTTAATTGTTTTATTTTTTTTTTCTTTATAAAATAAAAAATTAAATCCATATGAAACAACTTAACTAGAATTAAAGAAGAATAATTTTAATTTAAAAAATAAATAATTTTATTATAAAAAAATAAAATTTTAAAAATAAAATTATTTAACTTTTAATTTTATTATTTGCTATAAAAATAAAAAATCTTATTTTCGATCTTTATCTGTTTAATGATTGATTTTGAATAAAATTTGATCAAATTCTAAATTATTTTACTTTATAATTTTAATAGGCTAGACGATTTCTTGTTAACGATGTTTTGTTCTACCGTTTTATCTCAATTTCGACCAAACGTGTATTATTTGAAAGGTATTTCTTTTTAGCTGTTCACCAGACTTACAGATTTTTAAATTTTTTCCTTTATTTTGAGTAAATTGCACTTAAAGTTGCTACTAACACATACATGAAATTATACATATGCTATGTGTGTGTTTATTAAATTTGTTGATGGGTTTGTTAATGAGTTTATTATCTTCATTCAGAATAATAATATAGCAAAAAAATATTGTTTTGTCAATTAGCTAAGTTGAGAAATAAAGCTGCCTGGAAATTGCGTTTGAATTTCCAGCTCTGGAATCTGCTAGTTTCTTCTAATATTTCAAAATGTTTTAAAAACGCAATTTTTTTATTTTAAAAAATTATATTAATTTATTTTTTTGTAGTCAAATATTTAAAAAAATAAAATTATTTTTTAAAATAAAATAAAATATTTTTCTAGATAAAAGAAAATAATTTTTATATTTTTTTTTTTTAATTAAAATAATTGATTCGTATCGCTTCAAAACCAGCTTTAATCGATTCAGCACACTTTTTTCTTGGAATACATGTAAGAGTCGGATATTCAACCCATACAATATTAAGGAGTTGTTTGAAAAACAAAATGGTCCACAGGGGCCTTCCCACAAACAGAAAATTTAAATAAATTTTATTTTTTTATAATAAAATGATTTATTTTTTATGTTTTCATTACTTATTCTAAAATGAGAAGAAATCCAGACGTCAAACGAAAACAAATTGTCAATACGTTTCCAATTTTATTTTGGAGTTTTGCAATGTGTTGCTAATGATACTATATAACAACCCATTTCCAGTTCACTGACAACAATTGATATTTCAAATGACATCATGAAAATCAGGTATTACTATTATTATAAAAACTCAAAGCAAATTCTATCAAAATTGTTTCTTTTCTTAGGCATATGAGTTTGGAATATCTCCGTGACTGTGCGTGACTGTGTATGACTATCTAAAAATTGATCTTTGGCCACAACAAGTCTATCGACCAAGTTTCAGATCGATCGGATAAGTGGAAATGTGTTTTAAAACACTCCGTGACTGTGCGTGACTAGCGTGACTGTGCGTGACTATGTCGAAGTTAGTATTTCTTTACAGCAAGTATACCGACCAAGTTTCAGAATGATTGGATGAGGCGAAATCCGTTTTAAGTCTCTCCGTGACTGTAAGTGACCATGCGTGACTGTGCGTGACTAAGCCAAAGTAAATCTTTTTTCACAGCAAGTATACGGACCAAGTTTCAGATAGATTGGATGAGGGTAAATGATATTTAGATCACTCCGTGACTATGCGTGGCTACGCGTGACTATACGTGACTACCCCAAAATTAATCTTTTTTCACAACAAGACTATGGGCCAAGTTTCAGATCAATTGGATAAGGGGGAATGGGGTTGACCCACGACAGACAGACGGACAGACAGACAGGCAGACATAGAGTATCAGTTAAAAAAAGAATTTAAATAAAGGTATTGGAAAATTTAAGCAACATGTTGTTGTACTCAAAAATAATTATTCCTAATTAAGATTTTTAGTATGTATATTCCTTAAAACATATAGAAACCATCTATTTAATTATAATATAACAGTTATCACAATATTCAATAAAATCACTGATGAAGGCTGAAATGCCAGAAACCGGTCAGATTAAAAATACAGTGTAGTGAATTTTAGAAATATATGCTTTCTTCTTCTCTACCACGCGCCAATGAAACAAAATCAAAATTTTCATATTAACTATAGTATTAATTGAAATATGTCTGAAAAAATTACGTTACATCTAACAAACTATGTATGCGTAATGTTTTTCGTTTATTTATCCTTTTTAAATAACTAGATATAAAGTTTTTTGTATATTTTGTAAGCTGTTTGGTCGTAATTAAAAACACAGTTTTTGTATTTTTCGCCAACGTCTCGTCAGACACTTGCTGCCATCTTCAGTGTTTGTAAAATAATTATTTAAAATAAATAAATAATATTTTATAATCACACTAGTTGGACCGGGCACACGTTGTTTTGCATTCAAAGAATTTTGTTTTTGATGTGTAAACATCTATACGCGCAGTGGGGTAAATTTCTATTTCACAATACAATCACAAAAACAGCGTACATGTGAGAGTCACATCTTACGCGTAAAATGTGACCATTAAGACAAATCGGTATGACTTATGATTGTTTGGTGAAAAAATTATTATATGAAATAACCTTTTTGTCGCTGTTTTCTGCATTTTATTTATTACCAGATGTTTACACATCTCCCCTGTGATCGGACTCACATGATTTTTTTTTTTTTTTAATTTAAAAATAAAACACATTTTTTGTATAATTTAAATTAAATTAAATTATTAGTTGCATATTTATGATCAAATATATTTATGAAATGTATATTTAAAAATGAAAGACTGTTAAGATAAATAGAGCGAATTATTGTTTTAAAAGTATAGAACAACTGTTCGGACAACAATGTTATAATGAGGTTTTCTTAAAGCTGATGTTTTTATTGTACAAATATTGCATGTCGTTATCAACATGTTGCAAAATAAGGCTTAATGATGTGAGTAAGATATATGAAAAATTTAAGTACTTATTATTATTTTTTTTTTTTATAAAAATGACTTCATAAATTAGAATCAAAATATACTCGATCTTGGTTAAACAAAAAATTACATGGCTTTTGTTTACCTAATCATCTTGTTCAGTATTGCTGCATGAATACATGTTTAAAATAGCTTATTAATTTGTTAGTCTCTGGACCTTTTAATAATTTTAACTGGATCCTACATGTACGAAATAGCCATAATTTAAAATTCTGACATTAAAACTTGACTATTACTTTACGTGAAACAGGCAACAACGAGAAAAATTAAAACTAGGAGGATCTGTAAATGTGAAGTAATGATACTTTCAATAAGAAAATGCACAACAACAAACTGTAAACTAATTGTCTTTGGTAAAATATTGGTATGATGACGCCAAAAGAGGAGAAGCTAACATGTTTTCTAATATTCATATTCAAGCGTATAACAGTGTATAGTTCTACATACATATATAAATTGTCTAACACATGTTATTATTGCAACATAATGACAAGAAAGCTATTTTGTTAGATGTTAAGGTCTTAGCAAAACACTATTGCCACTACCTCAGCCACAACAGCAGTCAGTAATAGTAAGTAACAGCAGCTAACCTAACTACCAATGCTGCAACATTTGCTTTAAAATGACCACAAGAAAACTTTGTTTTGAGAATTACATTCAAATTGTTGAGGGTACCAGACTTATCTAAATGCAGCGTGTGTGTTCTAAATAATAATGAAATAACGAAATAAAAAAAAAAACTAAAGTAGAAAAGTAATGATTAAAAAGTCTACAAATGTATACTTACTCATTCTATACAACATAGCAGGAACTAACATTTAATATAAAGAAAAGGGGTAGACGGACATTCGAAAAAAAAAGAAAAGAACAAATAAAATCTAAATATTGCAAAATAGAACGTTAATTTTTCGTAAGAAAAAAAATATTTAGTGCAATTGCTTTAGACATTATACAATGCTACTACCTCGTCGATTAATGTTGCTGTATAAATTTTGTTTAATGTTTAGTTGCATGCTGTTTTCAGCTAAGGCCACATCACTATTGCATCTTAAGTAGATGGCTCTTTTGCTGAAGCTATTACTATTCAATATCTATGTACATATGTATGTGTATATGTTTGTAAGAGATCAAGCTTTTATGAAGCCTGGAGGGCGCGTGCTGAATTTAATCAGTTTCAGTTTATGTTGCATGTTGCGTACAATGACACTTCTCTCGGTTGTGTGGTTGAGTTGTTTTTGTTGATCCTCCTGCGAATAAAGTTTTGACTGTATTGGCTTAAGTAAAGAATAAATGAAATTAGAACAAAATTATGTCTTGTCTTATTGACCGTAGAGCCTATGAATGTACTAAAAATTTACTTAAAGTTTAAGTGAAAATAGCTTAAGGCTAAATGGCAAACTATTATATTTGTAACTGTTTCCAGTTTAACACGATTTACTAAAATTACCACAAAGTCATTTGCGAAAACCAGTTTGAAAATAATTTACGGAAAATTTAATTATTGTTTAAATTGTGTAAACAAATTCAAATAATGACAATTTTGTAGCAACAGAAATAGTAAATATAGTTAGCTAAAATGATTAGAATTGTATGAAGTTTATAAAAACATTAAACTACTCAATATTTCTAGAGTTTTTAAGAGCTTTCTTTATAAACATATTCTATATAAGCAACATGTTGTAAATGAAAACTTTTCAATTTATTGAAATTAGCTCAACGAATGCCTCTAAAACCACTAAAGGACAACCATTAAAGGGAACGAATTTTAACGGAATATATTTTGATTCTTACATTTTCGTATAATAATATTTTTCTCAGCAAAACAATATTTCAATAAGCAAGAATGTTTATAAACATTGTTTTTACATAAACGTTATATTACTATGCACATGAAAACATCCATCTAAACCAATGTTAATATTAATAGGCTAGGCGATTTTTTGTGACCGATGTTTTGTTCTACCATTATATCCCGATTTTGACCAAGCGTATATTATTTGAAAGGTATTTCTTTTTAGCCGTTTTGCAGATTTACAGATTTTTGAATTTTTTCCTTTATTTGGAGTAAATTGCATTTAAAGTTGCTACTAACACATACATAAAATTATGCAATGCTATGTATGTGTTTATTAAATTTGTTAATGTGTTTGTAATAAGAATGAGTTTATTTTTTTGTGTTGATTTGTGATTTGGCTATAATTGATTAGCATACCTTTAGGGTCTTTATTTAATAAAAAAATAAAGCTTCCTAGAATTTGCACTCGAATTTCGAGAGCTGGAATCTGCCCTTATTTATTTATGGATTTATTTATTTCGGTTTTCCGTGCTACAAGACTCAAAATATTGTACATAATTAAAATTTGAAAACAATATAAAGATATTACAATTGAATAATTAAAAAAAATTAAAAATAAAAAATTTAAAAAAAATTATTATAGATAGTAAAATAATACGATCTAACCCATAAAAAAAAAGTTTTTATTAAAACTCTTCCTTTCCTTACAGATATGAGTTTTGAATATCTCCGTGACTGTGGGTGACTGTATGTGACTATCTTAAAATTAATCTTTGGCCACAATAAGTCTAAGGACAAAGTTTCACATCCATCGGGAGGGGAAGTGGGGTTTTAATCTCTCAGTGAATGCGCGTGACTTTGTCAAAGTTAATCTTTTTTCACAGCAAATCTATCGACCAAGTTTCAGATCGATCGGATAGGGGAAATGACATTTAGATCACTCCGTGACTGCGCGTGACTATGCGTGACTGTGCGTGACTACCCCAAATTTGATCTGTAGTCACAACACGACTATGGACCAAGTTTCAGATCGATCGGATGAAGGAAAATGACATTTAGAGCACTCAGTGACTGTGCGTGACTGTGCGCGACTATGTCAAAGTTAATCTTTTTTCACAACAAGTCTATCGACCAAGTTTCAGATCGCTCGGATTAGGGGAAATAGGTTTTAGATCACTACGTAACTGTGCGTGACTGTGCGTCACTACCCCAAAAATAATCTTTAGTCACAATAGATCAATTGGATGAGAGGGAATGGGGTCCACCCACGACAGACAGACAGAGAGTATGAGTTAAAGAGAGTTTCAAAAAAATAAAAATAAAAAGTTAACAAAAATAAAAATGTATAATTAATAATGAATATAAATCTATAATATTAATAGGTTAAGGCGATTTCTTGTGACCGATGTTTTGTTCTACCATTTTATCCCGATTTTGACCAAACGTATATTATTTGAAAGGTATTTCTTTTTAGCCGTTTTGCAGATTTACAGATTTTTAAATTTTTTCCTTTATTTTGAGTATATTGCACTTAAAATTGCTACTAACATATACATAAAATTATACAATGCTATGTGTGTGTTTATTAAATTTGTTAATGAGTTTGTAATAAAAATGAGTTCGTTTTTTGTGTTGATTTGTGAATTTGCTATAATTGATTAACATACCTTTAGGGTCTTTATTTAATGAAAAAAATCATGTGATTCCGATCACAGGGGAGATGTGTAAACATCTGGTAATAAATAAAATGCAGAAAACAGCGACAAAAAGGTTATTTCATATAATAATTTTATCACCAAACAATCATAAATCATACCGATTTGTCTTAATGGTCACATCTTACGCGTAAGATGTGACTCTCACATGTACGCTGTTTTTGTGATTGTATTGTGAAGTAGAAATTTACGGCCCTGCGCGTATAGATGTTTACACATCAAAAATAAAATTTCCTAAAATTTGTACTCGAATTTCGAGGGCTGGAATCTGCTAGTATACATAAATCAAATAACTATGAGAAACTAAATATGTATTTGTAAATTTAATTATAATATTGAAAAATAGCTTTTTTGAATTGCAAAGCGTTGCTTAGTAATTGTATATTTAATGGCAGCATGTTCCAAAGACGAATTGCAAAGACATAAAAATGGTGTTCCGAAAAAGAGGTTCTGTATCTGATATGTATCATGTCGTTAGAGCGGCTAGAGCGAGTAGGGATTAATCTGTTATTTAATTACCCTGGCTCATGCGTAAAAATAATTTTTTGCATTAGTATCTTATTTTTTGAAGATCATCTATGTTGACTCCAAAAAGGCTTTTGGAATATACTGAAATACGATCATGTTCTCTTAGTTGGAAGACATATCATAATATGACATTGTAAGTTCCGATAAGTTTTTTTCTACATGTAGAATCCAGGTTTGCAAATATTTCACCACCATACAGTAAATTGGGGATGAGATATGTTTTCGCAAGTAGTATTCGTATGTTCAGTGGGGTTAACATAGAGAAAGTTTTCCCAGATGCGATCTTCATATGATCAGACCAGCTGAGAGTGTGGCATATAAGTATTTTTGGTTGAATACACATTTTGAATTGGTTCATTATTTATAGTTATAACCGATTCAATATTCAGGTTAACTAATTTGCGTTAAATATTTAGGTATTTAGATTCAAATGGATTTAGACAAATGCCATTAGATGTTGCCCAAGTGTGAACTTTAGCCAGATCAGCATTCAACTTATCTACGCAACTAAACATTTGATTTATTTTACAGTTTATATATATCTGTACATCGTCCGCATACAGGTGAATCTTACAATAAGAAGTTGTTTAATTAGGTCGTTAACATATATAGTAAATAGAAGCGGAACTAAAATTGAACCTTGGGGTACACCCTTTCTTACATGTAGAGCACGAGAATTTATGTTGTTAGCAAATATAGATTGAAAACGGCCAGTTAGATGTGAATAAATAAGTTTGGTAGACGAGGACGAAAAATTAAATATTGTTGAAAGTTTCATACGTAAAATATTGTGGTCTACCGTGTCAAATGCTTTAGAGTGATCCAGCAGAACAAGTAAACATCTATGACTATAATCAATACATCCACGAATATCTTCTGCCACGCCAATTAGTGCAGTAACACAACTGTGTCTGTTACGAAAGTCTGATTGTCATCTAATAGTAGACCATCATTTATATGGCTTTTAATCTGTTGATAAATTAATTTCTCGAACATCTTAGATTAATATGGTAAAATTGCAACGAACGGAAATCATTATTTGATTTGGGTATAGGAATGATTTTCGCATATTTCCAATTATTGGGAAAAATACACTTTGTTATTATTGTGTTGAAAATATGTGTAATAAAAGGTATCAGTAACGGCAGTAAGGCCTTAAAAAATTTTTGATGTAAACGATCAAATTCAACAGCATTCAATTTCACGGAAAAACAGCTCAAGGTTACGTCCAGTTGCCTTACACAATCGAAGTAGAACATCTGAAATTTCATTACGATTAACTGAAATATATATGATTCTAAAATTCATAACTAAAATTTATTCTAAATCGGACCGGTTTCTGGCATTTCAGCCTTCATCAGCGATTTATTGAACATTGTGATAGATTGTTATGTTTTTATTGAATAGATTGTCTCTATATGAAATTTTTCAACTTAGGTCGGCCGTGAGGTTTGAACCTGCGTGTACCTCACATACACTCATACTTACACTTTTTGTTCCGCGCTTTAACACACTCACCTAAAGTCAGGCCTATAAGCAGTGTGATTAAGAATCAGTTTTCATACCGTACAGCTTTTACTTCGTATTAATTACAGAAGATACAACTCTGCTCAAACAAGCAATAGCTAGTTATTTTTTGAATTTCTTGACTATTTATTTATTCTAATTTCCACTATTCTCAGTTTCGTAAGAGTTGCTATATGTGAGTTACATACCGTGTGTCACAGCTTATTTTAACCACCACCTTTTAAAATTTCAAAAGTTATATAACTTTTTTATAAAAACCAATATCAACAAAATTTAAACGCAAATAAGTAGATACATATTTGAAGTTTATCATGTGAACTGAATTTATTAACGTTGATAGCTTTTTGAAAACTTATAACTCTAGAACTAAAAATTATAAAAAAAAGTGTCACAGCTTATTTCAACCACATAACAAAAAAGTCTAATTCTATAAACAACTTAACACTATTTTTTAGTACTAATATTTTGTGTAGCCTCCCTTTTGAAGAACAGCCGCTTTCATCCGTTTTGGCATAGATTCCACCAGTTTCCGGGTCACTTGGGGAGTGATTATCCCCCATTCCTGTATTAAAGCCTTTTTTAAGTCATTTTTGGAGGATATTTGATGGTTTCGGATGTTTGTTTTTAAAGCTGACCACAAATTCTCAATGACATTTAGATCTGGTGATTGGGCGGGAGGTGCAATGAGGTGGGGACAATTCCAAATAAGCCACGACTGAACAATACCTGACTTATGTTTTGAGTCATTGTCTTGGTAATAGCGAAAATCGGACTGTATACCGAGTTTTTGGGCGCTTTGCAACAACTTTTCTTTCAATATGTCGAGGTACATCAGCTTGTAAATATTTCCCTCTATAAACACCAAATTACCAACGCCAGCAGCTGACATACAGCCCCAAACCATGACGCTACCACCGCCGTGTTTAACTGTTGCTCTTAAATTTTTATTTTGCAGCTCGGCATTAGGTATGCGCCACACGTGTGTTTGCCCATCGGAGCCAAAAATATTGAACTTGGACTCGTCCGTGAATATAACTGTTTCCCAAAAGCTTGTATCTTTCGAAAGGTGCTGTTTAGCGAAAGCAAGACGGATTTGCTGCTTTTTTTTTTTTGCTTAAGAACGGTTTCTTGCGAGAAACTCGCCCGTTAAAGTCATGCTGCCGTAAAACTCGACGAATAGTTTCAGCATTACATGACTTACCCAACTCATGGCGCATCAACTTAGCTAGTTTTGGGGCCGATAATTTGGGGTTTTCTACGTACTATGTACCGTTCGTCAGCTGCGTTAAAAATTTTATTTGGTGCGATTCTCCCTTTATCATGCACTCTGTTTTCGTTTACAAAACGCGATATTATGCTTTGTACTGTTCAGTCACTTAAATTAACAATTGCTGCAATTTTCCGGCGTGAATGTCCATTTTTAAAATAAGTAAGGACCAATTCAGCTGTTCCATTGTAGTACGTCGTCCCATTTTTAATAAAGCTACGTCTTTACCGATCAAACAGCACAATAACACTAAAATCAACTTTCAACTAGTTACGAAAATAGTGAAGGAACGAAAGAGAAAAAAAAGTCCCGCTATTCCTTGTAATAAGCATTCCTGGAATCTTCCAAAAAATTGTGGTTGAAATAAGCTGTGAGTAAAATTCCGCTTTAAACCCTTTCTTGTTCTCTTGGAAAAAATGGAATGTGCATTTTTATAATTTTTTGGACTTGTTGCTTTTCGACTCCTTAATCTACGAATCTGCCTTTAAATTTTGTTAATATTTGTTTTTGTTTAGAAAATATAGCCTTGGTAAAATATTTGAATGTGCTGGTTGAAATAAGCTGTGATATACTGTATATTAGAGAACATTGCCCTGACAAATTTGTTTTCATAGTTGGTTCTTTTAGTACGTTTTATAATAACTCAATTTTAATGTTGGCATATAAGTCGGTTATCGAATTGTTTTCTGCAATACATATTTTATATTTTTAAAAGTAGTATGATTCTGGAAATTTTTAAATAATCTGAATCGTCAAAGTTAATTTCAATGATTCTAATTTTATGGAAAAAACCCTTAACTAGCTAGCAACATGTTGCGTCTAAGTAAGAGCGCCTACAATTGAGAATAATATTAAAAACAACATTATTATACCCTATATCACTATGTGGTCAGGGTATAATGACTTTGTGCTGATATTTGTAACTACCGAAAATATTTGACAAAAACTCATCTTTTCTTATACCGATCAGAATCACATTCTGTGTCCATGTAAACTTTATAATTAAAATATAGGTCGCAAATATGAATATATTTGATGAAATTTGTTACATGAGCTTCTACCGGCCATAGGATGAACTCTACTGAAATTGGAGAAAATCGGTGCATGTTCAAACCTAGTCCCCATACAAATAACCCCTATGAAATCGACCTAAATTGCTATAAGATCGAAATTATTATATAGATTTCCGTCAAATTAGGTTTGTGTGTGTTTATTACACCCACTAATCAGTAGTCCAAAAATAAGCCCTATAGAACAATTTTTAGTCATAGCGCCTGCTTCCCGATCTTCACTTAAATCTTTCAAAAAAACAAAAATATTGCACAGATTTTACTATTGCACAGATTTTACTAACCTCACCAGGATCGGTCCATTTTTCGACCTAGTCCCCATATAAATAGAGCATAACATATAAACTTTTTGATATTCGAAGGCAACAGAATTAATAACAATGCCACTCAATTTGGTTTATGCTTATTTTTTATATTCAATTAGTTAGACCTAAACGCATGGTATAGGCTATCGTGTAGTTGATCTAGACCGACTATAATAATAGTCTTCCTTGTTATTATTGACGTAGTATGACAACTTTTATCACTCTAATGCTTTTAATTTTATGAAAAAGAAAAAGCAATCTTTTAATAGCAACATGTTGCCAATGGGTGCGAGTACGTATGATAGGAAATAATATTGAAAATATCATTAATATTATTGACTTTATAATGCCAATCTGGCTCTCAAATATTAAGTTTTGCCGTTCATAGATATTTATTATTATATTGCCTCAAATATAATATACACTTTTGTAAATATCTATTGAATAAACAAAAAAAAAATAAAACAAAATATTATTACTGACTTAGTTCGATATATTTTCTTCATTTAGATCAAATGATTAAATGTTGGGATCATACAAATACCATCATCAATAATTAAAATCTGAATTTGCTATGGATTCGTGTCTCAACTAACTCTTGTTTAATAAATTGATTGATTTGATGTCTTATGTTTAGACTAAAACCCGTCACGTTCATTTTAATTTTTTGGCTCACAATAGCGGAAACAACAACAAAACCAAAAACAAATGAAACCAATTTTGCAAACAGCAACAACAAATTTATACACACTTACTCATTTAACAACAACAACAACAAAATCAACAAAACAAGAGAGCAACTTAACAGTTATATGGAACCCACAAACCAACAGGCTACAACGAATAAGTTCAAAACTTAAACTCATTTATAGCAAGATGAGCTGAGAGACGGCTGGAAGATTTACGAGTTGCATTATATACAAATATA
The DNA here is from genome assembly GCA_963682025.1 of Cordilura impudica. Lineage (NCBI taxonomy): Eukaryota > Metazoa > Arthropoda > Insecta > Diptera > Scathophagidae > Cordilura > Cordilura impudica. Next base: position 206,020,938 of record OY821521.1, read on the forward strand.
AACTAAGTACGAATCGCAAGAATAGTTCAAAGTAGGCAACGTCTGAAACGAAAGAGGAAGTATGGTCGTTGTTGTTGCCTAAAACGTTGTTAGCAATATTAAATGTTCATTCGCAATGGTATGGTAATGATAATGATAACTGCTAATGACCAAAAACGTAATGATGCTCAAATGAGCGCCAATGTAGGCGCTATAAGCATTTTGAGTTAAAATGTGCCAGTGAATGGGGAGAATTTCTAAAAGTTTGTCGTCATATGAACATTTAAGTTAATTTGTACACAAACACGACATAACAATTTAAAGAAACATATGAACAAAATAATAAAGCAACAACACAACACTGCCACATTCATAGATAAGTATGTATATTTTTTTTATAAGTAAGTGTGTATGTGTGTATAAGATATGATGATATTATGAATATAGGTATGAGTATGATGATTATTACGACCAAGTAGATAAACAAGCTACAATAAAAGCAGAAACTGCAAATGAATTAATATAAAATGAACCAGCAAACAAAAAGAGGAACATCTGATAAAGTTCGATGCTCATGTACGCTATAATAGGGTGGTTTGAAGTAAAAATATATTATTTAAAAAAAAATGAACAAAATAATAACTTTTGCCGACCGTGAAAATTTTGCAACGTTTGACTAAAGCGTGTCTAGTACCGAAAATATAAGGTGTCTGGAGCAAAATCAAAATACTTTACGAGTACTAATATCAGTCATGCCATCTGGTGGCAAAATAAATGTATCAAATTATATGTTCGCAATGATCATTGTTGTTGTCGCTATTAATGATTGGTAGATTTTGTTTTCATAAAATTTTATTAATAGAAAAGGCGATTTCTTGTGGCCGACATACAAATTATAGTTAATAACCGATTTTGACCAAACATATTGTAAGGTATTTCTTTTTGGCTGTCCACCAGATTTACAGACTTGCACAGTCTGGATTATTTTTTTGAAATGATGCCCTTTTAAAGTTGGTACTAATACATGCATAAAACACATACTGTGTGTGTGTTTAATATAAATATCAAAAGCCCTGTGTTGAATTTTTTAATTGGCCAGAAATTGATTAGCATAGATTTAGGCTCCTTTAAAATTATTTATTAACAAAACCGTTTATAATTCTTCTATGTGTTCAACAAATATTTATAATGAAATTTAATTTATGGATTAGCATACCTTTAGGCTCTTATAAAATTAGTTATTAAATGAAAAATAAAATTCCCTAGAGTTTGCACTCGAATTTCGAGGGCTGGGCTCTGCTAGTATATATTAATGTAACTGTCATTTTTGTCCAAAGTTAAAATCTGTGGTCACAAGCATTAACCGCCTAAACCGAAAATCATGCTTTTGAGAAAAAATAACTTTTTATATAAATGTAATGGGGCTTCATTACGACTTAGGTCAGTATGTTTTCATTAATAACTTTTTATTAAACAGTGTTAGAGAAATGGGGATTTCACGTAAATATAAAGCATTTTTTGTAGAATATGATAGCATTCATAACTCAATTTGTTCTTAAGTCGACTTAGGTGGTTATCGTTTTGACCACAGAAATATGGTTAGAATTTGTATTCTTGTGTTATAAACATTTTGTTACATTAAAGAAAAATAGCCAATTTATTAGTGTTTTTTTCTGTACTTAGTTTGGTTTCTTTCATACTGCTAATGATGAAAGTAAATTGTATGAAACAAAAACAAATATTATCTTTAATGACAATTCAATCATCTCACGGTTAAGCCAAGTTTGGTAACAAAGTTGTTCAAGATCCTAGATGATAATAACCTTTTTTCTGCTGTATAACAATGATGAATAAATGTATTAAATGTATAAAACGTTTCCAAGTGCTTCATATTTAAATTTCATAAACTTTAAAATTGTTTTTTATTTATATTTATTAGTCGAATTTTTTAATTACTTGGCTTTAAATTTTTACATAAAAAAGAGTATTTATTAAATCGAGAAGAACAAAGGATTTAATTTTAATTTTGATATATTCAATAAAAAAGAATTTTGTCTAAGTGGTCAGGGTGTAATGACTTTGTGTTGATGTTTGTAACTACCAAAAATATTTAACCTAGGCCCATCTTATATTATACCGATCGACTTATAATCACTTTCTGATTTAGCGATGTCCGTCCGTCCGTCTGTGTGTCCATGTAAACCGTGTAATCAAATTACAGATCGCAAATATGAATATATTTTTATTGAGTTTATTATATAAGCTTCTATCGGCCATAGGATGAACGCTATCGGAATTGGCGAAAATCGGTTCATGTTCAAGTCTAGTCCCCTTACAAATGTCCCCTATGAGATCGACTTAAATTGCCATAATATCCAAGATATCAAATAGATCTCGTTCCAATTGGGTGTGGGTTTATGTTTATTACATCCATTTATCAGTATTCCTAAAATAAACCCTATAGGACAATTCTTAGCCATAGTCCCCTTATGAAGCAGATTCCCGATCTTCATCGGTCCATTTTTCGACCTAGTCCCCATATAAATATAGCATCTGATATGATGCAACAAAATAAAAACAATGCTACTCAAATTTGGTTTATGCTTATTCTCTATATCTAATTAGTTGGACCTAAGAGATATGGTCTCTAAATGCATGGTATAGAGTATCGTATAGTCGGTGTAGACCGACTATTATTTTCTTACTTGTTATAAATATTTTATGTTCTATCTAGTTCACATTTTATTTCAAATTTAAATTAATAACATTTTGATTATATTAATATAAAGTCCAATTCATTATCGGTAAACAAAAACTTTAAATGTCATCAACATATTACAGAACTTAAATGTTTCTTAATCCATTTATAGTGGACTTACTTATAAAATTTTATTAATGTTTTTTTTTTTATTAATTCTAATTTATATTTGACGGTAAATATGAGTTATTAATAGTCCTCAACATATTGAGAGGTTTAGCTTAAATAATTTCTTTGCAACATGTTCAGATATTAATCAATATGTTTCAGAAGGAAATAAATGTGTTTTAATTCATTAGCAGGAGAAACCACTTTAATTAGTTCATTGTAGAATTAAAACTTATAATTTTACATTACGCTGAACTATGCTGTTGCAACATGTTGCGATACTGAAGTAGTTAGTAAAATATTTATTAAGAGATCACACAAATTATTGTATTCACACAATGTACAAACGAAGTAATGAACTTTATATGCAACTCAACTTACGGTAGCATTTCCTAAAAGGAGTTGGTGGTAATAGAGAGGATGTAAATGTCCAGAGGAGACGAACGCAGCCAGAACGTACGTTAATACAGTTTTTATATTATTTGCAAACAAGAAAAAGAAAACATAAAGCTCATTAATATAAATCGTTATTATAAGCAAAAATATCATACATGCAATAAGGAGTCATATTAATGCATGTAAAATGCAGCAAATTTTCTCATATACAAACTATTAAGATCCTAGTTCTACTTAAATAAACGAGTTCACATGCACAAAGACCAAAACCAAAACGTAGGCCAATGTTACCACTTTACAATGTTAGTTAATTCAACGTACCTGGAGTTTGTGCAGATATTAAATGTTGCTCGTACATATTTATGAACCACAAGCAAATGCTAAGCAAAGTAATAATAATTATTGATGATGTGGTTGTTGTCGTTATTGTTGCAGATGCTGCTGCTGTTATTGTTGTTGTTATTGCTGCTGTTATAGCTACAACAGTTGTATATGAACATTTTTGTTCATTTGCAGCCAAATTAATGATTATGACTTAAATTGTAAGGCATGAGGTGTGAGTTAAACACACTCCTAACAATTTCGTAAGAAGTATAAAACCAGAAAAGTGGATAAGGAGTAAGGGAGTATACGGAGGGCGATATTATTTCCTTGTTACATTTAAATGATTTTTTCCCCTGGCTCCTTTATAAGAGACTAGTAATGTTGTTGTGTATATTCAAGTTGTAAATGTTTAACAATCATTGTTGACTGCTTGTTGTATGTGTATTGCCAATGGTTAAAAATAGTTTTAAATTATTTTCAGTGGGTTTTTATGATAATTTTGGCAAAAATATGTCATATTTCTGTTACATTAAAAGTAATGCGGTTTAATAAATATAATTTGTCAGACATAAGCAACATTTAATTATTTAAGAAATAAAAACAATTATATTTAATATTTAAAAACTCGTTTTGTCATATAATCAATGAGGTTCTCATTGAAAATAGGAATCAGAATTAAATTTTTATATTTCAAGTTTAGTGAAATAAACATTTCGTCGCTTTGTTTGGACATTCCGATATAATAAAATAATATTTCCTCGGCAATCAATTTATTTTAGCCTTATAACTTTACAATTTTATCCCGGTGTTTTTTGTTTTTATTTTCATAATCTCAAATTCCATTCTTGTCATGCATATGTTTAGCCATTGTTGGAAAATTATGAATTATGTTATTTTCAAATTAGTTTGCCATCTCAACATTTACCACACATTTCCAACTAACACTAACAATTTTTAATACAATCTATGGCCAAACACAGTTAGATTTCATTTAAACGAAGGCTAGTGCCTTTGAATACATTGCCAAGGCAAAATCAAAGTGTCTGCTTTTCAAGTGAGTGTGTGTAAGATGGTCGGTCCTCTTACTCTACTACCAAGAGCGACGACCGAACTTAGCAACCAAACGACAAAAGACTCAACCAAATGCTAGTCAATTGCCCGCTAGTGGTGAATTTAGTTTAATTTTAATTTCTTTTATGCTTAACTATCATCGCCGCATACATGTTAAAATGGGTGACAGCACTGCATGAATCGCATCATCGTATAAGATGAAATTAAGCAACAGCAACAGGAACAACAACAACACTCCGAAATATAATAAACATTTTAAGAAAATAGAGCAAAACCATATATAGAATATTTTAAATTGTAGATATGGTAACAAAAATTATCGGAAACTCGTTGTTGCAACATTTTCATAATCAGCCGTTTTTTATATAGTTACCAGGAAATAACGAATTGCTAGCAACATTGTTGCCGATATATTTTTTTTTTACCTAATTCAGTAATTATCGCTTTTATAAGTTAAATTATCGATATTTTTTTAATTATTCATACAAGTGTTTAACTTGTGCATAAATTAGAAATACTTAATAACAACTGACTAAAACCAGTTTGAGTGTATTGGTTTCTATGTGCAAACTAAATTAAATTTTTTTCTTTCGTTTTTGTGTAAATTGTCAGATGATGGCAAAAGAAATGATATTACAATATTAAAAATGTCGCATTATGTAAAATATTACTGACTAATTTATAATTGATCATATTTAGGTTTGGATAAAAAATAAATTATATGTAATTGGCATCTTCCTTGAACTGTTAAGATTTGTATAAATTATTTGAAATTTCATTAAATTAAAGTAGGACTTTTTAAATTCTATGCCCAATGAGAGAAGTGAAAAATGGATCTTTGTTAATTCCTGGTGCTGTAGCCGTTTTGTTATTATTTCTTTCAGAATCTTGAAGAATTGTTTGAAATTAATCTTTGGAGTACGAATTGCCAAGAGATGCAAATGGATAAACAGTATATATAACCGAATAATGCAAATGAAATATATACAGCGTCTTACCTAGCAAGAAATCACTTCGAACAAAGATATAGATATGATCTCGTGGGCACTATGTACCATCCTATTCCTATAGCCTAACCTTAACTGATTTGTTTTGAAAATGTCACTCAACTAATTGGTGAGTCGTAAAATAATTTGTAAATTGCGTAAAGAAAATCCATTCAAAACAGAAAATAATACTGTTCTCAATTTTAAGGTATGGCATGTCAGATAGCGCCTGAAAAATACATAGCTTTTACGATAGATGGCCATAAGTGAACATTGTGTCAGCGAACCATTATTCTGCAAGGCAGGATCGGTGGTTTGGTTTAAGAAGGAAAATCATGTCGGTACCAGATCTAGCCTGAAAGATTCAGATAATGGATAAGATTACCCTGGCCTGGGTCATATATACCAGATAAGCCAATCAGTATGTATATACCTAGCAATCTATAAGTCAAACTACCTAAAGCTTCACACTCGCAGAAGCAACATGAATATGACTTCTCCTGCCCAGGGGTATCGCCGCTACAGTACTAATAGTTACTCGGAAGTCCAAGTCTTTCTGCACCTTAAGTTATAGTGAGGTCACTTCTGATCTTCGTTCCTGCATATTCTGTCATCTGTTTTCCGCTGCTGACAGAAAATTCACTGTGACTGACACGGCGTAAAAACATCTTCTATCCGTTTATTCTTACTTATTTTATCTTACTTTTATGTAAGACAGTGCAAGACGGAACTGTCATAGATAAGCCGCCTCTTCGTGAATACTCTGATATGAATCTCCTGACTGATGACAAAAATGCCTAAATTTTCAAAGCATACATGCATACATGCATGTAAAATCCTTACGATACAATTACAAAAGAAGAGTAAGACAAAAACGGTTTGAGCGTATTGGTGCAAAGATTATTATATTAAATTATTGCAGCTAAGCCCACAACCGTAAAATATAACGACGTTAAAAATTTCGCAATATAAACGTATAACATATGTATGTATAATTCAACAACCCCACAAGTATAACACTATTACTAATCGAAATAGAACAGTTGATTCAACTGCCCATAAGTATAACCCTATTACAAATAAAGGGTGATCCATTTCGAGGTTCCCTACTTTTTTAGCGAAAAAACACACAAAATTCAAATTTAATGGGGAATGTTTATTATCATTTGAAAGAAACTTCTTTGGCATTTATTTTTTGAAGATTATGTCTATCCGTTGAGTCCAATTTTCGATGACTCGTTCGAGCATTTCGACTGGTAAATGGCGAATGACAAGCGTGATGTTTTGCTCCAAGGTCTGAATCGAAGCGGGATTGTCCGCATAAACTTTAGACTTTACATATCCCCACAGGAAAAAGTCTAACGGTGTGATATCACACGATCTTGGTGGCCAATCGAACGGCCCAAAACGTGAAATTGTCTGCTCACCGAAGTGTTCTCTCAATAAATCCATTGATTGATGCGCTATGTGGGAAGTGGTGCCGTCTTGTTGAAAACAAATGTTGCCGAGATCACGAGCTTCAATTTCAGGCATCAAACAGTCAGTTATCATGGCACGATAACGGTCGCCATTGATGGTTACGTTCTCACCGGCATCTTTTTGAAGATATATGGATCGTGTACATTCTCAGCTATTGCCGCTATATTTTCTTCACTGCGTGCTGGACGTGGTCTATTCGGTCGAATATTATCCAATAATGAACGCTGGGTCTCAAGATGGGTGATGGTGTTCCGAATAGTACGCTCTGTAGACCGATTATGTTGACCATAAGTTGTTGTGCGAAGTGCACGAAACACATTCTTCACAGAACGTGAAATTTCGCAATAAAGTTGAACGATTTGTAAACGTTGTTCAGGCGTAAGTCTTTCTATGATGAAATGCCAAACAATACTAAACAAAAATAACATGATAGCATGATCTGTCAAAAAGGGCTATTGAAAAAGTATCTCTACTTAGATCACCCGGTATAACAATATCGAAGTATAATATCTAGTTCAACAACCAAAATGTATAAAACAGTCAAAATATAACAGTTAATTACAAGTATAACAGCTAATTAAACTAGGCTAAATGTATAACAACTCTAAATTGAAAAAAATATACTTAAACTTAACTTAAAAAAATCTTTAATTATTAGATGTTTACCCATCTCCCCTGTGATGGGAATCACTTAGTTTTTTTTTTTTTTTTTTGTTTGATCAACCGAAACTGTGCCTAGAATAGTTCGGCAGTCTATAAGAAAGCTGAATATCTTAATCGCTGGAGAAGACGCCGCTTCAAAATATCGAAAATCATCACTGGCGATTCGGATGTCATACCCAGAGATAAAAAGTCGAATTTATGCTACAAAAAATCAATCCGTCAAATGTAGCCCAAGTAAGGCAAATTGAAATTTATTGGACACATTTAAAGGGTAAGGTACATAGATACCGAAAAAAATGTTAACTGTTTAATTGAAAAAATAGTTAAAAACGAAAGTTTCAGATTCTTTATGGTATAATTCTGTGGTTTTCTAGAATAACCGCGTATGTCATAAAATCAAAATGTTCAGGGGAACCAAAAACGTTATAATTGAAATTATGTGCTCGATATAAAGATTTTAGAGCTTTTTATTTAATAGTCCTGTAGATATGGGCAATAAATACTTTATATAAAATTTTGTGTCAAAAATTTTCAGAGGAATAGATCCTAGAGAACGACGAAAAAACAATATGTAAATTACACTTAAAGTGTGCAGATAAAACAACTTATGTCGAGAAACGACGTTTTCTTTGAAAAGGAAAACTACCAACGCAACCACCCATGTAGATATAAGTTGTTGTTGCTTGAAAAATGGATTTTTTTGTTCGTCAAAAATAAGTTAACGGGACTTAGGATGAGAATATAACAACGTATCAAGAATAGTAGTGACAAAAAATAACAGAAATAAACACAGAAGTTTTTATAAGTGGTTATAAACTGAAAACTAATCCAAAATTATTTTGCATTTTTTTTTTTTTTTTTCATTAATAACAACGTATGTCGCTATGTGTCGTTTTCTGAGAAAATAATTTGTTAGCGATCAAACGTAGGTTGACATACGTCGTTAGTGCTGCAAATTAGTTTAATAAACATTTAAGTTACGTCGTTATTTAAAGAAAAAACTCAGAAATGGTCAATATTTTTTTTAAAAAAAATTGAACACATGTAAAGAGCGTTCAAAATTAATATATTTGGCATCGTTAACTCAAAACTGACAAAAAATGACATACGCGGTTATTCCAGAAAACCACAGAATTAAGAAGTAGGAACAAAGCCAGACGAAGCCGTCTAAGCTGTACATTAATTATAATTATTTTAGTAAATTATATTTCGTGGCACGAACAGACAAACAAGCGTCTAATCCGACAACGTTTTTTAATTAATAATTTTATTTATTTTTAATTTTATAATTTTATAATTTTATTATTTTATTTTTAATTTTATGAAATAAAGACAAAAGCTTTTGTTCTTTTTATAAGATGTTTGTTACTCAATAAATCAACTATATTTTATTTTGTTCTCTTCTTAAATACACAAAAAATGACAAGAGACATTTTAAGTCAGAAAAATAAATAGCCATTTAATTTAAATTATTAAATAAAAATGTGTCAGTTAACTGAATGAATAAAAATAAGTAAATAGAGATTGAACTCATATACAGTCGTGGAAATAATTATTGTGACAAACAAATTTATATTGAAAAAATAATTACAATACATGATAATATTTCGATATTTTAGTAATATGCATAACGACGCCTGTTATAATGTTATTTTGTAAACTATAAAGTACTATTTGATAGAAAGTTCTCCTTCTTCATTACTTTGTTCTAAGGATATTGTGCTCCAGGTTTGATTTTCTTTATTTATCTTAAATTTATTGTGGCTATAAATTATTCAAATTATTATCACTCAAATTTATAGTTTTAATAAAATTCTATTTAAATAATCGCATACACATTCAACTAATGCAAAATATGCGAAATCGTTCACAATAACTACTTGGGGCAGGTGTAAGAAAATATGTTTCTAATAATATAATTTTAAAAAATCTTATTTTCAAAATACATTCTTTTTTATTAATCTCTCATATAACATATTTTGTCATATCTTCTATTTAAGTATGCAAATTAGAATAAAGAAAAAAAAATACTTACGCCACATACATATAAACTTCAAAATTATTCCTACTTCTTCTGACTTTCTACAAACTACAACTGTTTTAGGCTATGTTTGAAAGACCTCAAACACACATACAGTACCACAAAGAAGTCCGCATACCCTCATGAAAAATCATTCCTTTTGTCTGCCCTAAGTTCCTATTGCTGAACAATTCATTGATTCCAAATGTGTCATTCTTCCCTATGTAGTATTTTGCAAAGTTTACACTTTTCATTTTGTTTACTTTATTAATGAAAGACTTTCTTGGGTATACGACTATGAAAACCCATGCTTCGAGCTATTAATGATTTGCTATTAGGGCTATTAACTTTTTTCCTGGCAAGTATCTGGATTTTTACGTGACGTCGGTACATCGTCTTGTTTTCCACTATTTCGTTATTCGCATTTTCTACAACATATGGTTAATCATTTTTGTATATAGAATTTGGCCGTATTTTGACTTTTCTGTAGTTAATTCACAATAATTGCTAAATTTCTACTTAGTTTTCTAAATTCGAATTAAAATGTTACTCTATACAGAACTAGCAACTGCAAAAGAGTACGCACACTATTCTGTGCCACTATATGTATGTATAATAAGCCGACCACCATACCATAGAGTCGTATTGCAAATGCATTGCAAGTCCAATTAAATTACTTTTGAATATCAAAACTAAAATTGTAGTGTTTTCAACAAACAACAAATGGGCGGAAAGGAGCGTACCAGCAAGTAGAAAGAAGCAAATAACAGAAATAAGGTAACATTTGAAGAAAATTGTAAACGCCAAAAGCGTCACACAAGACTTTACCAAAATTAACAAAACGACCGCACACTTCTTGCACATATGACACTTCTCACTCTCTCTCTCTTTCTCTTTAAATTTGCAATATACTATCATTTATAATTCCTCTAACTTAACCTTTTTATGGACAGAGAAATTTATACTCGTAATATGGTTCAAAAACTCTTTCATATTAGAGAATTTCTTTTTTCCCTTGAAAATAGAAACACAAGTAAATAAAATTGGTCTAGTGACAAAGCTGCTCAAATTGCCAATATCTTCAGAATATCTTCAGAAAGACTGATCTGTTGTAGTCATGCGTTTTTGGGTTAAGCTGAATTATATTAAACATTTGATTTAAACTTATTATTGTCGTTGTTGTTGTTGGTAAAGCATTGGATATCTGTGTCTCAATATCCTTTTAGAATTTGCTACAATTTTATTTTATCCACACACACACAGACACAGAGAGAAGGAGACTATTTAAATAAAGCGAAACGAATAACGTATGTTTCTTGGTGTCGTTGTTATGTTGCTGACTGTGAATGTTTGTATTGAAGACGTTTGTTGCTGTTGGTGGTTATGGTATTAGTGTTGTTACTGTTTCTGTTTTGTTGTTTGTACTATATTTGTGTGTTTGTGTGTGTGTGTGTATGTGTAGTGTAAGTGTAATTAAAATCCCTTGATTAATATGTAAATTTAATGAGATTACGAATGAATTCAACGAATAAGATTAGGTGGAATTCAATGCGGGGCCACAGAACTACAAACATACGACAATGACACTCAAGTAAATGAGGTTATACTCGTACACTCATTCAAGTAAGTAGAAACATTGTATATTATAAAACCAAAAACGCATTTGGACGTTGAAGATGTTGGCAAATGTGGCAAAATATTGCAAAATGATGACGATGATGATGTGGAGGACTACGACGATGTTCTATAACCAGCAACGAGTTTTCACAATTTAACTAAATATGTATCATGTTTTTCGTTACTTTATTTGGAACCTTCAATGTGTAGCAAGTATATTTGTTTGTACTCGTTTATGAGTTCAAGCATGTAAGTATGTCTGTATGCAAAACAAAACCGTAAATGGTTAGTTTTTTGATCATATTTTGCATATAATTTTCACTTCGTTATGTCATGTACTTGCTTGTGGATTTATGTATATTTGACATTCCTTATAACAAAATAACCATCGCCACCAACATTTATTAGCAGCAGTTTCTTCTCTTCGTCGGCTTCTTGCGCTGAGGTGGTAAAAAGGTGTTGTAGTATGGTGTTTTGTCTGCCACCATTGATATGTACACATGTTGTTCGTTTGCTGGTTATGCTTAGCTGGTAACTATGGATGGACATATAAATGTACTTAAAATGTTCTGTTCTGTTCTGTTCTTTTCTGTTGAGCCCTTGTTAACATTTTCCTTGGAAGGTTGCGATATACTTGAAATAATCTTTGTTGTTTCTTTAAAGGCCCACCCAAAGTGTTTGCATACAGATATAAAAGGTAAAAAATCAATGTGTTATAAAATTTATGAAAATATATTATAAAATTTAGATAAACATAATTAAAATTGGGGAAAAGGGTAAGATAATTTTTTTATCTCGATCAGTTGAAGTCTTCTGAAACACGACATCTATCATATTGGTAACAACATTAAATACAACTAACACCTTTAACTACAATATAATGGCAATATTTTAGTGATTGTAATGATGATTAAAATCATAAGATACATATAAATTCGTTACAAAAAACTTAATTTATAATAAATTTTTAAAATCAAAATTAACATATCACATTTTTAATTAAATGAAAAATTTGATTAAAAATATATTTTCTTAAATTGTTTTTTTAACAAGACATCAAAAGAGAAAAAACATAGTCGAATCTTGAAATCCATGTTTTGTTAGAGTAACTCGATTTGTATGGGAAAAGATTTTGTTTTGCGATCTCATGGAACTAAACCTTAGTAACATTTCTTAATGATTCATTAATAATTTCGGTACTAGTCATTATTTCTCATATCCCTTTCAAACCAACAATATATCATAGGAAATGTTTTTTAAAGGACAATTTAACGGTATTTCAGTTTTAATGATATTCTTTAACAACGTTTATATTTTCAAGGGTATTTATATCTTTCGGCATATTTCAATCTATAATATATCTACTTTCAATTACAAATAAGATTTCCAAACTCTCAGTGAGCTTTCTAAATATTACATAAGGCATAGAGCGTACTCGTATAATTATGTTATATCGTCATTAAATTATAATATAAAATTTATTAAAATTTCTCAAATGTTTTAAGAAGAAAGTTTTTAAAAAAATTATTCATATTTAAAACTTTTTGAAAACATGAAATGCCGCCGACTGATATGCAAACATTTAAATTGATCTATTAAAAAAAGTACTGAACAGAATCTAATAGCAAATGGCTTCTTTGTAATTTTTTGGTTCTACTTATTTCACTTCTTTTTAATATAATTTATATAATAATCTTTCACTACGTCTGCTGTTTATAACTTCCGGTTGTGTACTGCACAATCTCCCATATAAAGTCTTAGAAAAAATTCAGTTATTTTACCATATATTTTTTTAAGGTATTCTGTAAATTTCAGAAAATAATACCGCTGATATAGAATGCCGAAACATGCAAAAATCAATTTCACTGTGATTTTTTGTATGGCTTTCATGTATGATGTTTGTATACAAACATAGTTTATAAATATTAAAAAAAGAATACTTTTGGAAAATTTCAATAAATACAAGTATGAGTATGCTGTGCATATTAATAAACCCAATGTTTACGGTTATCATTTTAATACAGTTGTCGATAATTCACCTTTACATTGTAATACCATTTAAATTTAAAGTTAATCGTATTTTTTTACCACTACTATTTAAATTACAACCTATACCAACATGTGACTTTGTGCTGCTGTTTGTAACTACCAAAAATATATGACCTAGACCCATCTTTTATTATACCGATCGACTTCAGAATCACTTTCTGAGTCGATTTAGCGATGTCCGTCCGTCCGTCCGTCTGTGTGTCCATGTAAACCTTTTAATCAAACTACAGGTCGTAAATATGAATATATTTCTATGAAATTTGGGTTGTGAGCTTTCATCGGCCATAGGATGAACGCTATTGAAATTGGTGAAATTCGGTCCATGTTCAGACCTACTCCCCATACAAATGACCCCTATGATATCGACATAAATTGCCATAAGATCCAAATTATCATATAGATCTCAGTCAAAATGGGTTTGTATGTGTTTATTGTATCTATTAATCACTAGTTCAAAAATAATCCCTATACGACAATTCCAAGTCATAAGCCCCATATAGAGCTGCTTCCCGATCTTCACTTACATTCATCAAAAAACAAAAATATTGCAGAGATTTTTCTCAAATTTGGTTCGTATATATTTTTTCAAAATATTAGTGACTTTACCAAAGATGGTCAGGATCGGTCCATATTTCGACCTAGCCCCATGTAAATATAGCACCCGATATGAACTTTTCCATATCTGCAGCCAAAAAAATTAATAAAAATCCCACTCAAATTTGGTTTATGCTTATTTTCTATATCCAATTATTTGGACCGAAGAGATAGGGTTTTTAACCATGGCATAGGGTATCATGTAGTCGGTCTAGACCTTGCTTCTTACTTGTTTATTTATGGTTTTTTATAGAAGGCATTAACTTTCAACTGTAAAACTGCATTATTTCTCTATTAATGTAGAAAAATTATATTTGCGGACATCTAAGCTTTTTGTTAAAATTTAAATGTTGTGTGTTTAAAGCGATTTTCTAAAACAAACAATAAAAAACGCCGATTCACAAGTTATCCGTCAAATAAATGAATGTGATACTGACGATAACATGAGAGTTATAGAATTTATCTGAATATTGTATTCCAAATTAGTGATTTTTTGTCATATATATGGGAATTAGTGGTTTATTAACTTGTCTTGAGCTAAGTTAGATTTTCGGTGATTCAATAGAAAAAATATTAAAATCTCACAAATGTTAAAAAACAACGTTTAAACTTATTAAGTAGGAAATATTTTGAAAATGATTAAAATTTCTAATCTGGTATATACAAAACAAATATATAAATAATTTTATATTAAGAAAACTGGAAATATTTTCAAATGAAAAACTTCTAGTACGGACATTTTTTTAGTCAATTTTTATTTTTATTAAAATTTAAAAATAGTCATTTAATTTTTTATAAATAGCTAGGTACTTTTTAAAGAAAATTTACTATTTCATTATAGTTTTTTCTTTATATTGGCAATTTTTGGTATATATTTCGGGATAACATTAACAAAAGTGTGGCAACACCAGCCCAATCTAACATGCCACGTGGATGCATATACAACCATTAATCAATAGATACAAACACAACGATAATAACAACAACAACAATTACAGCTATAACACACATATTATAAAATTTAGGATAACAATATTAACAAGAACAACTTGGAAAATTCGCATTTTTGAAACTAGCAGATCTCAGTCCTCGAAATTCCAGTGCAAGTTCTAAGAAATTTTATTTTTCATTTAATAAAGACCTTAAATGCATGCTAAACAATTTTAGCGAATTCACACTTTTTAAATATCGATTGCGTTATTGGTTTATGCCTAAAATTATTTTTCAGTTCAAAAAAATTGTTATTGTGAATGAAGAAAACAAACTCACAAACACATTAACAAATTTAGTAAACGCACACATAGCATTGTATAATTTTATGTATGTGATAGTAGCAATTCCAAAAAAATTTAAAAATCTGAAAATCTGGTGGACAGGTAGAAAGAAATATCTTTCATATAAGATACGTTTGGTCAGAATCGTGAGAAAATTGTGACACAAATCATCGATCACAAGAAATCCCCTTAACTATGATCTCGGGAACAATTGAACTGATCAGGGTCACATGAGAGTTGCAAGACTCTTCAACAACGACTCAGTAGCGAGGGTCACCGACAGAATGCTACTAAGAAATATATTTATCAGGGAATTTAAAACAATGATATTGGAACGGAGCTTACAGACCAGTGGGACCTGGGAACCAAATCAGTGATCTCATGTGTGGTTCATTGATGGCTCAAAACAATCAAATGGGGAAACGGGCGCGGGCATATTCGGTCCCAATTTTCAACGTTCCTTGCCCATGGGAAAAATCCGTTTTTCGTGCGGAGGTCTTCGCTATTTATGTAAGCGTGACTGGATGTCTTAGAACAAAGACGAAAAGGACCCTCATTTACATACTATCCGACAGCCAGGCTGCACTAAAGGCAATCATGTCCTACAACGTGACGTCTAAGCTCGTTTTAGATTGCATCGAATTGCTCAATTAGGCAGATGCAACCTACTAACTTTATGCTGGATTCCGGGACACGAATGATACGAGGGCAACGAAAGGGCAGATTGCATAGCCAATCGAGGTGCCAGTTGTCCTTTCATCGGTCCGGAATCTTTCTGTGGTGTTCCAGTAGGATACATCAAAGAAAAAATTAAGGAGTGGAGGGATTCACAAATTGCCGAACACTGCAACAAAAGTACCGGCCAACGGCAAACTAAGAGATTCATAACTCCATCCAGTGTTCAATCAGAAAGATTACTTTCCCTTGATAAGAAGGACTTAAAGACCTTGACGTGATTCTTTACTGGACACTGTAATCTTAGATATCATCTACGACTGAAAGGTCAGTCTATTACAGACGCATGTAAGTTCTCCTAACAGGGGCTGGAACAGCGGAACAAAAGAACCTTTGCACTTAGAGGATACAATGTATCCCCCGGGACATACGGTATTTCATGCCAAACAGGGTAATTGGCTTTATAAGCAGCCTTAATCCTTAGGACAACCATGACCTGTACAAAAGATCAAATTGGTCGCAGCGCGTAGAGCCTTCTTCATCTAATCTAATCTAGTGAATCATTTTTACTAAAAATGAGCAACCCAGCTGACCTGTTCATCCTGCTTTCAACAGACGGACAGACAGAAATTGCAGTTGTTTTAGGGTTCATGAATATCTATAATGTTAATAGGCTAGACGATTTCTTGTGACTGATGTGTTATTCTACCGCTTTATCCCGATTTTGACCAAACGTATATTATTCGAAAGGTATTTCTTTTCAGCCGATTTGGAGATTTACAGATTTTTAAATTTTTTCTTTTATTTTGAGTAAATTGCATTTAAAATTGCTACTAACACATACATAAAATTATACAATGCTATGTGTGTGTTTATTAAATTTGTTAATGTGTTTGTAATAAAAATGAGTTTGTTTTTTGTGTTGATTTGTGAATTGAAAAAATAGAATTTCTTAGAATATGCGCTCGAATTTCGAGGGCTGGCATCTCATAGTAGTTGCATAATATTTTATGGGTACCAAATTTTTTTCTAACTATTACAAACGGAATGATAAACTTATATATACCCTTTAGACGTTGGTGTCGAGGGTATAAAAATCGGACATTTGAAGATCAGTTTTGAACAGGAAATCAATGGTTTGACTTGCAATGGGAATTTTTCAATCAGAACAGTTGTTTAGTTCTAACTGAAATTTATTTTTTTTACATCATAAAAATCAAATAGCCGTATCTCCTAGTTTTGCAAGATAAAACTTTTAAAAATCAAAATAAATATTTAAATAGTTTTATCTTAATTTTTGCCAATTTCTTGTCACTAACTTTTTCCGTAAACTGGTGATAACTATGTGAATAATTGTTTCAGCATTTTGTTCCTATGTTATAATTAATTAGATATGTTTTCCTTTTTTTCAATTGTCAGCATATTTCAAATATTATTTGGTGCTTTTTGTTTTAATCTATTTATATGTATTTTTGCAACGTTCTAAAAAGAGCATAATCTCAATATAAAGTTACTTAATCGATATCTGATATAAAATTACCTATCTAGTTCTTATTTACCCTATTCTGATACATACAAAATCACATAAGTAACATAAATTCATAATTCTACTACATTTATGAGATGTTTTTTTTTTTTTAATTAAAAAAAAACGAATCCAGTTTATTTATCTTCTAAATGTGTAAATTCCCAATGTTGCTTCAACACTATAATTAACACAAATCCAGTTTAAAAGTCAGAACAGCTACAAAAAATAAAAAAAACTAACTTCACATTAAACGTAATTTCTTACCACATCATTAAATGTTTGCAACACATTTCATTGCAGCATCTTCCTCTCTTATTAAAAACACTCAAACGTAGCCCAATATAAATTTACTCGTATTCTACAAAACATCTTGTAGAAGAAGGAGGTCGGCTGATCAATTAAAAAATACTTTACGATAAACTAACTTTTAAAGTTGAATAGTCGAGAATAGTTTGTTTGAAAGGCGACGAGTACATCAATAATATGTCTGTTACTTTATACTCCAATGTATGTATATTTGCAAGACATGAAAAGTCATCAACAGCTTTTTGCTTGTACATGAAGCTCGAACAATTGTAAAAGGTGGTCCTTTCCCTTATTTCCCTTATTTCAACTGAACACAGTCAGTCAGTCATATTATAATTTGGGATCTTTGTATATGTAAGAGTATGTTGATTTTTTTTAATATTTTGTAAATATGTTTACTAATTCATAAAAATACAATTTCTTACTTATATACTTCTTGTTGTTGCCATTTTAGTGTCATAATGTTGCAAAGAGACAATCTACTTTATTTAACAATTCGAAATAAAAATTTTTGTATGAACATAAACTCTCAACTCCTCCTTACTTTTGTTTCATTTTATGCTAATTGTTATTGCCTCTACCATGATTGTTGGCCTTGTGCCATTTTAGCGAGAGTAAACTAAAAATTATATTCAAACAAATTTACATTGATTTTGCTAGTTAAAGAACATCGGAGTAACTTTTTTTTAATTTAATTTAAATCGTTGTTAAGCTAATTATATGAAAACAATATTATATTAGCAACATATTTATAAAATATATTTAGCAAAATGTTTATTTAATGCCAAGAATATATCTACAATAGGTAATTGCACTTTATGTTCCTAATAGAATATTTGATTATAATGAATATCAGGCTGTTGCTAGCAACATATTGATGAGTAAAATTCAATAGAGAAACATTTGTTTTAAACACGTTGACATTAACATTAATATAGAATATCCGTTTAGAATATATATAAATTAACGTTGTTTACTCTGAAAAATAAATAAATTTTTAAAATTATACAATTCACTTTATAAAGAATATTAGGAATGTTGTATTGAAATTAAATTAATAAAAATGTGCAATGAGATATATATCTACCAAAAAGCAATATATTCAACTCCAACTGAGAGATACGATAAGGACATCACTTTAGAGTTACAATAGTTATGGAAGCTTATAGCCAGTTAACAACTTATAGCTAGTGAAACCTCTTGAGTCGAATAATCTATTTAAATGTTATATTGAAGTGTTAGTTTTATAATACTCATTTCTAAAAACTTTACTCTAATTTCAAAATATTTGGTAACTCTTAAATCGATAAAAAGTTTTTTACCTCTATAAGATAATCGCTAAAAAAAATGTTTCATTCTCATTTGCTATCTTATATCACAAACGCTCTGCAACAAATTCGTAATCTTTTAAGATTTATCTCATTTATTATTTAAAAACTAAAAATATATATTATGCATTTTTTTCCAGCTCTTTTTTCATATCTTTTCTTTTTTTTTTTAATTTTTTATAATTTATTGAGATTTTCATTAATCAAACACACAACATCACATATATACAATGTGTCTACATACACAATAATTTATTTAATTATAAGTTTTATGAAAATAAAGCGAAAAAATATCAGAAAACTAAAACCTTATAAAAAAAAAAAAAACAGCAACAGATTTACAAGTCTACACCACCACTCAATACCAATAACAGACACAGACAGGACTGGATGGTCGGTTGTTTGGTTGATGGTCGACGTTTAGCAGGAATTTCTTAAATAGCCACATACTAAACAACTGAAATGAAAACGGAGAATAAAAAATAAATATACAACTAAAATCAAAGAGTCCCAAAGTCAACTGATTTATGAAGTATAATTACAATACAATGAAAAAGAAATATAAAAATACAGGAGATGCAAACAAAAAATTATACAAGAAGTGTATAAAGAAAAAAGTTTATAATGAAAAATAAAAAAAACTACTTATAATGAAGATTAAAAATTCCTTAAAAGCAGGTTATAATCCTTTTTTAAATTTATCAACCAATTTTTTTTTATCATATATAAATTAGTAGAGAACGAATTTTTTATGCACTCTATAAAGAAATGTTTCTAAATAGAAATATATTTACAATAGACAATAATAAAACTGGTTAAAGCAGTATTACTGAAAAAGTTTGCAAATTAATCTAACTGTTATATTACTAACAACATTTGACTGACAATTTTTCTAAAGTTTGTCTTTTCTTGTGTATAGAGGTACCTAATATGTATCAAAAAATAATAGTAATATTGGAGGTCGTTTTTGTATAATATAATACATATAATATGTGCATTATATGTATATATAATAGATATCCATATATAATATATATATATATATGGAGGTAAATTTAACAAAATCGGAAATACTAGTATTCAGAAAAGGTGGAAGATTATCTAGACGAGAGTGCCGGCAGTACAAAGGGCAAGAAGTGAGAATAGTAAATGAATACTGCTACCTTGGT
Organism: Cordilura impudica; assembly: GCA_963682025.1. Lineage (NCBI taxonomy): Eukaryota > Metazoa > Arthropoda > Insecta > Diptera > Scathophagidae > Cordilura > Cordilura impudica. The sequence goes on from OY821521.1 coordinate 206,041,262, forward strand.
GTGATACTGACACCCAAAATGTCTTTTGGAAAGTATTTAGAAAAACGTAACAATTTAGCAAAGTGCAGCATCAATGCAACCTGGAAACAGTTTTTAAGTGATAAAACGATATCACTGTCATCTAAATGGAGAATTTTCCAAGGGGCATGTAGGTCAATTCAGATATATGGGGCACAAGTGTGGGGTTATGGCTTATTTGAAGAAGTTGACAAACTACAAAGATTTTTTATAAAAAGAATTTTGAGACTGCCGGACTTCACCCCAAATTACGCTTTAACACTGGAAACAAATGCAGAGGATAAGCACTTTTATAGCTTGAACCTACAAATGGACTACATTTACAAAACATTGTATAAATTCAACCAAGATAGACTACCTCACAAACTCTCTAAACAGGTTCTGTCTAAAAACATTTTTTGGGCTAGTCACATTAACCAACTTGGAGCCGAATATAATATAAAATTTGAAAACATGGGTGATATAGAATGGCTTAGTAGAGGTGCTGGATTATTACGTAACCTGAAGATAAAAAGCATACAAGAAGCGAAGATAAAGGCATTGAATAGCGATACACGCTTTTATAGTAAAGGTATACATTATATACAGGATACAATCAGTCATAACAAACTAACAGTTATCTTCAAGGCTCGCTGTGATATTTTGGGATTAAAATCTAATACTTTCGGAAGTCAAGCTAATAAAACATGCACATTATGTAATACCGCAGAAGATGAAACGTTGTATCATTTTATGGCAATATGTCCTGTATTGAAGGAATTCAGAATCAGATATTTAGGTAAACCCAAGCTCAACCATAATGATATAGTAGAAGTGTTAAATGGAGAAATAGTTGATGCCTGGAACAGGCTGCATAAGTTTATTTGTAATGCAATGAATTACATAAAATATTTAAATGTACATTATGATTAATTAATAATAATTGAAAATGTATTCTACTTAAATTTATATTTAATTATTTTTTTAAATGACAGACGACATTTTGTCATTGTCATGAAACCTCTTTATATTAAAATGTAAGCTTTGCACTTTTTTTAAATAAAGTAAACTACTACTACTATATAATATACTAAATGTAACTCGGTGTGCTTCGCTACACCCTCCCCCTCCCCCCCTCCCTTATGAAATGAATACAATAATGAATACAATAATTCATGAATACAATAATGAATACAATAATTCAGATATATCACATTAAATATTTAGTTTGTGTGGGGGTACCACGCGCATTTGTCTAATCCCGCCTATTTTTTTGTCTGACTACTCACGTTAATAATAGATGACCTGAAACAAATCTGCAAAGCTCTCCCTATCATAGTTCTCAATATATGTATATGATATTAAAAATTAACTTTGTATGGGAGGTGCCACGCCCACTAAAAATATTTAAAAAATTAAAGCCTGTAGCACTCCCATATCCGCAGTAAGACTGTGAAAATTTCAGGAAGATCAGATGAGTAGTTACGGATATTACATCCTACAAACAAACAAACATCAGCTTGCTGATGCTGATAGACAATGTTTTTTGTTTTTTCATTCGGTCTTGAACTTAGAATATCATTCGGCAACTTTTCTCTTTAGCGATTTTTGATTTTGCCCATTTTTGATTTGAACTTAGAATATCATTCGGCAACTTTTCTCTTTAGCGATTTTTGATTTTGCCCATTTTTGATTTTGAAGACTTTTGTTTTTGGGCGATTTTAATTTTTCACGATTTTTGAGTTGGCGATTTTTGATTCTGGCGATATATTTTCCACGACAAATCACATTGATAACTATAGAACTTGTCAAAAGACTTCCGCTTTCGTAGTGCTTCATATTTTTTCACATAGGAGGTGCCACGCCCACTAATCCCATCCCGCCCAATTTTTATTGGACTACTCACATTAATATCTGATGAACTCATTCAAAATGTCGAATCTTTCCCTTTTATAGTACACCAGTTATATGACATTAGATATCTACTTTACATGGGCGGTGCAACGCCCACTGTTCCGATCACGCCCATTTTTTGTTCGACTAATCACACAAAGAACCTATGGGCTCACGCAAAGCCAAAAAGCTCTCTCTTTTACAGTACTCCAGATATATAACATTAAATAGTTACTTTGCATGGGGAGTGCCACGCCCATTGGTGTGAACCCGCCAATTTTTTGTTCGACTACTCATACTAAGATCTGATAGGCTCGTGCAGTGTCAACTAATCAAATGAATAACTTATGGCCTCACACAAAGTCCCAAGACTCTCACTATTACAGTACTTCAGATATATGGCATTTTATATTTACTTTGTATGGCATGTGCCATGTATATTGGTCCGATACTGCCCATTTTGCATCCGACTACTCACATTAATAGTAGGTGTCATCAGAAAAATTTGAAAAGCTCTTTCCTTCACATTACTCGAGATATATAATATTGAATTATTACTTGTATGGGATGTACCACGCCCACTTATCCGATCCTGCCCATTTCCGGCGTAGCTACTAATATTAACAAAAGATGACCTCACACAAATTTGCAAAGCTCTCCCTATCATAGTACGAAAAATATTAAAAAAATTATAGCCTATAGCACTTCCCATATCCGCAGCAAGACTCTGTGGAAATTTCAGGAAGATCAGATGAGTATTTACGGAGATTATCTCCTACAAACACACAAACAAACAAACACACATTACCTCTTTATAATATTAGTATAGATATGTATAATATTAATAGGCTAGGTTATTTATTGTTACCGCTGTTTTGTTCTACCCTTTTATCCCGATTTAGACCAAACGTATATTATTTGAAAGGCTGTTCACCAGATTTACAGATGTTTTAATTTTTTCCTTAATTTTCAGTAAATTGCATTTAAAGTTGCTACTAACACATACATAAAATTATGCGTATACTATATATGTTTATTAAATTTGTAAATGTGTTAGTTAATAAGTTTGTTATCTTCACTCGCAGTAATAATAAACCAAAAAAGTGTTGGTTTGTGAATTGGTTGAGAAATAAAATTGCGTAGAAATTGCACTCGAATTTCGAGCGCTGGAATCTGCTAGTATATATATAATATATTATACTTTGGGTTGCAAAAATGTTTGTAAAGTTTTTGAGTAGAGTCACTTCGTCCAAACTCCGAAAAATGCTTTGTTGAAACATACAGAACATATCAGAAATGATTCACACATTATCCACAATATTTAATGTTTTTTTTTTATTCTTTTTTTTGTTTAATGAAATCTTGAACATGTTGAACACCGTTTTCTAACCTAAGTTTATTTGCTAAAATGTACACAAACATTGTTAAGCAACACAATCTGGCTTATATCTGGATTCAGAGCCTGGGCGATATAAAATTGAAATAAAATCTCTTTATATATACTATTTTCTAAAACAAGCTACCGAAATAAACCTGAGCGATATGTTTTATATATATATATATATATATATATTCTAGCAGAACATACCACTCGAAATTCGAGTTCAAATTCTAGGAAATTGAAATTTTTCATTAAATTTTTTGTTATGTTTTTTTATTCTATAAATATAAAAAAAAAATATGAATATTTAAATAATATTCATTAAATTATGAATTTTTAAATAAAATTCATTAAATTTTAGTATAAATAATTGTTGAACACACAGAAGATATATTACTGGGTTTGTTTAAAAAAAAATTTATAAGGGCCTAAAGGTGTGCTAATAAATTTTAGCCAATTTACAATTCAATACAAATTTAATAAACAATTTTTTTATTTGAGGCTTAGATATGTGTTCTATGTATGTGTTAAAAGCAACTTTAAATGAATTTTACTCCAAAACTAATTTTGCAGATGGTGGAAATCTGTAAATATGACGGACAGCTAAAGGAAATACATTTCAAATGGTATATTTTCTGTCGTTATCGGTTGAAAACTAAAACCGTAAAAAACCTTGCCAATTAGTATTATGGATAGAAATGCATAAATATTTTATAAGATCTTTTTAATAACAATAAATATAAAATTATAATTTTAAAATACTGCAATTGATAAAATTAATTAATTTCTCGAATGCGAAAAACTGTTTTTAAAATTATTGCTAAATTTATTTGGATAATTTTAGATTCCGAGTTTTGTTAAAACAATGGAACCTATTGTAGCGTACTAAATAAATTAAATACATTATAAAACAAATCAAAGTGAACACAAAGCATATGAAAAGGTAACATAAAAAAGCCCTTTAATAAGTTGCGATTTTAATCGAGTTTAATCAAAGAAATTTCAACCAACCACGCCCACATGCAATTATGTTTAATAAATGCATTCACAACAGCAGATTTCTACTCAGCCATCCGCCGTTCTCAGCAACATCATATTGTTGCTGCTTAAGAACGCTGAATATGAAACTACATTATAAGTATTTTGTTAAAATAAATAAGTTTCATTATTAAGTGTGTGTATAAATAAAGCAGCAGAACGTAGACAAAACAAAATGATTATTAATGCATTAAGGGCATTCAAGCCTAATTATAAAAAAAAGAACAAGCATATCATCATGATATATATACATATGTATATATATATGTATATATATATAGTACTAAATGAAATTATGAATCAGAATTTGTAATTATGTCGACTGACTAATATTACAAAATATTTTAAATAATTTTTTTTTTCAAATATAAAGTTCTTATAATCTGCCTTATTCCTACGCTCTCAATTTTAATGGGTTAATTTTGATGTATAATTATTCTAATGAGTCAATAGACCCTCTACTATACCAAGTTCTTCTGCAGCCAGTCGAATTAATTGTATTCCATTGCACAAGCATATGTTAAGTTCATAGCTAGCTAATATAAAAACAGGTTAATCGTTTAGTTATATGTAAGTATTATACAAACTTACCATCTTCCTCTCTAAGGATTAAACTACACAAGCTCGCTCATATTTAAATGAAAACAACAACAACAAACCGAAACAAATTCTTCACAAATAATCAGCTCTAAAGTTGGAACTTCTTTTATTTCATTGCTTTAGCTCCACCACAGAAAACCGAACCTAAAAAACTCATAAATCAATAATTGATTTATGAATGCACGCCAGCATTTGCAAATTTTAATTGGTTTAGACTTGTGTAGATATGAATACCTTTATCCACAATCACAACCACAACCAAACCTTACTAAGCCAAAAACAAACTTATCTGAATGAGTTTTTTTTTTTTTTTGTTCAGTTCAATATAAAATAAAGCAAAAAATCCATAATTAGGTAAAATTTTAGTTTAACATATGTCTGTCTCTCTGTCTGTCGTTTGATCTGCATGTATATTTTATGCATATACACGAACTGCCGGCTTAAGAACATCTTATATATTATTTAATTCTAGTATAGCCAGTTTATCGTTTTGAGGCAAGGTTACATTTGTTGGTCATAAATCAACAAATGTTTGTTGCATTCAAATTAAAAGCACATATAATTAAAACGAATTTGAAATTTATTATAAAAATAATTAAAAAGACAGAGAAATGTATATGATTATATGATAATAAGGAGGTAAAGTAATTAAGCAGAATGGGCTAAATGGTAATAAAACATCGCAGAAGGAAGTTAGATAGATAATTACAAAAATACTCGAGATTTTAAGAATTTTAAATCCAAAAAAAACTTTTTTTTTGCTAAAGCAAACATCCACTGTACAACTTATTTAAGCTAAATTTAATTAAAAATTATTTTGAATTATTAAGCATGCTGAGGAATAAAAACCGTAACTCAAGTCAACAAACATCCAAATTTTGTCTAATTCATTTACCATAATTCAAAGTTTTTCGCAGGTCCAAACCACAATTTTTAAAAAATATATAATTTTATGATTTTTTCTGAAAAACCTTAATTCAATATAACGGAATTTCTTAAACAGCTTTAAAAAATTGAAGCATCACCAAAACCAGTGATATCATCTTGCTTATAAACTGAATAAATCACATCAAAATTATATAAAACTAGTACATCTATAATATTAATAGGCTAGGCGATTTCTTGTGACTGACGTTTTGTTCTACCGTTTTATCCTGATTTTGATCAAACGTATATTATTTGAAAGGTATTTCTTTTTAGCGGTTTTGCAGATTTACAGATTTTTATACCCTATACCACTATGTGGTTTGGGTATAATGACTTTGTGCTGCTGTTTGTAACAACCAAAAATATTTGACCTACACCCATCTTTAATTATACCGATCGAATCAGAATCAATATCAGATTCGATTTAACGATGTCCGTCCGTCCGTCCGTCCGTCTGTGTGTCCATGTAAAGTTTGTAATCAAACTGCAGGTCGCAAATATGAATATATTTTGGTGAAATTTGGTATTTAATCTTTTATCGGCCATGGGATGGACGCTATTGAAATTGGTAAGAATCGGTCCATGTTCAGACCTAGCCCCCATACAAATGACCCCTATGAAATCAACATATATTGCCATAAGATCCAAATTATCATACAATCTTAGTCAAATTGAGTTTGTATGCATATATTACAACCATTAATCAGTAGTCCAAAAATTATACCTATTGGACAACTCTTAGTCATAGGCCCCATATAGAGCTGCTTCCCGATCTTCACTTAAATCTATCAAAAATCAAAAATATTGCACTGATTCTTCTCAAATCTACAATTATCTATATGCTATGTGTGTGTTTACTAAATTTGTTAATGTGTTTGTTAATGAGTTTGTTTTCTTGATTCGCAATAATAATAAAGCAACATAGTGTTGGTTTGTGAAGTGGCTAATTAGAAAAATAAAGTTGCCTAGAAATTGCAGTCGAATTTCGAGTGCTGGAATCTGCTAGTAGTTATAAAATGCCTAAGGAGCCGAAAAGTATTTCTTCAAGTTCTTTTTTATCGAGTTCATAAACCATTTAGGCGATGCTATCTCAATAAATAGATATGGCAATAGTCTTTTCAAACCTAGCTATACCGATTGCGAGATCTGGATATAAATAAATAATTTTTTTTAGTTTTTAAACTGCAATTCAATGATCGTGAGTTCTCTTTCGTGCCCTTTATACAAAAGAGAATTCAAAAAAGAAAGTAGACTTTGCTAAAAAGAATTTTTGATGGTTTTACAATGACTACAATTGTTTTACTACTCAGGTCTGAAAGAGATAGAACAATACTGGACACTCATCTCAAAAGAAATTATAAAACTCACTGTGCTCAATCTAATAAAGTATCCTAAACGAAACCATCGTTAAAAGATTACAGAATAGATTTTTTTTTATTATTTGTTAAAAAAAAATTAAACAATATATCAATATTTTGGATAATTTTTTGGTTAGTTTTGATGATACTAAAATAATTCTTTCCGTATCGCTCCAAATTTCCAAATAACATTTACTTCGCTCGTTCAGATATTTTGAATGAAAACCAATTTTTATGAAAAAAGCTTCAAATTGTAACAATTTTTAGCATTAACTTATTTTTTTTAATGTGAGTTATGTTGCTGTGAACATAAAGGCTTATTTAATATTTTTTCCTATAATTTTTCAATATAACTCAATCAACATGTTATGGAAATAAAGGGTAATACTAAAAAAAAAAATACTGCATTTGGAACATAATAAAGTGGAATAGTGGAAAATACCTATACTCCAATTTTTTTATCAAGTTCATAAACCATTTTGCAATGCTAGTGCCAACTTATGTCAACAATGAAAGACGGGTATATAGCGGTACGCAGTTAGTCAGTGAATACGGATGGCAACAAACCAGTGCTATTTTTCGAAAAGAAATTTGTCTCTAATGATCAGCCAATAGCTACACCACTCATGATTTTTCGCAAACGTTTTCTATTTTTCTATTTAATTAAGTAATTTAGTATTCTGGTTTTACAATCTGCATAAATTTTTTAAAGGACCGTGATATTTTGGATGTAAATACTTTTATTAATTTGAAATTTTTAACACAATATATTTTTTTTATTTATTTATTTGATAATTTCCTGTACAACAAGATTAAATCTTATAATCACGGTACAGGAAAGCATTATTGTTAGATGTGCAAGTTTAACAAAATTTTAATACTTAAAACTAATAATAATAATTTAATTTATCACAATATAATATTACTTTAAAATCAGGCAAAAAATATAACTAAAAATGGTTTAAAAGTGTTTGCGTTCCTGTTAAGTTGTTGCCATTCTGACACAAGATATTTATTCCTAGGGAGAATGATCTTCCTATCCCTTTGTGATCTTGCGAAACGAATTTTTGTAAAATCCATCATGGATTTTGAGTACAAATAGTTCTGTGAAAAAATATTGGTACTCGAATCTTAAGCAAGTTTTCAGAAGATATGCTTTTTGCAAAAGATGAAATTTGTTCAAACTTCCTGATACCAAAGACATATCTAACGATATAATTATTATAATAAACTACAATAATGACGTCACATAATATTGATAAATGATAAATTGTATTAATGACTAATTCGACGTCATATCTGGTATAGTGTATTTCATTATGATAAATACACTACACCATTGCCCTTAAGATTTAATTTATGTTTGAAAATAAGTAAATTGAATCTGATTATAAAATACTTAATATTACGGTACATGTTTTCTTTCATACAATTATTATGATATATTTTTCCTTTTGAATTTATATTTATTGTGATGTATAAAGTGGATTATGTTCAATACATGTTTTATGTGCTAATTTAATAAATTTTATTCTTTTACAAGCTTTTCCTTTTTCTATACTCTGTATAGCAAATATAAAATTTAATTTATTGCATATTATTTTGATTTCCATTTTATGTAATTGAATATTTCAAACTAAAAATTTATAAATATATTCATATTCTTTTCTCTTCATATTTTTTTTATTTTATCATGGTCAATGATATGGCCGTATTTCTTCTTTATTATAAATTTATTCATGTCGCATGGTATGTTCCTCTGTCCGATTTCATCTCAGCATATGTTCTTCCTTTCATTTCTATTTGGGGTCTATCTATATTTTTATATGCGCTTCTTTATATTCAATAACATTATTATATTCAATTTCTTCATCATATTTATTTTCATACATGTAGTGACGAAACTCTATTATTCTAGTGCGAATTACTTTCGCCTTCTTCTTAGATAATAGTTTCTCCAGGACTTTAACGTATTCAAGTTGGATTATCACTATATCCTGTGCGCTACATTCATTTATTTTCAATTCTTTTATTATATTCCATCTTCGCGAGATTTTTAATGTTTTGCCTATGCACATGAATTATCAATTTCTCTAGTGTCAAAACGTATTTTGCTAGATTTTCATCAATATTCATTACAAAAGTATTATCAATGGACTCAGAAGTACCATTTGTCCTATTTATTCCCCATATATCTTTCTAACCTTGTCGATATACATGCACGCATCTTGGAAAGATAAATTCCAATAGATGCTGTAATCTTTTCCTCATTTGTCACGTCTTAGTTCGTCTGTCACTACCAGCATCTTATCATTTTGATGTATTATTTTAATTTTTTCTTAATTCAAATTTTTGTTTCTACTCATACAATTATCATTGCCAAGCGAGAATACAATCTTTATGATATTCATAAAATACAAATTTTATATTTTCAAATTAATTGAACATATTATCTTAAATTTTCACAAAATAATTCCCTTATTTTTATAAAAAAAAATCCTTAAACAAATTTCTTTTTTATAAATCCAATATCGCAATTATTTAAACCTTTTTTCTAAACTGATATTTTATATATTTTATAATTTAAAAAAATTTTTTTTTTTTTAATTTTCTAAATACATTTTCATTCTCACAAATTATATATATTTTTTATATATTTATATATTTTTTTTAATCTTCCATCAAACTATCGTGGGTTATCCCTTATTAATACCTTATGCAATATATTTAATTTCATTATACTCAATCGTTTAACGGATTGGATCGATCGTAACATGATTTTAAATGAATTCCAAGCTGGTTTTAGAAAGAATTATTCAACCGTTGACACTATTTTCAATCTCGTTAATATTGTGAATTTAAACAAAGCCATCAACAAGAATACATTTGCTTTCTTTGTTGATTTATCGTGCGCCTTTGATACGATACCTCGTAATAGTCTATTCTACAAGCCCTCGTGCCTTGGTATGTCTTCAAAAATAATAAGAATTTTACAACACTTGTATGAAGATACCGAAAGTTATATTTGGGATGGTAACTCTTTTTCCGAGCCTTTTGCCGTCGAAATAGACGTAAAACAGTGTTGTGTATTAAGCCCCCCTATTATTCTCTTTATATGTTAATGAATTAGCAGATGTGTTACCAGGAGGAGTAAATGTTGCGGGCGTTAATGTTAAAATACTGCTCTACGCCGATGACCTAGTTATCTTATCGGATACTCCAATAGAACTGCAGAAAATGATTGATTGCTTATATAATTACTGTTCAACGTGGGCCTTAAGTGTTAATCTAGATAAATCTGAAATAGTGGTATTTCGTTCAGGTACAAGAATCTCATCAAATTTAAACTGGGTTTTTGGTGACAATAGTATTGAGATTGTGAACAGCTATAAATATCTAGGAGTAGACATCGCATATAATCTCTCCTTTAGAAAACACTTAAACAACAAATTAGCTGCCTCGAAACTGGCGATAAACTCTACCTGGTCGAAATATATAAACAACCGGCAAATTTCTCAAAATAATAAGCTGAAAATATTTCAAGCAGCTTCCAGATCTATTATGCTATATGCTGAACAAGTATGCGGCTATGTAAAATATGATGAGGTTGAAAACTATTTAGATTTTTTATTAAAAAGATGCTGTACCTTCCAAACGCAACACCTAATTACATGCTGTATATAGAAACAAACCTAGAGTCACTATACGTATCTACCTTAAGACTACACCTTTGCTACATCAATAAAGTACTAAATATGAATTCTCACAGATTGACTCGCATTTTCGCTTTAAAAATAATAGAAAAAAAAATATATTGGGCTAAGGAGTGGGAAAATCTTTGTCAGCATATATAATTTACCCCTGTTAATTCAATAACACCACTAAGTAGACAGTGGAAACTTATATTAAATCAACTTAAAATCAAAGAACGTAATGATTATATTGAAAATGCTTCAAGTTCACAGTTTCACGATCTATATGCAAAACTGGATTACAATATTTCATTATTATATAATTCAAGTTTCTCTTCTTGTACACTCAGTTTAATAATAAGGGCTGGAGGTGGCTTATTAGACTTGAATGCAAGGTCCTTCAAAAATAACGCTACTGGTATTTGTACAATTTGCAATTTAGATGCTTCGAAAAACACACTTCACTTCATCGGTGTTTGCCCTATATACAAAGAATTTAGAATGCAATATTTTGGTAAATCCATACTAAATTTAAATGAAGTTATATGTATACTAAATGAATTTAACTTTTTCTCCCTGTATAAATATATAGAAGTTTGTTTAAGATATAGAAGATTTATTTTAAATGAATTTATTTTTTAATCCTCCATGAAAATGTAAACTTATATATTACCTCGATATTTTTATTAAAAATTATAAAAATCATTACTATGTAAATGAAATTTGCTTGCCTATATTAGTGCCAATCTGGCTTACAACAATTATGTTATGTCATATATAAATTTAGATATTAATCATATCATAAATGAATTAACTACGTATATACAAAATCTATTAATAAAATAATATAATAAAAAAAAAATATATATATTTTTAAAGGTGTACAAAATTTCCTAAATAACATTTAATTTCATGAATTTACAATTGTTACTTTTTTTTAACTTTTTAGTTTCATATATAGTCTTCTTTTTCCCTCTCCTGTCGAGAGTCCCATTAATCTTATCAATTCTGCCATTTCTTTTTTTATTTTTAACTTTCTCCCACCTCTTTTTGTTTTATTTATAGTCGCTTTCAGTGGTTCCGGCCTCTTCTTCTCGTTTCTTCATTTATATTCTTCAATGGTTATCGCCTTGGGCCACAGTGTCTCGGTGTCGGGGTGTACGCTGGATAACTCGTATCATCTCCTTCTGGAATGTATTCCTCATATTTTTTGCACATCTCTGTAATATCCTCATGGGAAGGAGGCTTTTCATCTTCCATACTGTTAATCAAAAGATATTTCGATCGGTGCTGGCTCGGTTGAAGGATTAGTTGAAGATCTGGCTCATGAGTGTTTGGAGGATCGGTTGTAAATTAGTTGAAAATCCGAATCAGGATCAAAGGAGCAGGATCGGTTGCAGGATCTTTCAAAATAATTACTGATTAGCAAAGGGGCAGGATCGGTTGCAGTATCGCCATATTGTGAATTATCGTTAATTAATGTTATTGTAAATTATTAGGTGATTGATGAGTTAAGATATTGTAAATTATGTTCATTTAATTTTTATTGTAAATTATGATTGATCATTTAATGGGTTTTATTATTCAATTCCCCTAAATATTTTTTGAAGTCTTTCCAGTTCTTTTTGAATGCTGCGTCTGTTCGCAGCAGTTTTAATTCTTCCAAGCACTATTTAAGGTGCTCGGTTAGAATGAGATTCAAAAATGAACAACAAGTTATTCTTTGTTAGTCTAAATTGATTCTGATTTTATTTACAATTTTTACGTGTATTTATATCAAATAATTTAACATAATTTCTTAGAATGACTAATGTGTTTCTATGCTAGTTAATTGTTTATTTTTCAGTTTACATTCCTGAGTTTTTGTTACATGTTAAAATATTTTTATGTAATCTAAGCTAAATGTGACATACTTTTCATTAATAATTTAAATTAACATTGATAAATGATAAACTACAATAATGACGTCACATAATATTTTTAAATAATAAATTGTATTAATGACTAATTCGACGTCATTTCTGGTATAGTGTATTTCATTATGATAGATATACTACACTAACGATTTATTATACAGCAAATTCATCTTACGTTTGCTACTGGCATCACAATTTGCAAAGAGCTCACATCCATACATTGGACCAGGACTAACATATGCTTTTGCCAACAATATCCGAACTCTTAAGGTTATAAAATACTGCGTTGACCAGAGCGACCTAAGTTTAATGTACGTTTTTTCAACCAGTGAGTTAATGTGACTTGTCCAGGTAAGATGATTGTTGATGATAATTCCTAGATTTTTCTTTACTTTCACGATCTCTATTCTTTCGTTGTTAATTTCTACAAAATCATTGAAAGTTTGAACAGTTTTTTTTTTATGAATTACCATACATTTAATTTTCTTTAGATTCAAACAAAGTCCATTTGCTGTTGCCAATATATAGATTTTTTAAAATCATCGTTTAGCTTAATCAAATTTGCATCAATTGATTGCATTTGGCTTCTCAGATATAATTGGACATCATCCACATACAAATGCTTTTTACTATAAGAAAGTTGTTTTGGCAAATCATGCACATAAAATAAGAAAAGTAATGGTCCCAGAATCGACCCTTGCGGAACTCGCCTAGTAAGGATTAATGGATTAAACCAAGTATTATTGGAAAATACGGATTGTGTTCGTTCCGTTAGATATGAAAATAAGAGCCGCGTTGAAGTTGATGAAAGAATGAAGGAATGCGCAAAGTATTGTGCTCTACTGTGTCAAATTCCTTGGAATGATCAAGTAGCACCAAAAAATTATTTTTTCCATCATCTAGTTCACTTCATATATTCTCTTCAACATCAACCAAAGCAGTAACATAACTGTGGTTTGAGCTAAATCGTGATTAAACATTTTTCCTTAATATATTTACACATCTGAGAATGTAGAATCTTTTCCAGTACTTTTGATAGAAAACAAAGAATGGAAATTGGTCGGAACTCTGTATCAGATTTTGGAATTGGTATAATTTTAGCGTGCTTCGATACTGACGGGAAAATGCTTGACATAATAATATTATTAAATAAATAACTAATATATGGTAGAAGTAATGGCGAAAGTAATTATTATTAATTTTTTAACTCATCATAAATAACCAGAAACTTATCGTTAATGATTTATTCGTATATTAAAATACATGTTTAATTTTATGTTTATAAATTTGAATAAATTTCATCTAAATTATTATCTCTAATCATAATAAGTTATTATATATAGACATTAGGGGTATAACTAAAATTTGGGCCTAGATGACTTTTATAAACAATTAAAACAGTTTCCTTAAATCATTTTGTGACAAATAATCCAAATAACTTTTTGTAGATTCACTAGAGATTGTTTACCACATCGATTAATCAGGTAGTCCAAAAATAAACCCTATAAAATAATTCTTAGTCATAGCCCCCATATAAAGCTGCTTCCCGATCCTCACTTAAAACAAAATATTATATATATTTCTTAAAATTTAGTTTGTATATATTTTGACAAAAACTATATGACTTTATGGTCAGGATCGGTGAATTTTTCGACCTTGTCTGCATATAAATATAGCACCCGATATCAACTTTGCAGATCTGCAGGCAAAAAAAAAATTATAAAAATTCCGCTCAGATCTGGATTATGTTTATTTTCTATACCCACATAGTTGGACCTATGATCTATTTTTAAACGCACTGTATAGGATATCGCATAGTTAGTCTAGACCAACTATAATTCTCTTACTTGTTACTTATAATGCTAAATTTAGCTCTCATATTGAATTGGTTTAATTTTTAACAACTGCATCTTCGACTGCATCAACAGAAATATTATATATTATATAACGCCAGTTAAAATCAACGATATTCTTCATCACAATTCAGTTGGAAATATGTCTGTATACTGTATGTAATTCCAAACTTTAACGTAACCTCTAAGGTAACATTCTCAATGACCGCCAAAAAAAAAATACAATTTTTCTACACACATTTACAAAATTGTTCAAAAGTCATACCCCTAAGGTAGAAGTACATTTGACAAGGCAATGAACTCTACTTCAATAGAACTTCATAAACATCAATGGTGATAATAGATACTATTACAAAAACACTTAAAAAATGTTATTGCTATCATATGCAACATCTTAAAAATCCTATAAAATGTGTTGCATATGCAATCACAACAAAGATTGAGAGAGGCAAAAAAAAAAACACTTGGAGAAATAAAGAAAAGTTGTGTGGAGAACTTTCTAATAACCGCTACAATTTATTTTTTATTGGTAATCTTATAGGCCAAAATTATAAGAACCAATTAGTGTTCTAATTATACGAGTAGTTGCAGAATTATGAATTGAAAGTTCAAAAAGTGTTTTTAAATGTCGTATAATTTTGAAAACATGAGTTCTTACTGTCGGCTTAAAAAAAAAACAGAGAAAAGAGTGGTAATAAGAATTTGCGTACTTTGCTCTCTGGCGCTGATATATGATTTTAATACACAAGCGATTTTCGATTAGTTATTAATAAATTTAAAAAAAAAAACCTTTTATAGTAGAAGCATACCTGTATAAACATTTTAAATTCACAAATAACGATTGTATGTTTGTATTTATTTTCTGAGATTAATACGAAGTAAAAGTTGTATGGTATGAAACTGATTCTTAACCACACTGCTCGCAGCCCTAACTTAGGTGAGTGTGAGATAGCTGGAGGTTCAAACCTCACGGTCGCACTATGTAGAAAAATTTCATATAGAAAAATTCTAATCAATTATAACCTAACAAACACAATAATAAACACATTACAAACAAAATCAAAATTTGCATATTAATTATAGCATTAATTGCAATATGTTTGAAGAAATCACGATTAATCTGACAAAAAATTATTTCCGTTTTTTGCAGTGTACATTAGAACTGTTTTAATAATTTCCTCTTTACCTATTATGTGGTTAAAATAAGCAACTAACCAATACCTTTACTTAATATACAATTAAGACTAAGCTAAAATATTCCTTCAGGAATATTATTGCGATGGGAAGGAATTCCTTTCCAAGAGATCACGAAAATTAAAAAATTCAAGATTTTTAAGGTACCAGATTTAAAAAATATATAAATAAATAACAACAACAACAGCAAGCCGAAAATTTTATTTATAATAAACAAGGAAACATATATGTACATTATCCACATTATCATGGATTTGGTTTCTTAAAAAATTTGAAAACACATTGTGCTTAATCTGATAAAGTATGCCAAACGAAAACGTCGCTAACAAATTGCAGAATAGATTTTTTTTGCAAAATTTGTGTTTTAGAAAAAGTTGAAAATAGTACTAAAATTCAATATTTTGTTAATTTTGAAGTTATTAAAATAGAAAAATGTATTCAATTTGTTTTCATAAGACTCTATGTTCCGAAATAACATTTCAATTGTTCTTTCAAATATTTTGTATGAAAACTGGTTTTAAACTCTTTCTTCTAACTCATACTCTCCGTCTGTCTGTCTGTCTATCGTGTTGCAACCCCATTCCCCCTTATCCAATTAATCTCAAGCTTGGTCTTGTGGTCTATAACTCTCTGAGTTAGAGGGGGTCAAAATTTGACATTTTGGCCAAAAAGGTGTTTTTTCTCAGCCATGTAACTTTTTACCTATTATTCTTAACAAAATTTGTCCAAAATAGTTTAGTTAGCTATTTATTCAATCTTTCGGATAAAAATTAAAAAAAAAAATTTTTAGACATTGTTTTGTTAAATAAAAATTTTTTTATACTTTTTTTTTTTTAAACCGCCATTTTTGCTCAAAAGAAAGCTTAAGTTTTTCCTTTAAGAGCATTTTGCTCGCTTAGTGGGATGTGAGTGGGGCATCTATCAAAATAAATGTTTTGTAACTCAAGACAACGGTTTTTCAATTTTTAGCATATGCCCACTCTGAGTTTTTTCCTATTATGTTTCTAAAACCCTAAAACTAAAACATATACTGAAAAACTAGACAAATTAACCTTTCCCACGGTATGTATCATACCTACCTAACTAAGATTTCATACCTTCGATACTGTAATTCCGGCAATATGTTAACCCCAGGAAAAAAAATCACTTTCTTTCTATAGAAATGTTGACAAATTATTTTTTTTTTTTATGTAATAATAACTTAATTAATGTATAATAATGTATCTCGATGCGATTCGCAACACTGAAATAAAAAACTGGGAATACTTTTTGTAGAATTCTATTTCATTTATTTTTTGGCGTTTTTGTGATTTTGCATATTTTTTGCGATTTTAATTTAGGCGTTTTTTTTGATTTTTGCGATTTTTAATTTTGGCGATTTTTGATTTTTGCGATTATTGTTATTCATAATTTTGGTTTTGGCAATTTTTTAATATTGGCGATTTATTTTTTTTACGGTTTTTGTTCTAAGCGATTCTCAGTTTTGGCGATTTTTAGCTTTAGCGACTTTTTGTTTTTGCTATATTTTATTTTTGGCGATTTTTGATTTTGTTTATTTTTATTATTCGTGATTTTACATTTTGGCGATTTTTGTATTTTTTTTTTTCACGATTTTTGGTTCTAATTATTGTTTTTAGCGATTTTTGTAATACGCGATTTTCAGTTTTGGCAATTTTTGATTTCGGCGATTCCGCCCATATTGGTAATTTATTTACTTGTCAAAAGTTTCAAGACTGTCATTTTCACAGACCATTATAATATTTGGTATAGGAGGTGTCACGCCCATTGGTCCGAGCACGACCATTTTTTGGACAACTACTCACACTAAAAACTTATGATCTCACACATAGTTCCAAGACTTTCTCTATTACATTACTCTAGATATATTACATTTAATATTTAGTTTGTACGGTGGGTGTCACGCCCATTGGTCCGTTCCCTCCCGTTTTTCTGCGATTTTTCAAACTAGCTTAATATGTACATGTACATAGTTTCAGAACTCTTTCTGTCATAATACTGTAGATATTATATGTAAAAATTGAAAAATTAAAAAAAATATTGCCTATTTTTCCTTCCGGATAGGCAGATCGGTCCAGTGGTGAAGTTGCCTATAAACCACAAACAAAAAAACGAACGACATATAAAACTCCATTTTTATATATAGGATTATCTATAATATTAATAGGTAAGGCGATTTCTTGAGACCGATGCTTTATTAAGCTGTTTTCTCCCGATTTTGACCAAACGTATTTTATTTGAAAGATATTTCTTTTTAGCTGTGCACCAGATTTACAAATTTTTATTTTTTTTTTTTTGTTTTTATGTAAAATGCATTTAAAGTTGCTACTAACATAAAATTGTGAGTTTGTCTGTGAGCTTGTTTTCTTCATTCACAATAATAATTGTGTTGAATTTAAACCAAGGTTCAGAAAATACACACATGAAACACACAATGTTCTGTTCAAAAGCAGCCAAAACATATCTTTATTTTCATATCAATTATGTGCGTTTCTAAATTTTCTACGGTGCCCAACACAACCATGACTGTGTTCGTTTTAATATTTCGTTATTTACACGAACATTTTTGTATCACGTACTTTTTGTTTCAATCACACATAAAGCACACATTTTTGAGTGTTGCTTTATTTGAAGTTCATGTTCTGGTACGTGTACTGAAAAAAAAAAACAGAACATGTACAATAAACAGGTTCGAGCTCAGTTATATTTTAAGTCGTGTTGTGGCTCGTGTAGTAAGAAAAAACAGAACATGTACAATAAACAGGTTCGAGTTGAGTTATATTTTAAACACGACTTAAACACGACTTAAACACGACTTAAAATATAACTGAACTCGAACCTGTTTATTGTACATGTTCTGTTTTTTCTTTCTACACGAGCCACATCATGACTTAAAATATAACTGAACTCGAACCTGTTTATTGTACATGTTTTGTTTTTTTTTCAGTACACGTACCAGAACATGAACTTCAAATAAAGCAACACTCAAAAATGTGTGCTTTATGTGTGATTGAAACAAAAAGTACGTGATACAAAAATGTTCGTGTAAATAACGAAATATTAAAACGAACACAGTCATGGTTGTGTTGGGCACCGAACAAAATTTAAAAACAAACATAATTGATATGAAAATAAAAATATGTGTGTGTTGGTCTAAGTTATGTTTGTTTACATATATGTACGAGTTTTTTATTCAGTGTGTGTTTTTTTCTGAACTCTGATTTAAACCAATAACGCAAACGATATTTAATTAGTGTTAAATTGTGAATTGGATAAAATTGGTAAGCATACATTTTGGGTCTTATAAAATAATATATTAAATGAAAATATGAAATGTTGTAGAATTTGCACCCGAATTTCTAGGGCTGGGATCTGCTAGTATATATTATTATTATTATCCTGGATTACCGTAAACATATTAAACTGGAATAATGGCAAATACTTATTCTTCAGAGGATACCTTCCTCACCTTTTTCTACCTAAAATGCAAGCAGTGTTTTGTTTTTCTATTTTACCACAGAATGCTCCACATTAAGTGCTTGAAAATAATAAAAACTAAATAAAAAACAGAAAACAACAAAAACAACACATCTTCAAAAGTATCTCACATCGTAAAACTTCAATTTAAAAATACGTAATTTGCAATTCATTTCTATAAGCAGCACATACATTGAGTAGAATAGAGTAGAAAAGTAGACAGACTACAGCAGGCAGCTTAGGAAAAGCAGACAATCAGGCTGAATATATGGCAGTTTTAGCAGCAACACCACCACAATAAGCGTGTGGCAAACAACTAATGGCATCATCATCATCATCATAAGCCAAAATATAAACCAAACGACGACTGCAATGCAATGCTATGCAAAAACCTAATACAACAACTAAGTAGAATGAAGAAAAAAAATGTGTCTTAAAGGAGGCGTGTGGTAGGCGGTATTTGCCATAGCTTTGGTGAAATCGTTAATGAATTGCATATTGGCGCGTGTTTTTTCAGTATTTTGTGGTAACCAATATAAGGAAAAAAAATCTTTGAACTCTTTTGCGTATTTGAGTTTGATTTTTTTGAACTGATTTTAGCATAAATGTTTGAAAGTATTCATCCTTGTTGTTGGTGTTGTTCGTATGCTTAGGTAAAGTAACGATTAAAATTCCATTTTTAATTACATGCACATTTACGTGCTCTTGCGTGCAACATTGGAGCAACTACCACCACACACAATACAAAAATTCTACTTTTTTTTAAGCTAAAGAAAACTGACTTAACTTAAGCTATATTCTTACTATTCTTACTTATACGTACGTATAGTTTGGTAATGTGTTTTGTTTGAACGTATTATGCATTTGTCAGATGATGATAATATTGAAAATGTTACTGCTGCAGCCATTATATATAGTAATATATTAACATTCATTAAGGTGGCACTTATCTATATATATTACCAAAGTACTAATAAAGTTATATTCGAAAAAAAAAAAGGTTAAGGTCTATAGCGTGGATCAGATATATATCTAAAAGTCGAACTATCATTTAAGCTTATAAAGAAATTTATTTGATTTTGTTAAGGAAGAGTGGTTTTTGTACATTTAATATTAAAAATTAGATTTTTGATATTTTCGGTTTTAGGCATCCGAACATATTAAGCAGTTTTGGTCGAATTTTTTTTTCTTTTTTTTTTTGATATTTTTAATTAAAACTACCAAATAACCTACTAAAATAAATAAAAAAACTTTTCCATAAATTCCATAACGGACATCCAAACACAAATATTAACTCAGCGATATATTTATACATTTTTTTTCTTTTTTTTAATATTTCATATATGTTGTCTTGATCAAGGCCATAATACGAGACTACACATACAGAGCACGAAACGCTTTAGCGGTTTTACTATACTAACTTAACACAATCGCCGAGCGCCAGAATAATCCACCTCCAGACCAATGCCTCAAATGTCACAAACAATAAATATTATTTGGCAATAAAAACCAAAATTTAATGTTATTTTTTCATAATCCTCTTTAAGAAACTAAAACTTGAATTATTGACTTTTTATAGAACTTGTAAAGAAACAGTTTATAAAGAACGCCAACAACAATTTTCAATAATTTTCGGCGATACTCACAGTTATTTTTAGGATTATTGGTTGTTAAGCGTAAGAACACGCCGCACTGTGGACCATATTTTCAGAAGGCGGCCAAAAATCATATAAGAAAAAAAATAAAATATTGAAAAAAAAGTTGAATTTTTACTCCTCAAAATTTTTTTGTCTATTGAAGTTGCTTCTAAGCAACTTTGGTCCACGGTGATAGCAAAGACTTTGAAATACAAGACATGAACAAATCACACAAACGGCGTTGTAGAGCAGATATAGAAGCCATTCTGGAGCTTGAATGGAACAAGTCTTCTGACGAAGAGTGCGAAGATAACGAGGAAGAGTTTTTGGAGAATGGGTTAAATTAAATTTTGGAGAAAGGTGAGGAAATCTAGATCGATTTATTAGAAGTTATCACCACCGAAGAACGTGTTGAAGAGTATGTATGCAGAGAGTTCTATATAAAAAGGCAAACAGGAACAACCTTACGCTAAATCTTATTCGTTTTCACATGGATACTCCAGCCCATTCGAAAGATGAAAGAGAACATTATTTCTACATACATGAAAACTTGACCAACGGCAACTATAAAATTCTTTGTGAAGCAGTAAGCTTGAAAAAGCGACATCTCCTGCATGCTGCATATTCTTTCCGTGGCCTTATTTACGTAAAACGCGTAAGCACAGATAAGCCGACCTGCATCGAACACTTGGATAAATTACAGCAATTTTTTCGTTGTACTGAAGAAGATAAACCCATTGATGAATCCGATAATAATATACTCCGTGATAATGCTGTCGTCTAATTTTGAACGCTTATCTTATATGATAACGGTATATGTTATTTTTTTTTACTTTTTATATATTCCTGTTTATGTCACTATAATTAATTTAGAAACATTTTCAAACTTTTCAAACGTATTGCTTTGCTCTTAGTTGCATTTTAAATCCTCTCAATATTATTAATTATGAACAACGTTGGTAGCACAGGTGGAAATTCCAATGATGTAACGCTAAATATGATAAAAATTTTGGCTAAACAGAAGGAAGGTGTATAAATTTGTCACATAAATGCCCAAAGCCTATTAAATAAAATAGATGAGTTTAGAATAGCTTTCGAAAATTCCAATATCGACGTAGTTTGTGTCTCAGAGACATGGTTCACTGACTCAACTCCTAATAGCCTCGTAAGTTTGGATGGTTATAATATTTTTAGATCGGATAGATATCAAACAGGCGAAGACGGGGTTCTAAAGGGTGAGGGTGGTGTTGCCATATATATAAAAGATACTCTTAAGTGCAAATTTTGCTGCAAATCTGACAAAGAAGACAAAATTGAGCACATTTTTATTGAAATTTTATCTCTTGGAAGGAAGATGCTAGTTGGCTGCGTTTATAGACCAAATAGTCGTACGGATTTTTCAAAACTAATTAAAACTATCCAAACATACACCGTGGCATATAACGATATAGCAATCCTAGGTTATTTCAATTCTAACCTCCTCGTTGAATTATCCTTTAAGGACAGTATGCTGACACATGGACCCATTCCAGTCAATATCACCACTCCAACACATTTTACAACCTCTAACAGCACACTTATAGACCTTATTTTTGTGGGTGATACATCTAAAGTGCTACTGTATGATCAATTATCCGCCTCATGTTTCTCAAAGCATGACCTTATATTTGCAGTATATGATTTTTTGATTCCTGAAGTAGATAAATTTTATTCTTATCGGGATTTTAAGAACGTAAACTACAATTTATTATATGATAATTTCTTTCAAATTAATTGGAGCAGCATTTATTTAATGCCTTCTGTTGATTATCAATTATCTTTCATTGAAGACAATATTTTAAAACTATTTGATGACACGGTTGCGTTAAGAACGAAAAGGATAACACCAAAGAATAAACCATGGTTTACAAACAGAATTCAGCAACTAATACACCGAAGAGATTCAGCCTACTCAAGATGGAAACATTTCAAAACACTTGAACTGAAAACTGAATTCCGATCAACTCGAAGCGATGTCAATCACCAAATTTGGATTGCTAAATCAGAATATTACACTAATCGCTTTAGTACTGCGTTGGATTCTAAAAAAACTTGGCATACTATTCGCGAAATTGGTATTGGTAATTTTGACAAAACCAGAAACTGTCCTGTTGTTGCTGATGAACTCAATAAGATGTTCACTAATATACCCATGATTCTAACAGACGTTACAAGCTGTAATGGTCAATAATAATAATAATTTCTTTCTAGAAGAAAACAAGTTTGAGTTTTCCTGCGTCAACCAGTCTGATGTTTTCCCTTGTATCTCGTAAATAAAATCTAATGCTATTGGATATGATAACTTACACCCCCAATTTATTAAAATTCTTTTACCACTAATCTTGCCTTATATTACTCATCTGTTCAACACCATCATCACGTCGAGTCGTTTTCCTACAAAATGGAAACATGCAAAGATAATTCCGCTACCTAAATCAAACGCAGAATATCGTCCAATTGCCATACTTAGCTTTCTTTCGAAAATTTTGGAAAAACTACTACACTTGCAAATGAGCACATACTTACATGTAAATCAACTTTTGACTGACAAGCAATCCGGCTTTCGTGCCAACCATAGTTGCGTTACTGCCCTTATTGATGTTTCCGAAAATATAAGACGTGAGTTAGATGACGGTAAAGTTAACTTTTTGGTTCTTCTTGATCATTCCAAAGCCTTTGATACTGTCAATCATTCTACATTATGTATGAAGCTAAGTCAATTATTCAATTTTTCATCAACATCAATACAGCTAATATCAACATACCTCTCGGAACGGATACAATCAGTATTCGTTAATAATACAATATCTGAACCATTTGCCATATCAAACAGAGGTAAAAAATTAATTATTCCTAAACATCGCTGCCTAGTATCAGAATGGCACTTTTTCATAAATGCTGTACGTCTTTGGAATAGCCTTCCACCTAATATTCAACTTAATAGCAAAGCAATACATTTCAAAAAATCCTTATTTAAATACTTTGCCTAAACCTTAACTTTTTAAAGGTATTTCTTTATTGTATGCTTATTTTTTTTTTAATTTTTAATCCTGCCAAACCCAATAAATGGGGAATGAAAATGTTTACGCCAGCAGGTTCATCGGGAATTATGTATGACTTCGCGCTCTATAATGATGAAGGAACTTGCTCCCAATATGAACTTGGGATATCATCTCACATCGTCCTATATTTGGCATACTCGGTCCCAAAATTTTAAAACTACAAACTGTATTTCGATAACTGGTTTACATCGGTCAGTCTTCTTGTATCCTTGAAAGAAATGGATATATTTTGTATTGGTATTGTCAGAAAAAACTGAATGGGGAATTGCAAACTGAAGTCCGAATCTGATTTAAAAAAGCTTGGAAGAGGATCTTACGATATGAAGTGCGAAGTCAACCATAGAATTGCTGCTCAATAAATTATATTTTAACTCGGACTTTGGCCATTGTGAACATTAGAACTAAAAAGTTTTAAAAAGTATTAGTTGTAAATTTAACTGAACAAATAACCCATTATATAAAAAAAAATTTTTTTAACCTTTTAACACTTCACTTTTGTACTAAAATACAACTAAAAATTAAAATGTATTTTAAACCCTCCATAACTTTTTTTTATTATCGGTCGATATTTATGTTTTATAACAAAAATTAAAGGCTAAAGTCCCACCTATCAAACAAAAAACGCATATCAAAATTCCAATCAAATCGAAAGTTATGGATTTTTGACCGCCTTCTCGTAAAATGGTCCACTGTGTGCCGCACCGCACTGTTTTGTTTTAATTTTTCACTGAATTGGAAAAAATGATTATGTGAAAAATATTGAAAATAAATATATGATCAATTAATATTAATTAATGATTAAAAAATATTAAAACTTAGTTCACATAATCTTAAATTGAATGACAAAAAAAAATTGCTTCAACTGACATCACATTATTTTTTTCTCATTACGTTTTCAGTGACAAAAATAAATCCGATCTTAAACCAATTGCAAGGAAGTGAAACAAAATAAGTGCCATCCAAATGGGAATGTTGTTGCAGTTGCTGTTGCTGTGTTCTGTGTTCTTTTGCGGATTGACTGCATTTCTTGTTGAAATTGGCAAATTGTATTTGATAAACAACAAAAATGCAAATGAAATTCTTATTGTAATTTGAAGAATTTTACGATTTATTATTACATACATATATGCATACTGAGCACTCATAAAGGAAGTTATTATCGTTAATAAGAATAACAACAGCAGCAATATCAATCATAACGAGTACATCGTTACGTTGGTATATTTATTTGATATTGTATTAATGAGTAGTTATGTTGGTAAAATTTTCAAATTAATTGGAATTTTATGCAAAGAAGCCTTGACTATTTATAAGATGATTTTAGATGGATGCATATGTACGAACACAGATTTCATTTAAGTGGGTTGTTTTTCAGAAACAGCAAATAATTACCGTTATTGTTGTTTCTTCACAATAGCCTTTGAGGTTTGTTTATAAATGGGATTGAATTAGTTATTAGTGCCAAAAATGTACATATATGTATGTATATCATCTATTTCTATAAATGTTTAGGTAATTTAAATTTTCATATTAAAATTAACTTGAATTTTGATTTTTATTCACATAATTTTTCTGGACAAACGCACGAAAGGTGTTATTTATGTAAAAATATATATCTATAGCCTACACAACTTTGTGGTTATGTTTGTAACTATCAAAAATACTTGAAATACTTTTATTATAACGGTGTCCGTCCGTCCCTCCTTTCCTTTGTCCATATAAACCTGTAAATCAAAAAACAGTTCGTAAATATAAATAATAATGATGAAATTCGGCATTTGTCGGCGTTTGTAGGCAATAGGACGATTGGTATTAAAATTGGAGAAAATTTGTGCACGTTAAGACCAAATTCCCATACAAGTCACGAGATCATGTTAGTAGTTCAAAAATAACTCTGTAAGACCATTGATAGTCATAAAATTCGCATCCACATCTTCACTTCAATCTATCAACAACCAAAAAGTTATTGTATAAATTTTTTTTAAATTTGGTTTATTTCTTTTTTTGATAAAAAAAAATAAGTCCATTTTAGAGTCAGCATATAAAAATGAAATCTATTAAGAACTTCTTCATATCTACAGGCCACAATTTCATAAAAATGTCATTTAAATTTTGTTTATGCAATTACTACCTAAGCAAAGCTGGACTGAAGACCCTTTCTCGAAACGCCAGGTATAGGGTATCGTATAATTTTCGTACATGTTTTAATAGTCTATTAACTGTAATATCGGGGAACCCTCGAAAATGTTTTCAAAAATATATAAATGTGTCTATTGAATTTCAAATTCATATTAGTCAAAATTATTGGTTTTTCCAAGCCATTTATAAAAACTACGTTATTTACTCTAAGCTTAATTAGTGAGAATAGTTCTGGTTTTATTCTTGACTTATTTCATCCACGAAGACAGCGTCTTTTACACTCTCTCTCTCCCCAAAAACAAAAAATACTATTATATGGACGAATGCGTATCATATTGTTTGCAAAACAGTTGTAAATTCCCCAAAGGACTGGCCCCATTTGAAAGCATCAAAATGAAATATATACCAGCATATACAAAAAAAACACACATTAAATTTGGTCGTCTGCCTTAAATATTAGTGGTGGGAAAAATTGCGTCAAATCACCCTTAGGGAAACGCATCATGGTCCAACTGTGGCAGTACTTGACTGTTTACAGCGATGTCATCAAGTCAATGGGTTTTCGATTATGTAGTTGTATGAACATTGGACGGTTGGTTGTTTGGTTAGTTGATGGTATAAGTGTAAATGCGTAAATGAAACTATTATACATATGACCTTGAGCCATGAGAGTCTACAGCGAAATGCAACAATCATACGAGAAGAAATGTGCGTATGAGAGATTTATTCCATAAAATCCACATACAAGGATATAAAAACAGAAAATGCGTGCCAACTATATGTAAATACCCAATAATGATTACGGTAGGGATTTAAAAATATGCCACGTTATTTTTACACTTTTCCCATTACACATGCAAATACGCGTATTGTTCGTGGTTACATACAAACTGTATTAATAGTTACAGCATATTGTTCATATGCCAGTTGAATTATTGTTGTACTGACGGAATAAAATGGCAAGCAATATTTTATTTCCTTAACATAAAATCAGTTAACAATATTTTTTTTTTTTTTTTTTTTGTTAAAGAATCTCACATTTGTTATGATTATGGTTGTTTTAAATATTTAACCATACTCCTTGTAGTGTAGTCCTTGACCTTTTATATTTTTGACCCAAATTTCAAAGATGTTGCTAGAGTTTTTTTGTACTTTTTTCTTCTTTTACATAGCAAAACATTTTTCTAAATTTTTCCTTTTTCACTAACACAACCAATGTCAACTGGCGTCCTTGAGTATTATAAAACAAAAACAACAAAATCCATGAAGCACTCTTTAGAATATCCTTTTTTTTACATATCCCCAAGTATAAAATCTTGTGTTTGTGTGCTTGAACTCATCATATGTGTGTCTGCAACTCTTGTCTAACCCATTTCTAACACAAATACCAAAAAATATCACATAGAAAAACGAACCAACCAACAAAATAAAAAAAGAATATGGAAAAAAAATATTTCACACTTAATACAAGCAAGAAATATTGCTTGCTTTTGCCCTTGTTCTCCAACCATACAGCCAGCCAGCCAGCCATTCAACCATCTAGCCAGACTAGAAAAGATTTTACCCAAAAAGCCAAATACACTTATTTGTGTTGCTTGTAGACACATGAACAAACAACATTGTATAAGTGAATATTCCTTAACATGTTCAAGTTGTTAAAATATTCCCAATTTTTTCAAAGTTATTTTCTAACTTTTTTCAGTACTCGTGTGTAAATTAAAGTAACACTTTCTTTTAAAAACCTTGATTTTGTTGTTAAAGAATTTTAAAAGAGGTACACAAATTTAGCATTTTTTAAAGATAATTGGTTAATTTAATTTAGTTTTTAATTTAGTTTTTAATAATAAAAAAAGATATTTTATTATGAAAAAGATATATGGAAAACATCGTGGAGAGCAGTAGATATAGAGCTTTAACTTAACTAAATTTCATAGTTAATTTTGCTTTTCTATAACTTAGATAAGAGCTCTTCAATAATATCTGTATTAATACATACTAGCAGATTCCAGCCCACGAAATTCGAGTTCAATTTGCAGGCAATTTTTTTTTCTCAACTTAGCCAATTCATAAACCAACACTTTTTTGGTTTATTATAATTGTGAATGAAGATAACAAACTCATTAACGAACACATTAACAAATTTAATAAACCCACACATAGCATACGTATTATTTTATGTATGTGTTAGTAGCAACTTTATATGCAATTTACTCAAAATAAAGAAAAAAATTTAAAAAATCTGTAAATCTGGTGAACAGCTAAAAAGAAGAATCGGATTACAACAGTAGAGCAAAACCTCGGTAACAAGAAATCACCTAGCCTACTAATATTATAGATATATACATATATATATATATATTTTTTTTTGTTTTTAAAAATGCTGTGTGTTGAAATGTACCTTCAAACTTAAAGACATTTGACAAAAAAAAATCCCTATCTAAAGGCGATCCTTCAAAACAATACCGCAACTGAACTAGTGCGCTTCAAATTATTTTGCTTATCTTCAAGCTGTCAGAGCTGCAAGTTTTTGAATATTTCTACAAAGTTTCAATGAATTATATACGGGCACACTGCATTATATATCAAGTTCATTAAAAATTCCAGTAGTCAGTAAATTTGTACTGGTAATGAAATTTAGTTTGCACTAATTTTCACCGATTACTGAAACAAAGTTAAAGTGATCAGTAGATTTCAGTATCAGTAAAAAATTTTTGTATTTCATTCAAATTTTCATTCAGAAATAAAATCATGACATTCACACTTTTATTTTATATATCAATAAATATTTTTTAATAAAATAAATCAAATATTCATTATTGGCCGGCAGAATAATGCTATACTAGCAGATTCCAGCCTTCGAAATTCGAGTGTAAATTCTAGGAAATTTTATTTTTTCATTAAATAAAGACCCTAAAGGTATGCTAATCAATTATAGCCAATTCACAAATAAACCCAAAAAAACAAACTCATTTTTATTACAAACACATAAACAAATTTAATAAACACACACATAGCATTGTATAATTTTATGTTAATAAAGGAAAAATTTATAAATCTATGAATCTGCAAAACGGCTAAAAAGAAATACCTTTCAAATAATATACGTTTGGTCGAAATCGGGATAAAACGGTTGAACAAAACGTCGGTCACAAGAAGTCGCCTAGCCTAATAATATTATAGATAACATTATGCCCTCTTAGCTTTTCTGAACAGAAGCATTTCAAAATTTACATCGCTGATTTTTTGCCTCCTGGAACGATTCACAATGGGATGCTGTATTTTAGAAATTCGTTTATAATTGTGATTTTTAGACAATCTGTCAATGTGTCTCGTTCGGCAGAGTATTAAACGGTTTCCTGGAAATAATTTCCAGAGTCACTGGAGACACGTTAAATTATTTTATTAAAAAATATTCATTAAAATGAAAAATAATTAGAATGACTGATATGATTTCATTTTTTAATTAAATTTTCAATGATATACAATAAATTTTTACTGAATAAAATTTCGTTTGCAATACCAGTAAATTGTAACAGACTATTGAAAATAATTGCAATTGGTAATGAAAATTAAATTTCGTTATCAGTAAAAAGTTTCTGATTACTATAATTGCTTTCAATAATCAGTAAAAAAATTACTGGTAACTTTTAACTATATTAAAACTCTAGCAGAGACCAGCCCTCGAAATTCGAGTGCAAATACTATAAAAAAAAAATTTATTTAATAAATAATTTTATAAGAGCCTATGCTAATCAATTCGACTACAACACTTTTCAAATTAAATTCATTGAATTTCATTATAAATCTTTGTTGAACACTCAGAAGATACATATATAAATGGGTTTGTTAATAAATAATTTTAAAAGGGCCTAAAGGTATGCTAATTAATTTTAGTCAACTCACAATTCAACATAGGGCTTTTGATATTTATAATAAATTCACACACAATATGTATTTTATGTATGTGTCAGTAGGAATTTTAAATGAGCATTGCTCCAAAAAAAAATATTCTAGACGGTGCAATTCTATAAAAGTGGTGGACAGCAAAAAAAAATATATTTCAAATTAAGTATGTTTGGTCAAAATCAGTTATTAACTACAATTTTTATATCTGCCACAAGAAATCGCCTTGGCTATTAATATTATAGATAACAGAATATCAATAATGTCCTCTCAAAACTTTATCCATTGCAAATTTAAGGTCTTTTGTAGTCAACATATTAAATTTTCTTTGTGGAACAAAACTTCAAATTTTTATTTACACTTCACTAATGAAGTTACTAAATATGTTCTTAAGCACTTAGTATGCCATAAGAAATTTTTTGCACATTTCAAAAGATTCTGAATAATATTGTGAAAGAACATGCTTAAAAGTTCTGATATTCTAAAATAAAATATTGCATAAAATCATCACAATTTTGCTTACCAATTGCGGCATTGTAGGGTGGCAAAAAGTATTCAATAGGCAAAAGAAAAGATCACGAAATAAAAAAACAATAAACGCAGTTATACCTCATTTGGTTTATAGTTTCAGCTTCCCTAACAACGTCAAATCAAAAAATTGTAGAGAATTATATTTTTTGTTTATTTGCTTACTAGCTGAACCCGGTGTACTTGGCTACCCCTCATCGTTATAAAATAAAACAAAATAAAAAAAATATTTATACATTAACAAAATATTATTTATTTAATTTAGAATTAATTATTGCAATGCTTTAGGATGTACAATATTTTCGGTGGGTTTCCCTACACGTGAGCATGCAACATAAAGCTGTCCATGCGGGAAACATGGATTTGCTAAATTTAAGCCGCAAACTTGAAGAGATTGACTTTGAGCTTTGTTAACAGTCATCGCAAACGCTAATCGAACAGGAAACTGTAATCGTTTGAAGTCGAATGGTAAATCAGTTGGGATCATTGGAATGCGTGCCAAAAGTACATCTGTTCCTTTATATTTTCCTGTTACAATGGTCGCTTCTATTAAATTATTTAGCATTTTTTTACTGCAAGTCGAGTGCCATTGCAAAGCCGTGGTGGATCGATATTGCGCAGTAAAATAATGGGCACTCCAATTTTGAGTTGTAGCACATGTGGTGGAAAGCTTGGCACATCAATAATCGAATATAAACAAGTAAGAAAATTATAGTCGGTCTAGACCGACTATACGATACCCTATACCATGCGTTTAGAAACCCTATCTCTTAGGCCCAACTAACTGGACATTGAAAATAAGCAAAAACCAAATTTGAGTGGGATTTTTATTAATTTTTTTGGCTGCAGATATGAAAAAGTTCATATCGGATGCTATATCTATAAAGGGACGAGGTCCAAAAATGGACCGATCCTGATCATGTTTGGTAAAATCTCTTGTATTTTGCAAAAATGTATACAAACAAAATTTATGAAGAATCAGGGGTCAAAGGGATCATTTTTGGACTACTCATTAGTGGATGTAATGAACGCATACAGACCCAATTTGAGTAAGATCTATATGACAATTTGGATCTTATGGCAATTTATGTCGATTTCATATGGGTAATTTGTATGGGGGCTAGGTCTGAACATGGACCGATTCTCACCAATTTCAATAGCGTTCATCCCATGGCCGATAAAAGCTTATATACCAAATTTCATCAAAATATGTTCATATTTGCGACCTGCAGTTTGATTACAAGCTTTACATGGACACACAGACGGACGGACGGACGGACGGACGGACATTGTTAAATCAATTCAGAAAGTGATTCTGATTCGATCGGTATAATTAAAGATGGGTCTAGGTCAAATATTTTTGGTTGTTACAAACAGCAGCACAAAGTCATTATACCCAAACCACATAGTGGTATAGGGTATAAAAATTGTGTGTAGTGAGTGAAAGTTTCACACTGTCTACAGGTCTGGCTTCCTACAAATCGGAAACAAAGGGACGTGGCCCGCCGACTTTCACATGGAATGTATATCTATTTAAGAAAACACCTTATTAAGCAAATCAATCCATGCCAAATATTGAGTTATATGGGCGGGGCCCCGCCCCTTCATCCACTAACAACTTTATATAGTCAAGGGCTTAATAGAAGTAATTATGAATTTCAATTTTTCTAAAAAGGGCGTGGTCCCGCCCAGTTTTCTTGTAGTACTATTTCTATTAATTTCAATACGATATATACCAAATATCATCGCCGTAGGTTAAAAAATGGCCGAGATATGACGATTTTAAATTTTGGGTTATATGGGCAGGGCCACGCCCCTTTGCCTACTAACAACTTTATATAGTTAAGGACTTAGTATTTCGCAAAAATATCCTTTTGTGAAAATTTCATGACGATCCTTCCAGTAGTTTAGAGGATATTAAGATTTTTTATTTTTCTAAAAAGGGGCGTGGTCCCGCCCACTTTTCTTCTGGTATGTAATTATATTCTTGCCAATACCATATGTACCAAATATGACCACTGTAGGTCAAAAATTCCCGAGATATGACGATTTAAAGTTTTGGGTTATATGGGCGTGGCACCGCCCCTTTGTCCAATCAAAAATTTATATAGCCTATTATTCCTTCCAGAGTCACAGTAACACGCTCTGAAAATTTCAGGAAGATCGGTTCAGGGGTTTGGCCTCCTATAAAGCACAAACAAACACACATTCATTTATATATATATATATATAGATTGAAAGCAGATTAATTATAATTTAAGGTAAAATGGGGTAAAAAAGGGGATTTGGTAATAAAAAAATGTATGGCTACCTTACCTGTAGATAAAAAGTGTATAAAACTTTAGATAAATACATATTACAAAAAAAGTATTTTGTATAGCAAACGTTGTTAGTGGTATAAGTAAGTATCTGAATTAAAAAAAGGGGGCGGTGAAGTGGGCGTGGTTCATAGTTATATGGCGACGTTAACAGTATTAAGAGCAATATACTACCAAATAAAAAAAATCCATTGGAAGGAACAAATTTGTACAGAGAACAAAAAGTTTAAAACTTTCAAACAAAATTTGGCGTGTAAAGGGGCGTGAAAGGGGGCGTGGCATAAGAAATGTTTATTTCTACCTCGCCTGGAGTATAATGTGTATGCAATTACATAATTTCAAAAAAGTGGGCGTAAAAGTGGGCATGGTAAAAAAAGGTACCCTGTTAATCATGCCAGAGTCCCAGTTAAATGCTGTGAAAATCTCAGGAAGATCGGTCCAGAGGTTTGGTCTCCTATAAGGTACAAACAAACAAATAAACAAATAAACAAACACACATTCAATTTTATATATATAGATTTATTTTTTTTTTTTTTTTTCAATATTAGAACCTTAAGAATATAATCCCTTTGTGGTTCAATTGGGATTACATAAGTAAAGTCATTATTAAAAATAAATGAATAAATAGATATTTTTTTAATAGAAAAGTTAAAGACAATAACAATAAATTAAGAAAATGATAAATCAATTAATGAGCTGGCTATACTTATAGTTTTGAGAAGAGAGAAGTAGTGAAAAAAAAATTAAGAAAAATAATAAAACTAATTATAGGTATTGGAAGATATATGTTCAAATAGGGATTTATAAAAACTTCCCGATAAAAGTTTAATGTTCATGGGAAGGGCACACCATAACTTAATGGCGTTAACGAAAAAAAATCTATTTATATTAAAAAAGTTGGGTTTGGGTATTATTGAAAATTTAAGTTTTTCGAACAAAAATGCAGGAGTTTTGTGATGCAGAAGCTTGTGCAAAATATTAGGTTACGCATGCAAATCACAACCAAGGACTAGTTTTTGCTAGGATGATATCCTATCAAACCGCACTAGACCATATACATATCGCGTAACATTATTAAACGACACCTGTAATTTGTGCATTGGGTGTATGTCTAACTTTCTATATACCTCAGCTGCATATGTTATCAGTGGGAGTATTAAATGAACAACAAGCTTTCTCTTAGTTTCGACTGGTGTAAAGTAAAAAGAATAATATTTAAAAATATTTAAAAAAAAGGATATAAAGACAAACTTTTAAAAATATCTTACTTCCCTTGTTGTAGTGGCAACCAAAAAATTTCTATTTTCCAAACACCAAAAATTTGCAATTCATATAAAAGCTGCCGTTATTCCGCTAATACACAAATGTACTCCATTATGACTCATTTATGATTTAGTCAACTTAATCTCTCATTGTTTGTTTATACACTTTTTAATGTGTCAATGTAGAATTTATTTATGTTTTCTGTTGCATCAAAACTTGGTCATTTGAAATGTAAACTTCAATTGACTGCCAAGCACCCAAATCACCCTTTAAGTCAAAACATACAATTGTATGCGTTCAAAATGTGCGTTTTTTTTTAAATCATCACCCCTAAATGCATCTATTGATATTCATGCAGGTTTCTTTTGTTAGGGGAGGCGGGAATGTGTTTTTTCCAGGGATGAAATAAAAAATTATTTTGTTTTTTCAAGCCACTGAAATGGAAAGTTTATTTATATCGCTTAAAAAAAAAAAAAAAAACATGATGAAATTGAATGTATTTTGTATAAAATATCTTTTTTCTTCCGATTTTATAAACATACATATACAAAAACAATTGTGAAGTGAACTCGAATATTTTAATAAATTTTTGACTTTCTGTGACCTTTTATTTTAGGCAAATTTAAACCAAAAATAGGATAACGATAAAACAAGGCGATATTGTTTTAAAGATCATTTACACTTTTCTCGAATTTATATTTAAACAGATATTGTTGCCTTCTTTCAGCAACTTTAAAGTGTTCTTTTAGGCTTTTTATTCAAGTGTTCTTTTAGGCTTTTAACTTCATTTTCAATAATTAATTTCTTAAAATGCTTAAGTATTTATTATAAATACAACAATATGCGGTTAACATATGTTAAATTTCCATCAGAAAAATCGTTCCATATATTTTCCATATGTTTTTGCGGTTAAATATGTATTGGCTGCCACTTTTTTGTTTTGTTTTATGTATATTTAATGATTTTAAAATTATAACGAGGATATACCATAGTGAAAATCTTTATTAATTGAAAAGACAAATAATGCAATGAAAATACAATATATTATGCCACAATACAACATTTATAACTACAACTACTACCTTTAACTCATACATAAATATATACATGCACATACATATTGCAGTGGTAGCGAAAAGGATATTCATTATCAATAATACTTGTGATGATGACTGCAATTTCGATAATGTGGTCTTATATGACGGCCACAAAACGTTGGTTGGTATACATGGCTACTTTTATAAAACCGCATACAGACACAAATAAGAGATGGCTTTTAAAAACCGCTTGTGTTTGTTTGTGTTATAACGGTAAACTATAAAAATACGCATACGAATATTGTTGTTGGCACCGATGAGGATGACCATGATGATGATAATTGGTAGTCGAAATGATTGTTGTTGTACGAGTATATGTACTCATAACCTTATAAGGATATTTTTCAACTAAGTAGATATAAATATGAAATGATTATAATTGTTAATATAAATAAAAAATGCATATTCCACGAAATCTTATAATAATTAAAAATTTATATTAAATAAAAAAAATTGCACCGCACCTTAATTTCTTTGCTTGTTTCTTTTTTTTTCAATTTGTAAAGGCTCTTTTAAAGAAATATAACACTAAATAAACACCATCCAAAGGAAATACAGTTTCATAATACATTCTTTATGAAATTAAACAAAATCTAATGCATTCCGAATCATCTGAAATATAAAATAAAATAATTCTGGATCGTTCGAAACAATCTCATATCTTAGTTTAAAGATTATATTCAAGGCTTCAATACTTACTTACCCAATTATTCACTACCTTTTCATAAAATGTTTGTCAAATTTTGTAATAATTTTTAAACATTTTTCCACATTTTCACATTTATTTCTGAAATTCAAAAAAAAACTAATTTAGGTAATTTCAATACCTCTCAAACAACATATAATAAATATGTATATTGTGTACAAAATTAATAAAAAAAAATATATTGAAATTTTTAATACTACGAAATATCTTTTATATAAATTTTTAAATTTTTTTAAATATTTACTATTATTATTATTATTATTATTATTATTATTATTATTATTATTATTATTATTATTATTATTATTATTATTATTATTATTATTATTATTAGCAGATTCCAGCGTTCGAAATTCGAGTACAATTTCTAGGAAATTTTATTTCTCAACTTAGCCAATTCACAACCCAATACTTTTTTGGTTTATTATTATTCTGAATGAAGATAACAAACACATTAACAAATTTAATAAACACACAAATAGCATAAGTATAATTTTATATATGTGTTAGTAGCAACTTAAAATGCAATTTACTCAAAATAAAGGAAAAATTAAAATAACTGTGAATCTAGTGAACAGTTAAAAAGAAATAACTTTCAAATAATATACGTTTGGTCCAAATCGGGATAAAACGGTAGAATAAAACATCGGTAACAAGAATTCACCTAGCCTATTAATATTATAGATTATTACTAGCAGATCCCATCCCTCGAAATTCGAGTGCACATTCTGGGAAATTATAATTTTCAATTTAATAAAGACCCTAAGGGGCAATGTTGGCAATGTTATTGGTTTATATCTATTTTATATTTTATGTTTATGTTATTTTTCAATTCAACGCAATTATTATTGTGAGTGAAGAAAACAAACCCATTTCTTTTGCAAAAACATTAATAAATTTAATAGACA
Source organism: Cordilura impudica (assembly GCA_963682025.1). Classification (NCBI taxonomy): domain Eukaryota; kingdom Metazoa; phylum Arthropoda; class Insecta; order Diptera; family Scathophagidae; genus Cordilura; species Cordilura impudica. Next base: position 206,078,206 of record OY821521.1, read on the forward strand.
TACACTTAGCATTGTATAATTTTATGTATGTGTTAGTAGCAACTTTAAATTCATTTTACTCCGAAAAAATTAAAATTTTGTAAATCTGGAGTACAGCCAAAAAGAAATACCTTTCAAATAAGATACATTTGGAATAAATCATCGGTCACAAGAAATCTCCTTACCTCTTAATAATATAGATTATTATTGTTTTCAATTTTCCATTAAACTTACATATTCCGCAGATACAGTGAAATTCTTACTTCACAATATAAGTTCAATAAAAAACCTTATTTCAGGCTAAAATTGGTCACTGGTAATAAAAAAAAATGAATAAAAATCGGGAAAAATATGAAAGAAAAATTAAAAAATTTATAAAAAACTAACGTACAAAAACCAAGTATTATACTTCCTTTCTCTGTAAATTAAGTTTACCGTATCGTTTCAGTGTTACTCAACAGTTGTAAATTCTACATTCAAAAACAGTATTTCCAATACTTTTTTTCATCGTCGCCACGAGCCTGCCTGTAAAATTTCAGCTGGATTCGATCACGGGATAAGAGTTAAAGATCGATTCAAATTTTTTTCGATAAGCAGACACTACGAGTTAATATAAAGGAAGTAAAAATTTACAATTTATACATTTATAATGTAGATGGGAAGTATTCAGGAAAGAATCTAAGCAGTAGTAGTAAAAATATAAGACCCTTACTGGGCAGAAACCTATCAGTTATTCGTCAAAGCCTAAATTTATTTTCCAATACATGGAATATGATGAATTGTTTCAGCAACCAAATACGTATCCAAGTGTTCAATTGTGAGGGCGGTCCCAGAAAAACTCGATCTGACAAAAAAAAAACGCAACAAATTTGGGAAAAAGTTTTATTATTTCTCAACATAATCTGCTTTTAGCTCGATATACTTTTCCCAGCAATATTCAAATTTCGATACCGTTTATAATAAGAACTGTCCAGCTCCTTAATATAACCATCAACTGCAGATTCCACTTCTTCATTGTTGGCAAATCTTTTTCCACCGAGCCAATTTGTCAAGTTTGGAGTTAGAAAATAACCCGAGGGAACTAAATATGGTGAATAGGATTCTGCATTGCCCTTCTTTTTCCTTAATTTCATAACTTAAACGCTGCAATAACTTCGCATAATACTCGCCATTGATTGTTTTGCTTTTTTGAAAATAATCAATAAAATTATACCAAAAAAAAAACAGAAGCATTAACTTTGCCCATAGATGGAACTGTCTTCGTCTTCTTTGGATATGATTCTCCCATTTCATTTCTCTGTTTTGACTGTTCCTTTGTCTCAGGTGTGAAGTGGTGGACCAATGTCTCATTCATGGTTACGAATCGATGCAAAAACTGGGCTTTATTACAGTGAAACATCGCCAAACACTTGAAAATCTTGACGAATGTGATGTACATGTGCCATGGTTACGAATCGATTCAAATACTGGGCTTTATTACAGTGAAACATTGCCAAACACTTTGAAAAATCTTGACGAATGTGATGTACATATGCCAATATAGCACTTTTTGTAATGACCATTGTTTCAGTTGGCTCAAGCACCTTCACCCGACGATCATCCAATACCATTTTGTGGATTTTCTTAACCATTTCTGGCGTGGTCACCTCAGTTGGTCGACCACTCCGATGTTCACCTTGGCAGCTCGTATGGCCTCGTTTAATCTTTACCATCCTCTATATTACAGTCGAAAGCGAAAGAGTAGAATCTAGTTCGGCTGTAATATTTATTGGGCAGAAACCTTTCAAATGAAAGTATTGAATTACATAACGGTAACCAATTGTTTCCATGTTTACAAGTTCACTAAGATCGTTTACTTTTAAGGGCTGCATAAAAAAAATCTAACCAACATGTTTTGTAAAGTTATCACTTTTCACAAAAGTATTTTTTTAAACTACTGCCGCCATCTATACGTCAAATCGGGCTGTTCTTGGACCACCCTCGTAAGTTAAAGTAATGATATACATACTTCTGTTTTCAAGTACTAATTTCTGATCATTTCACCAAATATTCTGATCCAAATCATTCGATTGTTAAGAAATTCGGTGGCCACGATAATTTATATATCCACAAAATCATTGTGGGAAGCATACACACAGAAAAAATATTTGCGAACCGAATTGGTCTTAAGCGGAACTACGGTATTTTCAATGGTAGCAACAGAAATTTAATATCATCTGCGAATTTTCTATTATTATAAAATATTTACTGTTGAGGCAATGGAATTGTAATCATCGTGAACCCGAAAACCGGTAATTAGCATTATCGAAATTAGGTTGGTAATAAATTCGGTAGCCACAATGATCTGTTTTCTGTGTGTACTTTAGAAGCCGACGTATATCATTCACCTATGCGGGCATCACTTGCAAAAACTTAACACAATATTTATAATTTAACCCTAATTCAGTGAGAACTATTTCAAATTAAAATTCCTAGCTTATTTTGTTAAAAATTTTAGCATTTCCACAAAACAGTTGTTTTCATAATAATTCTCAAAAAAAAAAAAATGTTATCCAAAGGCCACTCGTTTTAAAAATAAACCAAACAATAAAATGCTGTTAATTTTTTATTAACTTGTTTATTTGTATTTTCACTCTCAGGAAACCCACCCTCTCATAAAACAACAACAACAAAAAAGTCCAGTGCAACACCAAACAAACTGTATATGCGTTTTAGTAACAGCATTGGAAAAAGGGCAAAAAATATTTTGATGTAAAAAAAGCTCCGCCCTAGCAGAAGAGTGTATGCAAATATAAGATTCGCGAATTTACTTAACATAGTAGTACAATTTTTTTAAATTATTTTCATTTTAATCAGCAACAATTTTGTTGTAACGTTTTTGATGAGATGGCTTTTTTTGCAAGGTTTCTCAACAGGGAGGAAAACTTATTTAGCAAAAAGCAAACATAAAGTAAATGTACACGGGTGCAAAACAGTGAACTGGGATAATATTTTAAATACTTGCAGCATATAAACGGTGACTTTATTTCATCTTTAAGTTGGGTTTGTATTAAAAGGTTTATTAAATGTATAGAATATCATAAAGGAATATCGCAATAGTTATTTTTCTTTGTAGTACTTATTAAGTCAATAATTTGGATCCATATATTGTAGGACGTTTCACCAAAAAAGTTTTGTAACACGTTTTTCAAATTATTTGGAGCTCGGTACGGAGTTGCTTAAATCAATTTATTTCAAAAAAATAAGGGTTATTGAACATTCATTTCCTTGGTGCTTTCTTTCTACAAAAACAGATTAAGCATTTTTGAAAATTTGTCCTCTATAAAAATTATTTGTTTAACGAGCACATTTATAAGCTTCAAAAAAAAGATTATTTTAAGTATTTTCAAGTTCAAACCGCAATTACTCGAGAAATTGGAAATACTTTGGTGCAAAATTAAACGTGCTACGATAAGCCCTCAAAGAACCTCTTATTTGAACACCATCACGAAATTTTCATATTTTGGTATGAAGCTCATATTTAAGGAGAATAATATAGGGTAAAAAAGTTATTTCGTGTTTTTATTTTTATTTCTCCTAAAGTGATAAAACTAAAGATATTTTAAAGGTATTAAATGTTTCAATGGTGCGTGGTATAGAAGAAGAGAGCATATATTTATAAAAATCATGTGACTCCAATCACAGGGGAGATGTGTAAACATCTAGTAATTAAAGATTTGTTACGTCACTTTTTTAAAATCAAACAGAAAGTTTAATCTATGTATCACTTATATCAAAATGCAGGAGCTCTGCTAATATAAACATATTTATTATTACTTATTATTTCAACTGGTTAATTTTTAATTTTTCGTTTTTCACTTTTTATTTTTCATTCTTCATATTTCATTCTTAATTTTTTTTTCATTTTTAATTTTTCAGTTTTCATTTTTTATTTTCTATTTTGAATTTTTAATTTTTAATTTTTAATTTTTAATTTTTAATTTTTAATTTTTAATTTTTAATTTTTAATTTTTAATTTTTAATTTTTAATTTTTAATTTTTAATTTTTAATTTTTAATTTTTAATTTTTAATTTTTAATTTTTAATTTTTAATGTTTAATTTTTAATTTTTAATTTTTAATTTTTAATTTTCTATTTTTTATTTTTTATAGTTTAGTTTTTATTTTTTATTTTTAATTTTTTATTTTTTATTTTTTATTTATTTTTTATTTTTTATATTTGTCATTTTTAATTCTTCATTTTTCGTTTTTCATTTTCCACTTCTCATTTTTTATTTTTCATTCTTCGTTTTTCGTTTTTCATTTTGCATTTTTTATTTTTTATTTTTCATTTTTCAATTTTCAATTTTCATTTTTCATTTTAATTTTTAATTTATTATTTTTAATTTTTCACTTTTCATTTCTCAGAATTCATTTTTAATATTTCATTTTTCGTTTTTCATATTTTATTTTTCATTTTTTATTTCTAATTTTCATTTTTTATTTTTCATTTTTCATTTTCAAACAGGTTATTACATATCATAATTTTTTCATTTTTCGTTTTTAATTTTTCATTTTTTATTTTTTATTTTTTATTTTTTATTTTTAATTTTTAATTTTTAATTTTTAATTTTTAATTTTTAATTTTTAATTTTTAATTTTCAATTTTCTATTTTTTATTTGTTAGATTTATCGTCATTTTTCAGACATATTGCAATTACTACTGTAATTAATATGCAATTTTTTAATTTTGTTTAAATGGTGCGTGGTAAAGAAGAAGAAAGCATATATTTCAAAAATTCATAACTGCACTGTATTCTTAATCGGACCGGTTTCTGGCATTTCAGCCTTCATCAGCGATTTATTGAACATTGTGATAATTGTTATGTTTTAATTGAATAGATTGTTTCTATATGAAAAAAAAATTTTTTTTTTCTATAAGTAAATTTTTTTTATTTATTTTTTTTTTTTTTTATTTTGTTTTTCATTTTTAATTCTTCATTTTTCTTTTTTCATTTTCCACTTCTCATTTTTTATTTTTCATTCTTCATTTTTCGTTTTTCATTTTTCATTTTTCATTTTTTACTTCTTATTTTTCATTTTTCAATTTTCATTTTTCATTTTTAATTTTTTATTTTTAATTTTTCACTTTTCATTTCTCAGTATTCATTTTTAATATTTCATTTTTCGTTTTTTATATTTTATTTTTCATTTTTTATTTCTCATTTTTATTTTTAATTTTTTATTTTTCATTTTTCATTTTCAAACAGGTTATTACATATCATAATTTTTTCACCAATACAAGCATAATTCACACCGATTTTGTCTTGCGGCTCACATGATACGCTGTTTTGTGATCGTATTGTGAAATAGAAATTTAACCCCCTGCGAGTATAGATGTTTACATATCAAAAATTTATAACTTACTTACTGTATTCTTAATCGGACCGGTTTCTGGCATTTCAGAAATTTTAGAAATTTTTTCTACTTAGGACGGCCGTGAGGTTTGAACCTGAACCTCACATACACTTTTACTTGCACTTTTTGGTCAGCGCTTTAACACACTCACCTAAAGTCAGGCTTACGAGCAGTGTGGTTATCTTTACGTTTCAATATTTATTTGAATTTGCCTGGACAAATGCAACGGCTCATATACAAAAAGTAGGTTAAATTTTTATTAAAACCAAAAGAAAAATTAGTCAACATAAATATTTAAGAACCTTAACTTCGAGACATCATTTTCACTTTTTTTTGTTGTGGCATTTGCAACTAATTTATATTCTAAGCACGTTGGCTGTGCACTAATATCATCATCATAAATTACTAAACAGGTTAAACATGTTTATGCATTTATTTACAAAGTATTTTTTTTATATTGCATACTTTTAGGTTACCTCAATAACAGCAACAGCATTGCATACTTGAAGGTAACCTAAATTACACATACACAACAACAACAATAAAAAGAACATATAAACTTATATTACAAAAAAAAAAAAAACATACAACAGAATTTTAGCCTCTTAATTACTTAAAAGGACCTGCTGTATAAAAATTATAGCACTCTAAAAATTATATTATTAAATTTACCTTTAATTTGTTGCGAAACTATACAAATTCATAGACCAACAAAAAAATTTAAGTACCTACTAAGGAAGCCAACGATATGAAACGTTACATCTTCACCAGGAAGTTGCTCTTAATTGCACTATGACCTACCTCATAATGATCAGGATGTACTAAGACAAGTAAACATGAACTAATTTTGCAATAAGTAAACGAACGTCCTTTCCTTAACTATGAAACACATCTAAACAAATTTAAAATTACCACGATAGTTGCTAAAGGGTCTCAAGCCAAGGCAACGAGTGATGTTGCAACTATCTTCGCGTGGTAAAATTCATTTTTATACTCGCCATGTAAATAACGGAAGTTGCTAATATTTTCTTTTGCCACATTGCAACCAAATTGAAATTCTCTACGACTTTAACCTCTGCCGTTTTGTTATTACACTCGTATATGCCCAAATACATAGATGCTGGGGTCTAATTGTTGTTAATTTTCTAAAATGAAATTCGTTCAATTAAGTACACACCGTGGCATAATGATGATGATGCTCTTATTGTTGCAATACAACTATGCTTGCTTGCCAGCTATACAAAACATTTTATTTGCTTCCTTACTTCTACAGTTTTGTTTTTTTTTTTGTTGTTGTTTTTCATTCTGCAGGTCCTTTTGTACCATGTCAGTACCATTTTGTAGTGGTTTCTTATCATCTCCACCACATCTTTCTAACTCATTTTAGCAGTTCGGCTGTGTTTTGCGTGACATCGCCCCTTCACGATCATAAGGTACGGTAATGTTATAATTTAAAGGTTTGAGGTTAATTTAAGTGTTCACACAAAAGTTATATGCGAAAACAACTACAACAACAACTAGATAACATTGTAATACAACAAGTTTTGCAAATTTATTCGCCTGAAAATATGCAATTAACTCTTCTTCCTCTGTTTGGCTTTCGTTTTAAGGTATTTTTTTGATGAAAATGTCATATTTAATTAAGTTATAATATAAACATTTTGTTAAGGCATTTTTAATGAACAACTATGGTAATTTTCAAATCATGGATCTAAATGTAAAAATTAAAAAATAATGTTAAATTTTGTATTTTTGTTTTCGAAGGTTTCGAGTTATAAATACCACAATCAGTTTATAATTTTAGTTGTGTAATGTCGTAAAAAGGAGTTTCCTTACGGGCTAATATTTTTTAAGTTATTTATTTAAATTTATTTTTTTTTTTTTAATTTTTACAATTTGTAATGAACAACAGCTTTATTCCAGCTGGTTTTCAGTTGTACATATGTTTTTATCAAAATGTTAATTCAAAATAAATCACCAATACTTTTAAATTTAAAAAAAATATATTGATATAAAAAATATCAGAGTGAAACAAAATTGAGTGAATAAAAAAAAAATTTTATAAAAAAAAAAACTATAAAAAAAAAATTTTAATATTTTTATAAAAAAAATTAATATTTCAAGTGAAAAATTTTGGTATAGTTAATATTTTTCTCTGTGAAAATTAAAAAAGAATGATGTTAATAACAGCAATAAATATTTTGATACAAAAATGTATTTATAAACAAGTAAGAAAATTATAGTCGGTCTAGACCGACTATACGATACCCTATACCATGCGTTTAGAGACCCTATCTCTTAGGCCCAACTAACTGGACATAGAAAATAAGCAAAAACCAAATTTGAGTGGGATTTTTATTAATTTTTTTGGCTGCAGATATGAAAAAGTTCATATCGGACGCTATATCTATATGGGGACTAGGTCCAAAAATGGACCGATCCTGATCATGTTTGGTAAAGTCTCTTGTAATTTGCAAAAATATATACAAACTAAATTTGAGAAGAATCAGTGCAATATTTTTGTTTTTAATAGATTGAAGTGAAGATCGGGAAGCAGCTCTATAAGGGGTCAAAGGGATCATTTTTGGACTACTCATCAATGGATGTAATGAACGCATACAAACCCAATTTGAGTAAGATCTATATGACAATTTGGATCTTATGGCAATTTATGTCGATTTCATATGGGTAATTCTCACCAATTTCAATAGCGTTCATCCCATGGCCGATAAAAGCTTATATACCAAATTTCATCAAAATATATTCATATTTGCGACATGCAGTTTGATTACAAGGTTTACATGGACACACAGACGGACGGGCGGACGGACGGACATTGTTAAATCAACTCAGAAAGTGATTCTGATTCGATCGGTATAATTAAAGATGGGTCTAGGTCAAATATTTTTGGTTGACAGCAGCACAAAGTCATTATACCCAAACCACATAGTGGTATAGGGTATAAAAAGCAACCCATAAAAACCAACTTTTTATATTATACTCCTTTCACTTTTAAATTAATTTACCATCAGTTAATTAAATAATTGATTGATTGAAAATGAAACGTGTTTAAAAAAAGTGTACACGTTAAAAATCAGAAATATGTCAAATCATTTTTATCGTCACCGCGACTCTGCCTGCAAAGTTTCAGCTCGATTGAATCACGAGAAAAGGGTTAAAAATCGATCCAAAATTCTTTCGACAAACAGACAAGCAGACACCACGCGTTAATATAAAGGGAGTAAAGAAAAAAAAAACGTTCGCTTTATCAACGCCACAATTAGTTCTAAATTTTTTCCTTTCATTGCTAAATTATATGTGTATCAAAATATAAAGTAAAAAATCACCTTCATGGTTATTCCATGAGGAAATGTTCTCCCCTTTTATGACCACCTCTCTGTTTTAGTGAGAATACTTGCTTTGATTTCTGGCTTATTTGACTATATGTTGAAATATTTTAATGACGTCTTTATTTCAAAATATTTAATCAAGTCAATAATTTGCATTTTTGTCATTATTTGTACCTTCTCACATATGGAGGTATGCCAGTTTGTATGATTTGCATCATGGAATCATCATTGATCTAAATAAACAGAACAGAAAACGAAAAAAAATAAAACATACCAACAAATACATTTCTACCACAGGCAAGATTCACTTTAATTTTCTGTTGTTATTTTCTCTCCTTTTTTTTAACATTTAAATCGATTTACTTATGGGTTTGGTTTTTGGATTAATTCATTATATTTGCTGCTTTTCATTTTAAGAAGAGCTGTATGATGATGGCGGTGACGATCGGGGAATAGTATTGACAACTGTCGTTGTAAGCAGCTTGGCAGCAAAACACGACATGGTGGAGATTCAAAATATATTTAATACCCTTCTTACTATTGATGCATCAGCAGAGCCACAATAAAAAAACACAATTGTAGCTCATTTGAATTTTTAGTTTACGTTTCTTTTTCGATACGTTTAATTTAATGCAATATTCTTATTTTACTCTAAAAAGATTTCATTAAAAATATTTAACCAAGAATCAATTAATTTTTTTTACATATTTTGTTTTCTTAAGAATATCGAAATCGATAAGCTGTGTGGCAAGAATTAAAGAAAAAGTTTGGAAAAAAAATGCAGATGTTTCTTGGAGTTAATAATAAAAATTATTTTTCATTTTCTTAAATTTTATCTTAAAAAGAAATATAAATTTTCTAATTAAAACTGTTGTTTTGTATTTATTTTTCACTCAACATCTGTCCTGTTGTTATAATGAAAAATAAAAATTAAAATGATTTTTCATTTTTTGGTTTATGGCAAAAAATTTGCATAAATTTCATTCTCTTTTTCGTTTACATACGATATTAGCATAACTAAAAATTAACCCTTTTTAAGCCACACTTACTCCAACAAACACTCATTTACGCTTATGTTTGTATGTGTGTCAGTCAACATGAAATACCCCATTATAAATGAGATTGTCATATTCATGTTACAACATTGGCCAAAGACAAGATTAATTAAAATGCATAATTATAATAGGAAAATGTTTGGTATTAAAAACCTTAATTGTATTAAGTTTTTTTTTTTTTTGTTTTGTTCTTCTTACCAACTGGACTGGTTTTTCTTTAACAGGCATTACAAGTAAATATTTAGAAATGCAAATCAATTGATAGAAATATTTCTAACAACCCTTTCTTCCTGGTCGTGTCTTATGGCTTGTTGACTTTTCCATAATGATGATTTGCCATCATCTGGAAAATATCTTTAGCTGGAGTGTTGTTGCTTAAAGGTTGTATATTTGAATTATTTTCTTATTTCATTTCAATCATTTGCATAAAATTGTCTTTTAAGAAGTAATTTGAGCATCATGTTGCCTTGTATTAACATTTTGTGGTTTCCTTTGGAGAAGTTGTGGTATTTTCTATATTATTACAATTAATGATGTTTTTGCAATAATTTAAAATTGTCCTTAGATTAATATTGAGTCTATAATTGTCGTTTACATATTTCCCTAATTTGGTTTTTTTTTGTTGAAAAGACAAATTTGCATTGCTAATGTCGAAAGGTTCGTCTTAAAAAACATCTTCGAATACTCTAAATGATTACAGCGCATTAATAAAAAACAAGTAAGAGTGTTAAATTCGGCTGTGCCGAATCTTTTATACCCTCCACCTCGGTTTGTGGCAATACTATTAACATAGCTCATGGTAGTTGTGTTCTTGTTATTGTTAATATGTATGAATCACATTTTTTTTGTGGCTTTTTTTATGTTGTTGTATGTTCAACCACTAAACTATTACAAGAAAACACTAGGTTTCATGTTTTTTTTAGAGGTATCTATAAACTTTTGTTCATTTCTCAGCGCAGAGGCTCCCGATTTACTCCGATTTCAATACCAACCTGGTGGGAATTATGGCAAATAATTTTTTCGTAACCTGACCTAAGTAAATGCTTTTTTTTTTGAATGAGCGTGATTTCAACAGACACACGGACAGACGGACAGACGGACAGACGGACAGACGGACAGACGGACATCGCTATATCGACTCGAGCTGTGATAAGGATCAAGAATATATATACTTTATTGGGTCGGAAATTAGTTTTTCGATGCGTTACAAACGGAATGACAAACCTATATATACCCTCTGCCACTGAGATGTGGAGGGTATAAAAAATAGCTACGAGTGTCGGGTAAATTAAATATTTTTAAACTCAAAAATTTTTGAAGTAAATAAAAATTACATACATAAATACTAGTAATGAAAAATATATGAATTAAAAAAAAAATCTGAAATATATATATTATTTGAGTGATAAAAAAAACTTAAAATAAACAATTTTTATATAAAGTATATCGAGGGCTTATATTCAAAAAGTGCTATCTGCATCAATAATTATTTTAAAGAGAGCGTGTAAAATCCATTTATTAATAAAATCTGAGAATATTTGTCGATCGATTTGCTACAATGTCTATTACAAAATAGTCGTACTAATCATGTATGATATCAAAATAAATATTATATTTGACAGTTATATCAGAGAACAGTTTGAAATCAAAAATTAATATTGCTGTCAAATGTAGATAGCACTTTTTGAATATAAGCCCTCGATATTTTTTTTTAGTTTTTAGAAAGTGAAAAGAAAATTAATGTGAAAAAAAAATTGTTGACACAGTAATAATTGAAAACGAAAAAATATATATTTAATAATAATATTAGAGTGAAAAAAAATTATTAAGAGAGAGCAAAGCTTTTATACCCTATTCCACTATGTAGTCAGGGTATAATGAGATTGAGCTGATAATTGTAACAAGTAAAAATAGTTGAGCTAGACCCATATCTTATTATACCGACTAGGAATAGATTTGATGAACAGATTTCTATGTCGATTTAGTAAAATTCATCCGTTCATCCGTCCGTTTGTCTGTCTGTCTGTCTGTCTGTCTGTGTGTTCGCGTAAACCTTGTAATCAAACTACAGGTCGCAAAAGGAATACATTTTTTGGTATATCATAAGTTTTTATCGACCATACGATGAATGCTATAGAAATTGATGAAAATCGGTGCATGTACGATCTATGGGAACTAGATTGACCCCTATGAGATCGACCTAATTGGCAAATTATCGGTCAAATTCGGTTTGCGTGTGTTTATTATACCCATTAATCAGTAGTAAACCCATAGCACAATTCTTAGCCAAAGCCCCCCAAATCCCAATCTTCGCTTAAATCTGTAAAAAAAAAAAAAAATATATATTGCACAGAGTTTTCTCAAATTTATTTTGTTTATATTTTCCAAGAAATAAGTGATTTTACCAAATATGACATCCGATATTAAATTTTTCATATCTGCAGGTGAAAAAATTAATAACAATGCCACTCAAATATGGCTTATGGTCTTTTATTGTTGATATCCATTATTGTTGTTATTTTTGATATACGATGAAACGAAATTAATATTTTATGAACTCAATAAACTAAATATAGGGTTCCTAAACTCCATATTATAAAATACTATCACTTACAATCGGGCGACTAAGTCTCCTTACAACTACCTAATATATAAATTGTATGTTAAAATAAAACAAAAAAAAATTCATATTGTTAATGAGAACAGAAAAAAAATTTATATTAAAAATAATAATTGTAATGCTTGGGTTTCACCATGTCATTTTCAATGTCAATCGTTGTCAATTATTGCCAGTTTTATGAAAACGGGTTGTAATAGCATGTGATTTGCAATCGCTGGCAACTTTTGACATTTAAAATTAAATTTCCAACATGTTGGTAATATGTTTTCATTTGACAGCTGGATTTTTTGTTAGTCTATGAGATGTAATGTAAACGTAATTAATAGAAAATTACAAGACGTCGGTTGAGTCAAATGTTTGTTGTCAGTTTATATGACGTAGTAAAAAACAGGCTTAATAATTTTTTAGGTGAAAAAATTTGTTGATGCAAACAAATTGGTATGAAAATATATTTTCAAAAACAATATAGTTTAATTAGAATAACTTTGAATTTAACTGTTCCTTTATTGTGTTTTTTACTACTCGTATATTAGTAAGGGGATTTACAGTTTAAAGCATACATACATATGTATGCATATGTACACTTTTTACGTTTTCATTTAATTTTTAGCGAATTTCGAATATGTAAGGTGTAAGTAGTATTTAGTTAAAAGGAAATTTATAAAAGTTATATTTTTCAATTAATTGACATTAAACAACTTGTGTTTTGATAAAGAGGTCTGTTAAGTTAAAACTTTTCATAAAGCATAATTTATTATTTTTAAAAATTTTACTTCAGCCATGGAAAAAAAATATAAACGACAACTATAACTTTAGACACAAAGGTAAAAATTCCGTTGGAAAATCCTTGAAATTAAACGAAGCGCAATCCGGACAATAAAAAAATTAAAAGCGATTAGACAAGCCGTTATTTCTGGTACCAAATTGTGTGTTAAGTTCTTTTCATATACGAGAAATATACTTATAGAAAAAAAGGAAAAGGTTCTCTTGACATGGATAGAAGATTACATCCAAAAATATATACCATTTGACACGAATATTATTAAGCAGATGGCTATAAGAACTTATGACCAAATAAAAAAAATGGAACTATCAACTTTCCAAACCCCACTAACAACAAAGCAAATACATTATCTGCTAGTAATGGATGGTTGCAAGGATTTCTAGAAAGGGAGGCAATTCATACTGTCAAGATCAAAGCTGAAATAAGTTCTGGAAATATTGCAGCTGGCCAAATTAACTGAAGATGGTGGATACAATAGTGACCAAGTTTTTAACGCCGATGTGACTGATCTTTTCTGGAAAAGAATACCAAGCCGAACTTACATAGCAAAACATGAAAAAATTTCGATACGACATCTGGTTCTCAAGAAAAACGACACCCTGTTTGTCTTCTCATGTTTACGTTCCCTTTTTCATCGCTCTGTGAGGGGAGGATAAAAAACAGAAACATAAACAAGTATGGGAAAAGTTAGAAAATTATGTCTGCTTTTATGTAAAAAAAAACCCAAAGTTGAGCAATTGAAAGCCTACTGAGCTACAGCACTTTAAAAAAGTTATTTTTGTGGGATTGAAAGCTAGGACATACCTTAAGGGGGGTAAGGTTTTAAAACATTTTTTTCCAATTTCTCTTTCTGAATGTAAAACATGTCGGGAGTCAAAATTTCAAGTACAGCGTTTCCAGCGACCGGCCTCATACAGTATATCGTATATAAATCAGTTATAAAAAACTTTAAATCGATTTTCTCGCAAATAAATGTTCGAAGTCCGTGAACATCATAAGTCAACACTATATCTACACATAAATCAGGTAACCACGAAGATTTTTTTTTATTTTTCATTCCCTTCCTCATTTTTTAACAACAAATTCCCGAAATTTAATAGCAAAAATCGTGTTTTTCACTTTAAAATGCTGCCAAAAGAAAAAATAATAAAAAATAAAAAAAAAATCTTTGTCACTACCTCAGGAAACACGTCACCTTTTAAAGGCATTTTGTTGTCTTTTATTTCACATGATCCGGTAACGAGTTATGATGTTCACCGCAAAACAACAACGCCTCCGGAGATTCGCTGTCACGGAATTATTTATTAAAATTTTTCATTGAAATTTTTTCAAAGATTCTTCAAATGTTATGCTATAACTTGTATATGAAATAAATAATCCAACGTTATTCGTATCTTCAAAAATGAATTATGAAAATATGACTTTTTTAACTTTTAAAACCTTATCCCCTCCCCCCCCCCCCCCCACCCCCTTTAGGTGGTTCAAGATAGAATTACGTTTTCGTTCTGTAGTAATGCCTCAGGCGAACGCATGCTAATCAATAAATCTCTCCGACCGCAAGCATTGAAAGGTATCGATATTAAAAGTTTGCCAGTTCACTTGATGGCAAATAAAAAGGCGTGAGTTACTTCATGAGTTTTTAGTGAATAGTTCCACAAATATTTTGTTACAAAAGTAAAACACTATATGAATGACAAAGGCATGCCTTTTGAAATTCTTTTGTTGATAGATAATGCTCCTGGTCACCTAATTTTAGAGCATGCTTATGTAAATATAATTTTTTTGGACCCTAATGATACTGCCCTAATTCAAGCATTATACCAGGGTATAATCACAATATTAATTTCAATATATTCTGAACAAAATGGGTAATGATACTAATATTACTGTTATTGACGCATGGATACAATTTTCTATAATGGATTGCATAAAACATGCTGCTTTGGTTTTTTTGGAAATAAGACCATCGACCTTAACTGCCCGTTGGAAGGTCATATGGCCAGAATGTATTAACCGCGAATTTTCTGCTGTGACACCAAATATGTTCACCTTGGCACAAGCAGTTGGAGGTGAAGGATTTGATAATTTTTGACCAAAATTATGTATATTTGATTTAATTACTTCTGGTATTGATTGTCATGACTTGCTCTCGCAGATATCTTTTTAAGTCCCTCCTAGAATATTACGTCATAATCATCATATATTTACGCCCAGTTTTTGAGATGTCAGTTAAACTTAGTTTAGTTAAACCGAGAATTAATTTTTTCAGATATGTCCAAATTCATAAAGGAATTGATGAATAAATTCTAGGTTTAACAAAACTAGGTTTAACTGATATCTTAAAAACTGGGTCTTAATGTATTGTACCATCGCACTAATTATGCAATAAACAGTACGTTAAATTATGCTGGTAACGATCTCAAAACATAAATGAAACGGCCGTTAAAAAAATTTGAATCGCAACTATTGAATTTTGCACTTCAAAAGAAAGTTTTAAGTTATTTCTCTTTGAGTTGTTAAATTTATAAAATCAGACATATTTATTTAATTTATGTACTAATTTTTAATTTAAGTTATAGTCTGTAAGGAACTCTTGTATTCCATTGACTGAATAAATGAAATGAAATGAAATGAAATGAAATGAAATGAAATGAAATGAAATGAATTGAAATGAAATGAAATGAAATGAAATGAAATGAAATGAATTGAAATGAAATGAAATGAAATGAAATGAAATGAAATGAAATGAAATGAATTGAAATGAAATGAAATGAAATGAAATGAAATGAAATGAATTGAAATGAAATGAAATGAAATGAAATGAAATGAAATGAAATGAAATGAAATGAAATGAAATGAAATGAAATGAAATGAAATGAAATGAAATGAAATGAAATGAAATGAAATGAAACGAAACGAAATGAAATGAAATAAAATAAAATAAAATGAAATGAAATGAAATGAAATGAAATGAAATGAAATGAAATGAAATGAAAAGAAATGAAATGAAATGAAATGAAATGAAATGAAATGAAATGAAATGAAATGAAATGAAATGAAATGAAATGAAATGAAATGAAATGAAATGAAATGAAATGAAATGAAATGAAATGAAATTGTATGAAATGAAATAAAATGAAATGAAATAAAATGAAATGAAATGAAATGAAATGAAATGAAATGAAATGAAATGAAATGAAATGAAATGAAATGAGATGAAATGAAATGAAATGAAATGAAATGAAATGAAATGAAATGAAATGAAATGAAATGAAATGAAATGAAATGATAGTACTGATGATGTAGAAACTCCGTCTCCAATAACCACCAGCTCAATACTTGGTGGGCCTCAATTGGCAAATAAATAATCAGATTATTTTCTAACAATTGATCACATAAACGAAAGAGCTGAAAAATTTCAATCAGATCTCTAATCCCGTATGGCTCGACACAAGGAGCTACACAGAGAACTGCCTAATGTACTATAACTGAATTTGGTATCAAAATAAATAAACCTGTGCCTGAAACTGTTTCTAATAGGTTACGAATGAACGGAGTTGCAGATGAAGACATACTAGCATTTCAGCCAACACAGCACAAAGGAATTCGCTTAATATCAGAAACTGACAGAAACTGTTCGTATACCATTTTTTTGGTTTTTTTCAAATTATGTTTTTATTTAGTTTTTTTTTTTTTTTTTTTTAATATAAAATTAATGTGAAATAAAATGGACATGGTACACTGCAGAAAATAACTCCTGTTTCTTTTTTACCGAACTATTAATTTTATAGGCTTTTTGAGGTGCTTGAACAAATCTAATATATCTCCACTACTGTGTGTCTTTTTTACACGGCGTTTTCTGGAACGTATCTACATTGTAAAAAATGGATAGGTGTATATACATTTCATGAAGTTCACGGCCCATTCATAATTTACACTTGCAATTTAGGATATATGATACACCTTTCATGTACCTTTTGCCACAAATTGCACCACTTCATATACATAAATAAAATTTTGCAATTGTTTAAATTAAAAAATTAAAAAAAAAAAAATTTTTAAAAATTTATTATCTTAGTGCTGTGTTTGACATTATTTTGAAAATTTTGTTTATATTAAGAGATTATAAATATGAATTTGCATGATAAGATTTTAAGCCATACTCATTTGTACAGCAATTATATTCTTGAAGAGGCAAAATACATACATAATTTTATTTATTTATGGGTTAGAACATAAAAAATCGATTTTTCATTTATTTTTTCTGGCTCAAGCCATCCTAGAATTTAAATGAATTAATACATTTATTATAATAATAACTATGTATGTATGTACTAGGGCGGGTCGATTTAAAAATGGCCCAAGTGACAAGGAAAATCGTATTCTAGGGATCAAAATAAGAAACTTTGCAAGAGGAGCCATACCTCTAAAACGAATTCTGATGTCCCGACTTTTGACCTGTCTGTGTGTCTGTCTCACTTTTACCCATTTAGAGTGCCCCAATCGAGTCCAAATGTATGATCGACCCCCACTAACTTTGGAGGGCCGACCCACACATGCCAGTGGCACACCCCCTGAAACCCCCCTGGGTTCCCCATACAAACTTTTCAAAAAATCACCATTTTTTGTTTAGAATTGGGCTGACTATGTTTGATTTAATAATAAAATTAATACTCATACTTATACGTATCTTCTACTCTGCTAATATATAATAATCATACGCCTTGACTATGTTATGTTATTCAAAAAGATCGATTGGATGAGGGTAAATAACTTTTAGATCACTCCGTAAATATGCGTGACTCTGCGTGACTACCCCAAAATTAATCTGTAGTCACAACAGATCAATTGCATGAGGGAGAATAGGGTTTCCCCACGACAGACAGACAGACAGGTCAAAAGTCGGGACATTAGAATTCATTTTAGAGGTATGCTTCCTTGGGCAAAGTTTCTTATTTTGATCCCTAGAATATGATTTTCCTTGAAACTTGAGCGAATTTTTTTACCTCCCTACAAATCGACCCGCCCTAGTATGTATATATTTTCCCAAATATTTTAAATGGCTCAAAATAAATAATTGTATACACTCCTACTTACTTTGCTGACTTTATACGAATCATAACAATTTTAAAAATATTTAAACTTTGATATTGCAATTTTATACATATAAAGCGAAATATCTTATGAAAGGTTGATATTCCTTAATATAGATTATCTAACGTAATGTAAAGTGTAATGATAGTGTCAAAAAACCTTCTTTTAAGGAGCTCCTTTATTTAAAAGTCTCTTTTTTTGTTATCACTCTAGTCCACTTACGAGTGACTTATCTGTATATACTAATTTTCTTTTGAAATGTTTTCTTAGCAGATTTTAAACTGCATTATGGAGTAGGAATGTGTGCATATGAATTTTATAAAAACTCAATAGGATTATGTCACCAGTATGTGAGAAGAATAACTTTGTATATACTTCACATATGTATATAGACTACAAAATGTCATGTCATATTGCTTTTGCCAAAACTAATGCTAGTATGGATAATAAATTTCATTAACATTTCCTGAAAGAAAAAGAAACATTTTAAAGTATATAATAAATGCAATAAAGAAGTTTTGCATAATTTTAAGGTTTTCTATAGGAAAGGTAAATGGGAGGCTTAATATATGTATATAAGAAAAACATTTGGCCTTATTAGGACACTGGCATCACACTTACAAATGATGTTAAATCGCATTTTCTAAACTCTTTTATCATTTTCGGTATATAAATATTCTTATCTCCATACAAGCCATATAATATGTAACTGATATAATGTTTAATATGTAACCAATTCCAATATTATTTTACTCAAATTTATATACAAGTAAGTTATTTTTTTTCGGTAAGTCAAATTCATAAAAATCTGAAGCCAAGTATTTCATTTTCTTTTAAACAAAACTTTATATAGATTTGAGTATATAATAACAAAAAATATACATATGTGTATATTAAAGCCTATTTTTAGGTTTTCAAACTATTGTTTACCTCACACTTTAAAATCTGTTGGGCTTTTTATTTTTATTACATACATCTCAGCTATACTTTAATTAGTAGGATATTTTTTTTTTGTATAAGTACTCTACTAACTTCCTAAAAAAAATGCATTTGTTTGTTTTTGATTTTAGTATGAACTCTTAACAATATGCTTTACTTAGTTCTAATCTAAAGTGCATTTTCATATATACACCAAGAATGTACAGATGTGTATATTTATAGCTACTACATATAACTAATGAAGACAAATTACCTGCGGCTTTGTGTTGTTGTTTTTGTGTATCCATTTCTTTTTTTTTGTGTAGATCTTGTTAGCATTTATATAATTAAACAAAACAATCTGCAAACGTGCTTGCAGTGAATAAATGACAAATAGGAAGTGGCCCTAAAAGTATGCTTTAGTTTTTTAGTCTCGTTTTATTTTGTTTATTTTTCGTTCCGCTTTGTTATACTTAACATACTTAAGCTTTCATTTTGTTCTTAACAATATAATAAACAGTAAATATTATTTTTATATTATATGTCAAGTGAAGTGGATACTTGT
This sequence comes from Cordilura impudica, assembly GCA_963682025.1. Lineage (NCBI taxonomy): Eukaryota > Metazoa > Arthropoda > Insecta > Diptera > Scathophagidae > Cordilura > Cordilura impudica. Next base: position 206,097,967 of record OY821521.1, read on the forward strand.
CAGGTTCTCAAACTTCTGTTAGGAGAAACACAAACTGCACACTAAACCGTATGTTACATACAGCAACAAAAAAATTGCATACAATTAGGGGTATTCATTTAAATAAATGGCTAGTTACTACAACTTATATAACTGGCATACAAGTATTTCTGTTAATTTACTTCAAATTGAATATTCACTTAAAATCATAGAAAATATTGTGGTGCCTTTTAAAACATAACGATCTTACAATTGTTTAAATATTGTTGTAGCATTTTGGGGGATAAGCCATTTCTTGGCGTATTGCATACTTAATGGAGCAGGTTGTGGTAGTAGAAAACCTTTTGAAAGTAACAGGCTTATATAGTCAGTTAAACTACGAAACAAATTCAGAAAATCTTAATGTTAAAAATATTTTCATTTTTTAACAAGGAAACAATTTTTAAATTTCAATCTTCTTTCCCTAATTATTTGTGCTTTCGACAGACAGTCAGAAATCGCCGTGTTTGTTTTATATTCTTCACCGCCAAGTGTTCATTATTTCTTCCTAGAATCATTTAAAATATTTTTAAGAATATTTTTAGCGAATATATATTTAAATCTGTAATTATTTTATTATGTTTGAAACATTTCCCTTCCATACAACATTATTAAATTGTCTTTTTGTACACATTTTTTGATGTAACAACATAAAACAATTTCCATTTCCTATCAGTCACAAACATTACACCCAGCAAAACATTAGTTTCCTTAAGGGAAATGCAACAAAAGTTCAAGCAAATATATTTTTAAAAATAAATCAAAATAGGTTTTTTAAGAAAGATATTAAAAATTAATATATTTTATTTATTTCGATTTATACAAAATTCTAATTATAATGAAAAATAAATTAGTTTTTAATTAAGCTCATTTTCCAAGTTGGTATGTTTTATATAGAACTTTCACAAGGTGCATCAAAATAGAATGATGTATGGGATTTCATTTTGTTGTTCACAGTTCTGGATTCTGAAGTTTCGTTGATTTGAATAAAACAAATAAAAGTTTCTGTTACACAAACATGCGTTTGATTTCTTTAGTTGCTGTATATTTCCATTAATACATATGTACATATGAGCTGGGTTTTTTTATGAAACCTTCAGTTTACAAAGTAGATATAGCTTTTAACGTTGCACATTTGAAGAAGTGATTAATTTTAAAAAAAAAAAATTTTCTTAAAAAATACGCTTCTGAATAAAATTATCTAATTTTAACAAACAGAAATTAGATAAATAAATTTAGCTCCCGTCGATTTTATTTTATAAAAGCACAGAAATATTACAATGAAGTTCTCAAGTCGAAGCTAAAGTGAAGTCTATGTTAAACATTCTTAATTTTGCACCATTTCATTAGCACGCCACAAAAACTATAAAAGCCCGCGACATTTTGAAATATATCTTAAAACAAGTAAGAGTGTTAAATTCGGCTGTGCCGAATCTTTGATACCCTCCACCTCGGTTTGAGTATTGATAATAAATGTAAACAAAATATTGGAAAAATATGCATGCGTTTCCTATTTGCATGCGTTTCCGGTTATATGACATAACTTCTCGTTTAATTTAGTTTTTGCTTATTAAATAGCTCGCCCTAACATCCATTGCAAAGGTAATGGTTGTGTAGAGTGGCTATATGCATTAAATCGTGCTAATTGGAGATGGCTGTATAGTTTCTTTTAACTGGCGAAATATTTTTGCATTGCGGCCATGTAGGTCGGATGGAGTAACAAAATAATAACCAAAAAAAGCTCTCTCAACTTTTTATAATAATTTATCTATAATATTAATAGGCTAGGCTATTTCTTGTGACTGATGTTTTGTTCCACCGTTTTATCCCGATTTTGACCAAACGTTTATTATTTAAAAGGCATTTCTTTTTAGCCGATTTGCAGATTTACAAATTTTTAAATTTTTTCCTTTGTTTGGAGAAAATTGCATTTAAAATTGCTACTAACACATACATAATATTATACAGTGCTATGTGTGTGCTTATTAAATTTGTTAATGTGTTTGTAATAAAAATGAGTTTGTTTTTTGTGTTTATTTGTGAATTGGCTATAATTGATTAGCAAACTTTTAAGGTCTTTATTTAATGAAAAAATTAAATTTCCTAGAATTTGCACTCGAATTTCGAGGGCTGGAATCTGCTAGTAATAATAAATAGTCAAATTAGGGATGCCAAAAGCAAAAAACCAAATGTCCCAAGCATTTTAAATAAAATAATTTATCTTTATTTCCTGAAAAACTTAAAATTTTCATCCAAAAAAAATTATGAAAATTTATATATAAATACCATTCTCATCAAATTGCGTTTATTTATGTAGCAATTTTTATGTTTTCTGTTCCGATTCTGCAAATTTCAACGATCCGACAATCGCAAAATATATCGACAGCTATTGTTGTTTGCACTAAGAATTAAGTGATTCACTAAGTACATACATCTTAACGACAGTCGACCAATCTATTTTTCTATTTATTTAAATTGTAAATGAGTGGCACCTCTGTCAAAATAAGCGAGAAACACAAAAAAGAACAGAAAAAAACAAATTACTTCGTGTTTGACAGGATGATTTTATGTTTATGTTCAATATCTTTATTTTTTTGAATTGAATATGATATTTAATTCTTTTAGTTATATAAAAAAGTTTTTTAATAAAAGCAAAATATTTTCATTATTTTATGATTTTTATTTATGTATGACGAGATTTCAACCTAAAAATTTAAGTTTTTATCGATTGAATAAACAACACAAAAATGGTTGTCGTTTAGATAACAACAACAGCTGACTTTAACAATAGCGAATATCGTTTAAAAATTTTACTGATAATTTTGCTTTTCTTTCGTTAAAAGAAGTTACTGAAAAGCTATTAATTTCTCCTGAATGCCAATATTTTTTTTAAATGTAAATATTTTTTATATGTAAACATATTTGGTGTTTTTTTTTTTTTTTGGAATATGATGCAATTGATGTCTTCTAAATTTGAAATTATTTCCGACGTTTTGATATGATTTTCTGAAATTCAGTTAATATTTTCTAATTTATAATTGGAAATTTTAATTCCAGTTTTTAGAATTGATATTTTCTAAAATTTGAATGGAAAATTTAAAAAGTGCAATTTTGTATTTATGTGAAAAATAAAGTTTTAGTAATTATAAACAATTTTTAAAAATGAGATGTAATCGCAATCAGATATTTTGTAGGTAAAGCAGAATAATAATTCTATATAACTATGTAGAACTGTTTTGAAAGCAAAAAACTCATTGACGAACTCGGTAACTCTATTTTGTAAAGACAACAAAAAGTTAATATGCCAAACTTATGTTCATATTTGTAAAAGAATAATGAAAAAACGTATGAAATAATAAAAGACCAGCCCGTGAATACTCTTAACATTGTTCAGTATGATATCCAGTTGAAAATATTAACATTCTTGTTAAAATAGAAATAACTATTGCAAAACTAATTAGAACAAACAAAAATTGTGGCGCCATCTACTGTGGCATAGTCACACTGAGCAAAATGAAGTGGCGCTCTGTTAATGCAAAAGAAATGTATTTTCCCCACAACAAAATATTGCAGAATTTTATGTAAATAAAATAATATACCGATTTATTTCTAACATGCAGTTATTATATTCTAAATATGTATATTATTTGTATTATTTAATATGTGTATGTATGTATATGTAAATAGTACACACAAAAAATACAACATCAAACGTTATTTTTGTGTTTTTCTATTTAAATAAATTAATACAAAAAATTTTTTTTTGCTAAATTTAAATTTTTTTTTTATTAACAACTAGATATTTTAGCATTATTTGCTTTAGATGCTAGTGAATTTTTACTCCCTTTATAACTCCTTTTATTAACTTGTCGAAAAAAATTTGGATCGATTTTAACCCCTTTCCCGTAACCCAATCAATCTGAATCTTTGCAGGCAGGCTCCTGGCAATGACATAAATGATCTAATAAATTTTTTTAGTGATGCCAAAACAATGGAAACTTTTGAATTTTTATACCAGAGTTGATATAAAAATATACAAAGGATTAGTTTTTATTATATTATTATCACAACGAACACAAAAACAACAAGTCCAGCTATGACAACAATACAACATTTAGAATAACAACAAGAACAATATAGAAACATCATTTTTTAACTTTTTTTATTTCTTAGAGATTTCCCTGGACCTGTTCCACCGATTTTAATGATTTTTGAAACAGGAATCTTTCCATGAATTTGGTGAATCATTCTCACTAAAAATGATCACCTTCGCTATTCCATTGAGGGCGTGATCGGGACAAGAACAACATAGAAAATTATATTTTTCAAGACTTTTTTTAGTTCTTCATTCAAATCTCGGGCCTTGATCGACCGATTTGGACGATTTTAAACACCAAACTTCTCAGAATGTCAGTGAATCATTTTTTATATCAACGAGAACCCTAGCTGCCCGATTGATGCCGCCATCGTGATTTCCACAGACGGACAGACGGACATCGCTATATCAACTCCGGTTGTTATAAGGATCACAAATATATATATTTTATTTTGGCCAAAATTTTTTTCTAATTATTACAAACGGAATGACAGACATATATATACCCTCTGCACACTGGAGTGGAGGGTATAAATATATCTTCTTCCATAACCTTTTTCGGAACAGTTGTGTTTTGTAAAATGTAAACATTAGCATTCACAATCGAAATTACCTACAAAGTCCTTTTATAATTTGTAACTTTGTTAAAAAGATAATTTTTGTTAAAAAGATAATTTTCTTTAAAAAGCATTTATTTAAAAAAAGTGCTTTTATTAAAAACGTACTTTTATTTAAAAAGGACTTTAGTTAAGATGGGGCATTTAAAAAAAAAGGGGTTTTGTTAAAGAGTTTCTTTTGTTAATAAAGTACTTTTGTTAATAACGTAATTTTGTTTAAAAGATACTTTGCTTAAAAAGGTAATTTTTTAAAATGGAACTTTTGTTAAAAAGGTACTATTCTAAAAGGAATCCTTCTGAAAAAGGTTACTTTTCTGAAAATGGTACCTTTCTGGAAAAAGTAATTTTTTGCAAATGCAAATTTCTGAAAGATGTACTTTTCTGAACGAGTTATATTCCTGAAAAAAATACTTTTCTGAAAAGGGAACTTTTCTCGAAAAGGTAATTTTCTTGAACAGAAAAAAGTTCTTTTCTGGTAAAAAGCAATTTTCTGAAAAATTGACTTTTCTGAAAAGGGCGCTTTTGCTAAAAATATACTTCTGTTAAAAAAGTACTTTTTTTAACAAGGTATTTTTGTTAAAAATATAATTTTGTTTAAAAGATACTTTGTTTAAAACGGAAATTTTCTAAATGGAACTTTTGCTAAAAAGGTATTTTTCTGAAGAAGGTACTTTTCAAAAAGGAACTCTTCTGAAAAATGTACTTTTCTGAAAAATTTACTTTTCTGAAAGATGTATATTCTTGATGAAGTGCTTTTCTGAAAAAGGCACTTTTCTGAAAATTGTGATTTTCATTAAAATGCACCTTTGTTGAAAAATCTTAATACTTTATTTTATATACAAACAAAATGTTAAACGAAATATTGTTTTTCTTTAAAAAAAAATTTAGCTGGAATTTATATTAAATATCGTTAACTTATTAATTAATTAAAAATGATATTTTATACTATATTTAAAATGGTAAACTTTTTCCGTTTTATTTAAATTTTTATACATAGTTACTTTCATTTCCCATAAATTTTCACCTAACTGCCTTTAGGTGCTTCTTTCAGCATCCTCATTTTTTTATTCATACCTATAAATATATTTGTGTATCAAAGTTTGTCAAAATATATTTTAATTTCTGCTATGGAACACGCATTTGACATGACTTTTATTACAAAAGACTTCAATTTCAAATGATTGTCTCTTTTTGGTGATTTTACCTCTTAAAAAGACAAACATATTTCAAAAATATATGTGACTGGCTACCTGTTCCCATTAAAAAAAAAACATACATTTTAGCACTACCTTTGCTCTCACACCTCAACCCAACCAGAAGCCAAAACAATTGACCATTGTTGGTTATACATATAAACTACCCCCAGAAGCAGCAGCAGGAGGTGTATTCTGTGCTTAAAAATAAAAATCATAAAATGCAAGTGAATTGCCAAAAAATAAAAAATATAAAAACCAAATTCAACTATAAAAGTCTAGAAATTGACAAAAAATTGAATACGTAAAACCGAAACAGGGAGCTACCATCAAACTCTTGTTATCCATGGACATTTAACTGGCCGCTCAAACAAAAATAATAAAACGTAAATTTTTTGGCGTTTATTTGCCTCACTTCGGAAAACAGGCAAGTTTTTTTAAACATAATAAGTACGGGGAGGTACCAAGTGGTCATCATCATCATCATCGTTATTGTGAAATATCATCAATGGCAGAGACAGCATATAAGAACACTAGGGTGGCTCTCATTTGAATTATGTATTTTAATGATTTGAAATGGTTACTGTGTTTAATCATTAATAAAGAAAGTTAACACAGTCATTTAAAGCTATAATTATTGTCAAAAGAAATATACCATATTCAGTTAAGTCCACTTGCTGCATCTCGGAAAATATCTACCATTCTAATAAATACTTATTCATACACACACACACAGACTGAGCAACTCATTTATATTCTTTACTTATTGTTAATGCTCACCGACTAAATAACGGTGTTGACGTTCAATGCCAATGATGCTGATGACGATGATTCAGATGATGATTAAGTATATTATTTTATTTTTACAAAGTCTTTCCTAACCCCTCCCCCTGCCCTCCATTACTCCTGCTGAATCCTTGTATTGTATTGATCCCTCGAGTAAGTTGTATGTACTACCAAAACATACAAACAACAAAAACATTTTGGTAGTAAATTTTTTGTACTTATTTATGTTCATTTTTTGTATGTTATTTTTATTTCACTTTTTAGAGGGCCACGAATTTATTTGGCATGTGTTTTATTTGTGTTACTGTTGTAATAATATAAAATAAAAAAAAAAACACACTTTACCCATACTCACATTGTTATTGGTCAAACTCATTTTTTTAGGTAAAGTTTTGTGGAGTTCTGCATAGCAGAATATTACTCGGCATGTCTTCTTTATTCAGAAAAATAGAAATAAACCGCGATCTTCGACGAAGGAAATAACGTCCAAATAGCATAAAAAGATTTAAAGTGAAAATTATAAAAAATACAAAGTGAAATGATTTTAAACAATGACAAATAAATAGAAATAAACATAATAAATACATATGTATGGGTGAGTGCATATACAGAGAATTTTGTGATTAATTCTCAATACTCTTTAGATTCTGATACATTTTCGAGCCATGGTCACAAAAACAGCTTAAGAGCCAAAACCAAAATATGATAGCATAAAGCTAAAATTGCCTCTGCTGTAGATATGTAACGGTATTTCGTATACCTGTGAAATTCTATCAGACGATGCAATTGATCGTAAATTATCAGTTTGATAAAAAAACCCCCAAATCGATTATCATATGACTTAAGCTATTTTTATACCCTACTTTGTGCTGCTGACTTTGTGCTGCTGTTTGTAACAACCAAAAATATTTGACCAAGACCCTTTAATTATACCGATCGAATCAGAATCACTTTTTGAGTTGATTTGACAATGTCCGTCCGTCCGTCCGTCTGTGTGTCCATGTAAACCTTGTAATCAAACTGCAGGTCGCAAATATGAATGTATTGTGATGAAATTTGGTATGTAAGCTTTTATCGGCCATGGGATTAACGCTATTGAAATTGGTGAGAATCGGTCCATGTTCAGACCTAGCCCCCATACAAATTACCCCTATGAAATCGACATAAATTGCCATAAGATCCAAATTGTCATATAGATCTTACTCAAATTGGGTTTGTATGCATTCATTACATCCATTAATGAGTAGTCCAAAAATTATTCCTTTGAGCCCATATAGACTGCTTCCCGATCTTCACTTAAATCTATTAAAAACAAAAATATTGCACTGATTTTTCTCAAATTTTGTTGTATATATTTTTGCAAAATACAAGAGGCTTTACCAAACATGATCAGGATTGATCTATTTTTGGACCTAGTCCCCATATAGATATAGCATCCAATATGAACTTTTTCATATCTGCAGCCAAAAAAATTAATAAAAATCCCACTCAAATTTGGTTTTTGCTTATTTTCTATGTCCAGTGAGTTGGGCCTAAGAGATAGGATTTCTAAACGCATGGTTTAGGGTATCGTATAGTCGGTCTAGACCGACTATAATTTTCTTACTTGTTATTGTTAAAAATAAAACAATTTTAAGATTTTTTAATGAAAGTCACTCAAATCTATTTATAGAAATTCCATGAAAATTCCAATATGGCTGGCTTAAAGAGCCAACGTTTAACAGTTAAACATACAAAAAACTGAACATTTTGTTATCATTTTGATCTAGCATAGGTTTAATCACAAAATATGGTGTTGCTTTTAAGAACCAGCGTTAAAAAATCAATTTAATAGGCAGTCAGCCATATTCTTATTGTGTTATGTTGGTCAAAATAAAACGTATAACAAAAATGAAATGCATTTACATATTTCAGAGCTATAATATTTTGTTCCATTTTTTGAAAACCTCCAAACAACAAGTAGTGTAACCATCTATACACCTATACAAGCAACTCAACCCATCTGCACACAAATAACTCAGGATTTAAAATGGAAACGGGAATATTAAACATTACTAGCACCCGTAAACCCACTTATTCAAAAGCATAGAGGTAGTGGCCTGTGCTTTTTTGTTTTTTTTTTAGCTTTTTGGTCACTTGAGTACATGCGTTTGCAAAAATAAAAGGAAACAACTACTTACAAAAAAAATTTCATTTTCTCCAACTTCCTCAACACCAGCGTGGCCAAGCTTGGTGTCTTCTCATAAGGTAGGGGTAGAAAGATGTTGGTATATATTTAATATATATTTTGTA